>JARHVA010002209.1:1852500-2097500 GCA_037957365.1 Torreya grandis
TGAAAAGTAGGAAATTTTGACCACTACCCTATGAGATACAATTATCCATCAATATGATGGTTGGGGATGATTCAGGTCACCTATTAAGGGATCATTGGTCTAGTTGTTGGTGATTTGGACATCTTTGTGAGTATTTTATTCACATGAGCATGTATTCAAGAAGTTTGTCAAGCTGGAAATAGTGCTAGAATGAATCTTTAAGTCGAGCTTGTGATTCATGTTCAAATGTTGTTGAATATATATTATTTATTTCATAATTAATCTTTCAAATATATTTGAGATGTATTATAATATTGATTAAAAATTTCCATGTATTTCATTCATTTGATAGATTTATTAGAGTTGGATATAATTTTTGAAATTTAATGGTCATATCGTATGGCTATTTTCCTTGGTCCCATACTTAACTATGTGAGTTTAAATCATCATGAAGGCTTATGGAAGTATGTCATTAATTGAATGGTTTTTATTTATTGTATCATGTACTACATCACATGGGTTTATAATTATAATAATGTTATAATGTTATTATTATTTGATATTAATGGAATAATGGTTTTAGAGTCAAGACATTAAGCTTGGACCTATATTCGATTGTGTTAATAATATGATAAGTGACTATGTAAGATTTGTATGATTAATATGTTAAAATCCAGGATGAATGTGATTTAATAGTTTTTGGGAATATTGGAGTCTTATTCCTAATTTAGTTAAATGTTTAAGTTGATAAAATAAGTAAATAATGTTGTAATAAAGAGAGTACTAATTTGTAGAAAATAATTGACCTTCGTAGCTTTCTAAAAATAGTAATGAAAGAGGATAAATTTAACTTCTCTTAAAACTAAAATAATGTGACTAAGATAGAGGTTCATACCAATTATGTGGGACTAGGATAATGTCATGAACTAGGATCTAGTTTCCATTTGGTGAAAGGACAAGAGCACCAAAAACAAGACACTTTAGAGTTTGGTGTTATAGTCCAAGTCCCGTTGCTATTATCCAAACTAGTTATAGAGATATGATTTTTCTAGGTTTTGTCTACTATCCTTGTGTGATATAGACTATAAGATTTTGGATATTGAATGTCAATAAAGATCCTTATAGAGTATATTTAATATTTAAAACCTAGACTTTTAGTATGCTTGAATGAAACTTGAAAAAAGATGGAAAGTTAGTGTGTGTAAGATGCACTAAATGTATATCCACACCCCTTGTGTGGGCATGTTGCCTACATAACAATACTTCAAAGAAAGATCAATCCATATGTAGTTCTCCCACTTGATGTTATTTGTGAAATATTGTTATGCAGATGTAAAAATGTTAAACGAGGTGTGCTTGAGGTGGCTATAGACTGATGTGAGGGTTTGAATATATTGGTAGCTATATTGGATAGTTGTATACATAGAATAGGGAAATTTTTTCATAGTTTTTTTTCTTGTATTCTTGATTTATTTTTTAATATTTTCCAACCCATTCTAAATGAACTTTTAATGGGATTTTATAGAGATATATTAGTCATGGGTTAAATGTATTTTTCTAAGCCAACACAATGAAAAAGAGGAATCAAGAGGAAATGATCATTTAGGATCAAAATGTGATTGGATAAGAGCATTGGAAATGGTATACCCTAGGGTCCAATGCTATAGTTCAACTTGGGCACTACTGTCTTATAGGTTTGGGACCTACGAGGATAGAATAAGCATGGGAAAATTAGCCTAGTTCAGCTAGAATCAGGTCTTGAAAGTCTATGGATGATTGGGAATAAGCAAAAAGGTGTCTATAAGGGTCATATGAGCATGAGAGAGATACCTATAGGTTGGGTGTCACAAGACAAACTCAAGATACCAATTTGGACATTTTATATGACTATGTTTACCCCCTTTTATTCTAGTGATGCATCAAAGCAAAATACTAGGGTAAAGGAAAAGTAGAAAGCATACATAAACTTACCTATAAGGGTGAAGCCCATAAATCTATGTGATGTTGGGTGTGCATAGAGAGAGCACATTGTAAAGTGTAAATTTCCAAGAGAAAACAAAGAGTAGATCAGTTCATACTAGATAAACTATATCTAAAATAAGAACATACAAAGATGGGTAAAAAAGAGAGGAAGATAAAGGAATAAATACACCTAATCAGGTACACAAACCAATACAAAATCTATTATGATTATAATTTATGTTTATTAATTCTAGGTATGTGTTATACCAAGATTAATATCATGAAAAAATCTAAGTGCTCAATTCCCTAAGAGTGGCTTGAGAATGCAAAAGCTAGCCCTTTAGTTCCATTGTCACCTACTAAGTAAAGCCAATTGGTCATGTGTGTGTTGATAAATATTTGGATTGTGTGTCTAATCCCTTTGAGTAGGTGGCTCAAGAATACAAAGGATAGATAATCCATTGGCTCCATCATTTCCTACTAAGTAAAGCTATGAACTGATACTAGTATGAATGTGTGTCATATGACATTGTTCTTAAAGCCCATGAATGATCTATATTCTGACAATGTGGCATGGATAGTCAAATACGTATTATAAACTAGGCTAATATTGGCTAACTTTAGAAGGAGGAGATTAGGCTTTTATGAAATCCACTCTAAAATTAGAAACTAGGCTTATGTGGAAGCCAACTTGAAATGTGGAGGTTAGGCTTGTATAAAAACCACTCCAAAATGATGCCAACCATGTATAGATGGAATAATGCACACAAATGCTAAGAATTCTTTGATAATATAATAAGATAAAAAAGAAAAGAAGTAAAATTTGTCATGCACATTGCCCCTAATCACTAGTGTCTATAACATGGATTCTGATCTAGAAGTTATACAAACTACCCAATCTAAAACTAGAAGTGAGATCTATCATGCCACACATGATACTCACTATATCTAGATTCTCTGAGAAAAACTATACTAAAACTACTAAATCTATCTAAACTATAGATGAAAAAACTATAACTGAACTTACCTTTATGTCTATTTTTAGAAAATTTAGGTTTTTTGTATTTTGAATAGGAGCACAAAAAATAAAACTCCCTAGTATCTAACATTGTTTCCCATGTCCAACATTATTTTCCTTTGCTGAAATTGATGACTATTATATAATCATCACTATTTTATGGTCTATTTTACCTGGTTTGAACTCTAATTATTGTTTTGAGTGTTCTAAAAACTAAGTTTTTAATCGATAGGAGCTTTGATCTCTATGATAAAACCCCTGTTTGTTTTCCGCTCTTTTGAGGGTAAGAAGAAGACCCTAAAATGACTAACCTTAAAATAAATATCCCTAAAAGTGTATTATGTTGTGAAATAAATGATATAGAAAATGATAATCGAAAACATGTCTCAAGATATAGAATAGTTTATAAGAGAGATTATTAGATTAATAGGGATATGACTAAATAGATATAACAATGTAATAACATGTGTAATGTACTAAATTTGAAATTTGAAATGTTAGTTTTTAATTGTTAGTTATCAAGGATGAATAGAGTATGATATCCATCATAGCATCTGAGAAAGCAAGATAATGCATGATGTTGATCATGGCATTGGAAATAGTGAGAATAAAATAAGTAACAAGCACACAAGGTAAGAAGCAAGAAGCATACAAGAGTGTCCAAGGGGTAACTAAAACAAGGGACATAGGTACATGTCACACAAACTATAAATAAATCATACAAGGCATGTTCAAATGCCAAATACATATACAATTGAATACAAGCCAGGTTGGTAAGAGGTCCACAAGCACATATAAGAGTACAAGCAAATGACATTGGCAAATATCCTAAGGCACACACAAGAATAAAAGAAAAGTAAATTTCATAATTTCATAAGGAAAAAAAAAAAAAGTAAAGGAAATAGACAAATGTCTTAAGGCACACATAATAATAGAAGCAAAGGACATTGACAAATGTCTTATGGCACATACAAGAGACAAAACAAGAACTGAGAAATGCAATCACATCTAGCTACACAAAGAAAGAAAATAAAGCATGTAATATACTATAAATACAATTACATCTATCTAATCAAATAAATAAATGAAAGTATGCAAGACATGGGGTACAAGACTAGGTATATGATAAGAAATACACATGCTATAGATTATTGAGTGTCAAGAGAATAATCTATGTAAGCTGGTAAGTAATGTATATCAACATGATAACTAAAATGTGTGGTGTAGGAATGGCATAACATGGATGGTTTATTCATGTAGAATATTCCCCCCTTGGGTAAACATATTGATGTATGTATTGAATGTATAATTAGGATGCCCTCTCAATGGGTAGAGTGAAGCAATCAAGGATCAAGATGTCATTGTACACACATAAAGAAGATCAAGTAAAGCATGGTAATGTAGTTAAATTGACAAAAAATATCATAAAACAATAAATTTAATTATATCATGGTATTAGAAATGTAATTCATGGATAATTCATATAATTGAGATGTTTTTGTGTTTTTTTATTTTGATATCTTATATTATTTTTGGTATTTTTGATATAAGCTATGTATAATCAATCATAAAGAAACTATATAAAAGTAAGGCTAAGGAGAGACTATACTAACTGATGAGTCTCATGGGAGACTCCCTATCATGGTATCCTATATCAAGGAGAGGTATCATGTGTGATCATGGAGAATGATAGAAAGGTTAAGACTATGTCTCTAAAAGCTATGTATGCTATAAATTCTCTAAAATCTCTATAGTGTAAACTGACTATGGGGTCCCCTTGTAACTTTTAAAAGTGGATTAAACTATAGGTATTTTATGGATCCATCTATGAGTAGGATAAAGTCTTTGAACATGTGTTATGTATGTAGAGGAATGAGAGCTCAATGATAATGCCTTAGGTGTGAACGTTGTAGCTAGAAGTTATCTAGAATTCTAAAACTATGATTTATATAAAATAGGCCTCTATGGAAGTGTATGAACTCTCTATAATAGTGATGGAGGTGTCAAATATTTATTAATTTAAACTAGAGTAATAACTAAAACTAGTGGAGAAGCTGTAACTATTGGTAGAACTAAAAGTCGTGACTAAAAAATAGTAGATGGTTCTGAAGTGGGGAGTGGTAACTCATATGGTTCTCCTCGAATTATAAAAATATGATTAGTGTGAATTAATTTCATTCATCTATGAGTTGTAAAAGGTACCACTCAAATTTTTTGATTCCATGGTTGACCAAGTAACATATCAAAAATTCCTACACTAGGAACAATAGTAAATGGTGTGGCCACATGTGTTGGACCAACCTATAGAGGAAGTACAATCTTATCTAATGAACTCTATATTTCCCAATGAATCCACTGATAACTATGTCTATCGAGGTAATATCCTACTCTAAATATCTCAAATGCTATAATAATGTCATAGTGTACATGTTCACATTGGATCCATTATCTATGAGAACATTATGAATGGGATGATTATGAATGCAAGCTCTGATAAAGAGTGCAAGATAATCTAAATCATCCTTAACTATCTCTTGCTCTGAGAAGGAGATCAAGTGTCTATCTAGAAATCTAGAATTGTATACACCAATCATGTTACTCAAAGGGTGTAACTCAACTAAAGGTGCCTGATTTGTAGTTGGTGGAGGATGTGCATGATATGCATGATGAACACATAATATATCCCTTGTATCTTGTTTATAATACTATGGGAAAGGAGCTAAGAATATTTTCAAAGATTTATATTATGTTTTTTTTTGACTGAGGAGGCTCAAATGAAGTGCCAAGATCAATAACATTGTCATTTATCAAGTCTTGTATCTTGTGTTTCAAACTTATGCATTTTTTTTTTGTGTGGGTTGGTGCCCTATGAAAATTACAAAATGGATTTTGATCATATACCCATGGAAGAATATTTTTTGGATCAACTTCCATAATAGGTGGGGTATATATGATATTACATTCCAATAACTAATGTAAAACTGTAGCTAGAGATACTAGTAGATTGGTAAAAGTTCATTGAGGAGGTGCTAATAAAACCACTCACGGAGGGGACTCTAAAGATGCATTAATTTTAGGTTGATTTTTACTCTTGCTATCATTTTCCTTTAATTTATATGGGACTTTGTTGTTACTCATGTTTTTTTTCCAATATACTCATGTACTTGTTTTTTCGCATTGAAATTAGTTTAACTTCCCTTTCCTTTAGTGTATGACATAATTTAGTGAAGGAAGATAATATTTTGAACATGATTGATTTATGCAAGGCTGGTAGAAGACTCTATTTGAAGAGATATTGCAACTCTTGATTGGCCATTGGGTTAGTCATCTTAGCCAAGATATTTTTATATCAAATAATATAATTTTTGAGATGCTCATTTGACCTTTGTTTATGTTGTGAAAATTGGGCACAGGAATCCTTATCACCAATGTAAATGCTGAAATGATCTAGGAACATGTCAGCTAAAGTATTGAATGTACTAATAACTAATTCAGTGGACTATAGAGCTATTACAAATTATAATCCTTTAGACTCCATAGATATAACTTGGTTTGTAGCTAGTCATTTGGCACATAGTTCAACAATGTTATGTTAAAATATCTCAAGTGTGTCTTCCAATCAACCTTGACATCATATAGAGTGAGATTGGGTTGAATAAAACATTGTGGAAAAGGTGTCGAATCAATATGATGTGCCAATGTTGTATGAAGTAAAGTAAAATAATCCAAAGCTTGTGTTGGTTTAGAAGCACCTTGATCAAGATGTAATACCTTAGATTCAAGATATTTTATCTCTTACACAAGGGTAGCCACATAAAGAGAAAAATATGTAATAGCCATAGCTGGTGGTGGCATAGAGGAAGGTTGGGCTGCTATAGGGGGGTTTTGAGACATAGTTGCCATTATAGTGTCAATTACAATTGATTGATTTGTGGTTTGAGAAGATTGACCATTATTCACTTTTTTTATTCCTCTTGTAGTATTTTAAGCATGTCATCTTGAAAATTAGGATGTTTAGTTATAAGGTCTTGATGTTCCCTTTTATCAGTTTCATCAAAACTGGTGTATTAGGCTATTGTTAAAGTAGGAAAAAAAATTGAAAATTGATGGAATTTTTTGTAATAATTTGTAATAAGAAAAGTTCTATGAAAGGAAACTACTGAATATAGGAAATGTAAAGTCTTAAAAACAACAAACTAGAAAATACATAAAATGGATACGAAGCTCACAAACATGTAAGATGATACCTCAAAATTAATGGGACGTAATAGATGAAAATATGGTTTTTGAAAAATGATATTTTTAAAAACTACGATGAAATTTTTGAAAATAAAATGTGATTTTTTTATTTAAATATGTAGGTAAAAAATTGAAAAAATATTAGAAACAAATAAATTTAAAGGGACAAGGTATATGTAACTAGGGTTTGGAAGAAAATATTTTAAAAAAAATTACTATGGAATTTTATAAATTAATGCAAATTTTTTATTTAAATATACAGATAAATAATCATAAAATTATTGGAAAAATTAGGAAGGAATTTTCCCTATGGTTTCTAGGGTTTTAATGTGCAAATGAAGTAAGTTAGGTTCACCAAATGATTTAAATTTGTTTGGAATATTGGATTCTTATTATTAGTTTATATAAAGGTCTAAGTTGACTAAATTAGTAAATAATATTATAATACATAGAGTACTAATTTTTAAAATTTATTTGGCCTTCGTAGCTTTTTAAAAATAGTAATAAAAGATGAGAAATGTAACTTATCTTATAACTAGGCCAATACAAACGAGATAGAGGCTGATACTAGTTGTGTATGATTTGGATAGTGTCTTGAACTAGGATCTATATTTAATTTGGTGAAAGGATAGGAGCATCAAAAATAGGATACTTTAGGGTTTAATGTTATAGTCTAAGTCTTGCCACTATTTTCTAAACTCATCATAAAAATATTAGTTTTCTGGGTTTTGTCTATTGTCCCTCTGTGAGCCTATCTATGAAATTTTGGATCCTTAATGTTTATTGAGCTATTTCTAGATTAGATTTAATCTTAAAACCCTAGAACTTTAGTATGCTTAAATCAAACTTTAGAAAAGAGTGGGGGTTAATGTGTGTAAGATGCACTAAACATGTATCCACACCCCTTGTGTGGGCACACTTCCTACATACCAATAATATGAAGATGAATCAAGCCATATGTAGTTCTCCTACTTGATGTGCTTTGTATAATAGTGTTATGTAGATGTAAAAATGCTAAACTGGGTGTGTTTGAGGTGGCTAGGGACTGGTGTGAGGGTTTGAATATGTTGGTCAGTATATTGGATGGTTGTATACAAAGAATAGATAAATTTGCCTTAGTGGTCTTGTTTGTATTTTTTATTAATTTTGTAATATTTTACAACCCCTTCTAAATGAACATTGAATTTGCTTTTATAGAGATCTAATGGTTATCGATTAAATACATTTTTGCTAGGTCAACACAATGAAGAAGAGAAATTGAGAGAAAATGGTCATTTGGGTTTGAAATGTGATTATATAGGAGTGATATAAATGAGACACCCTAGGGTCTATTTTTATAGTCCAACTTAGGCATTATTGTCCTACAAGTTTAAGACCTGGGGGGTGTAATAAGAATGGGAAAAGTAGCCTAGCTAAGTTAGAATTAGGTCTTGAAAATATATGGATGATCAGGAATAAGCAAAAAGGTGTCTATAAGGGTTATGAGATCATGGAAGAGGGACCTATGGGTTGGGTATCACAAGTCATACTCAAGTTACCAATTTTGACATTTTATGTGACTACAGAATGTGTGTTTGAATAATCCTTATATGTTGAATTCTCATTTAGATTATTATTTATAGTCATTACGGGAATAATTTAAATTATTATAATTATTATTTTCTTTAATATAGTTTATCCTTGTTTAATTCCTTTAATCACATGGGAATTCATTTTTTCACTATATAAATATGTATTTGAGATTGCTTATAATTGTATAATGTTTATATGAATCATTTATGAGATGGTGTGTTTGTTTATTGGTTGTTTATTCATGATCTTAGTTTATTATTTAGACTATGACTAAATGTCATTCATAATCATCGACATTATAAATTAGATAAAATTTGGTTTATCATTTTTGTCTTATTTCTCTTCATGGCTAGGTTATTTCATTAATGTTATGAATAGAGATCAGAGTCACAATAAAATGAAATCTATTTTATCTATTTCATTTTCAAATGGATGATATTATGATGTTTTGGATAATGCTAATTCTTTTAATTTAAATTTTTATTGAATCCAATAAGTTATGTGGAATGCATATGGAATATTTTTATGTATTGGGATGTGATTCAGTCTTAATGTCATTCTTGGATGGTTATAACCATGGTAGTTTATTTTATAATCATTTAATTATTTTAAGTTAAGACTGGATAATTTTAATATTGATCAATTTATTTTTTAATTGTATAAGATCATTTATTTTCCTTGCAAGAGTTATTGATAGTATTATGATTCTTCTATGTTATTAGATAATGATTTTGATTGATAATACAAGAGTTAAAGGAGTTAGTAGTTGATTATGAACTTTATATTTCTTTTTAAATGGAGAGATTGTTTGGAATAAACCAAAATAAATAACTTTTTTTTATATGTGATTAAAATGCATAACTATTAATACTTCTTCATATTATATTAAGGGATGTAATTTATGATAGATAACTAATCTTTGTTCTTTACATTGTTGATGAAGAACATATTAATACTTGAATTTTAATACTTTTAATTTAATAAATTTATTTAGGTTCCACTCTTATTTATAATTTGATTTTATCATTTTGGACAATGATGGTGATATTGTCTTGAATGACACTTGTTGTATCCTAAATTGCCCTTTCCTACCTCAAGAAATGGGGACCCACTTTTTCATATTTCAACCTTGTTTACTGAGCCTTTATTATATATGTTTGTGTAAATTTTTGAATAGATTATTCCTTAATATTTATACTTATAAGAATCAAGTATGGTATTATATATTTTTTGGATTAACCCCTATTAATTTTTTTTTGGGAGTTTTTGAACTATGCAAGTTTTCGGGGACTTAGTTTATTCGGAGAAACTTATTTGGCTCTTTTTTGATAGACCCCTTATGTTGCCATTTTGTTTCGACATTTTATTTAAAAAAATTTTATATCCAGTGTTTTTTTTTTGGAATTTGTGTGTGGAGGGCTTATTTGGCATTTGTTCATCAGGTTTTTTTTCTAGGACTTGGTTTTATTTAGAGACTTATTCATTGAGACTTTTTTTAGACTTTTTTGTCCAATAGATTTGGTCTTTAGGGTTTTTTTTCAATATTTTTTTAGATTTTTTGCATAGAAAATTATTTTGGGATAATTATTATGAAATGAATTATCTTTTATCAAAAATTTAGTCTTTGGGCATCTTGTTTGAAACTTTTGTTTCAAATAGATTTAGGCTTTGGACTATTTGTATTGGGAAAATTATCTGATGGATCATAAGCTTTATATACACTTTGGAAATTTTTATCTTTAGGATTTTTGTGTAGGATTCTTGTTCAAAATATTTATCCAATAGAATTTAGTCTTTGTTATTTTTTTTGGATCTTTTGTAAAGCTCAGTCCCAACACAAAACCTGATTCATACCAATCTTTTTTCTTGTCATCAGTAAATGCTGCCTTCATTCCTTTCTTTTACAATTTGATTATGAAAACTCATGACAATAGGCAAGGGCTGAATGGCTATGGCTTCACACTATTACTTCAAATTATAAATATTACAAACACTTGTTTCAATTTTTGATTCTCAGGATCCTTCAAAAAGGGCAAGATAAGAGCATACTCTTTTAACGAGGCTACTAGATTTCTAAAGCTTAGAAATTTTTTGATGAAAATGCTATGGAGGAGAGGCCTATTTATAGTATTTTGGGAGGTCTTGCTTGATCACTGTCAAGGTGATGTCAAGTCCCATCATACTTTACAGCGTGAAAGGTGAGCTATAGTGAAATGTTGTTGGATGCACTGGATGATGATGATGTTTGGTGGCGTGGATCCAACATTGCTTCCGCTTCATCCTCTAAATCATCTTCACTGATAGGATTGAATAAACACCTGAGCTGGAAGGTACTAGAAAGATGCCAGTGTTGGGGTCTAGCTTTGCATGCGTGATATTGTAGAGTGATGTAGAAATAAGATTCCCACTCCAGCTGTCTTTGGATGATAGTATGCACAACATTGTCTTGATCATGATTCTCCTCTTCGTGTATGCAGTGCAGGCCATGCCTAGCAACCCATTGATATAGATGTTCATTAAAGGGAGACCTAATTTTTATTAGCCATGTCCATAATGGACGTTTAAGTAACTCAGTGAATTGGTGATACAAAAATTCACTATTAAGTCTTTCGATATAGATTACTCCAGAGTTCTGATGGTGATTTGCTTAAAGTGTAGCTACTGAGGACATTTGTAAGTCTTGTCCCATTGCATAGGAAATCTTTGTATATCTAGGATGTAACCCTTCTCATAGAATCTGCTCTTGGACAAGGATGTTCAAAGAAGGAAATTCTTGGTTATATATTCTGGTCAGATTAAAACCAGGAATGGGTTGATGCATAAGTGTTGTTGGAGGATTTCAGCTGAGCTAATCTGTAATAACATTTTCAATACCTTTGATGTGTTTGATAGAAAAATTAAATTGATTAAAAAATGCTTTCCATCTAACATATTTACCATGACCATCCTTTCGACCATGATCTTTTTCCTTAAAGGTCAGAAATCTAGTACAATCGGTAATTACAACAAAATAAGGCAAATGGAGAAGTTTTAACATGAACTTCTCTAAGCATTTCTTTACAGCATAGATTTCTTTATCAGAAGAAATCCATTTAAGTAAATCAAGACTAAAAAATCCAATAGTGAATTCACATACGAATTCCTTATTATTATGTAAGCAAACAAGTACTCCCCATGCAATATCAGAGGCATCAGTATAAACCTTCATTTGGTCAGATTTTGGGATATACAGTTCTGGGAGTGAAGCAACTATCGATTTAATTTTTTGGACTGCTATTGTATGTTGTTCTTCCCAACAAAAAGCTTTCTTTTTCTAGAGAAGTTCTTACAGAATGAACCTCTCTTCACTAGAATTAGGATAGAAGCTATTTAAATAATTAAGTATTCCCAAAAAGGCTTGAAGCTTAGCTTTGTCTAGCTTTTTTGGAAAACTAATGACTTTCTCCTTAATATGTGGCTATATCTGTAGTCTAGAATCTCAGATCACCATGCCGAGGAACTTACATTCAGTTTTGCATAACCGAATCTTTGTTTCTAACAAGACTATTCCTGCATTTTGAGCCAGTTGGAAAAACTTGGAGAGATGAGTAAAGTGGTCAGTAAGAGAATTACTAAAAATTAGTATGTCATCTATGTATACACACAAAAAGTTATAAGTGCCTTGAAAAATCTTATCCATATGAGCTTGATAATATGCTGGGGCATTCATCAAGCCAAAAGGCATCACTGTCCACTGGAAATGGCCGAAAGGGCAGCTGAATGTTGTCTTTTCCCTGTCATTTTCTTTGACTCTTATCTAATAAAACCTTGACTTGTAGTCAAATTGGGAGAAGTATTTACATGTTGTAACTTTCTCCAATAGGTAGCTTTTATCTGGTATCAGATATGGAAATGGTTGTGTAATAGCATTTAATGGCCTATAATTGATGACCATTCTTTTCTTTCCTCTTTTCTGCTTAGAATGTTTGTTTACCATAAAAGCATAACAATAGAAAGGGGAGGTAGATTTCTCAATGAAACCATTGGCCTCTAGTTCTTTGATCTAGAGTTCCATATCATTATAATCCCGAGCTGGTATTGGGATCTTTTTCCCAATTTTCATATGCTTGCCTTCGAGGATTTTTATGTCCATTTCGAGCATATATTTAGACCAAAACTGCTGAGGGTTGTCAGAATAGATAGTGGCTTTAATATTTTCTCCTATCTCTTGTATTTCAGTTGGGATTACAAGTTTTGGTATTTGAGTCATGGAACTTGGAAATTGTTCAGTGGCATATATGAGGCGAGGAATTCTTAGCCTTTCATTTTCAATTGTAAACATGATACTCTTAGTGGTAGAACCATAGGGTGAGTATCTATCAATAAAGGCACCACCTAGAAGAATATCTATAGGCATTCTATCTAGTGCAAAAAAGTTAGCATGGAAGATTTTATCTTGAACCCTAAGGGTCTGTTAATGTTTATATTTATTACAGATAAAACTATTCCCTTAGACATCTAAGCTCTTATAAGCTAAGGCATCATCCAATGTCTTCCAATCATGGATGAGTTTAGATTTAGCAAAGGAGAGAGAAGCACCTGTGTCTATTTGGGCATCTAGTAGTCTGTCATTAATTTCTAAGGTTATAAACTGGGCAAACTTTCCATTAATTAGTTGAGTAAGATAAGCTAGTTGTGGAATTTCCAAAGGAGGAATACTAGTACATACCAGTTTTTATCTCCCTGGGTCCTGAACAATAGATTGTTCATTGTAGATGTCTTCATTTTCTAGTTCTGCTTCTTCTTCCTGAAGGTTACTGCATTCACCTAGGCAGTAATCTTGATCAGAGTAGAAAGAACTTTCTACTTCATCATCCTCTTCATTTTCTTCTGTGGGCAATAGAATATCCCACGGTGGCTCCATCTTTGATGCTTGGATTTCTCTTGGAGGTTCTTTGCTAGTGAACTTGTTTTTGATCCAAGAGTCACTGGGCTTAAAAGAGCTCTAGTATTGCAAAGGAGGATGCTGAGGTCTTTGCAATGTTAGTGGTATTCTGGGCATCGAGGGTTATCTCCCTCTGGATGTTCCTTCTGCTCTAGAGTATCCCCTTCCTCGGGGCTTCTCTAGTCATTCAGGGACTTCTTGATGATGTCTGGACTACGTCCCGTGTGCTTCATAATGTAGTTATGAAAAATCATGGCATCATGGTCGATACCATGGGGGTTGCATGTTGGTTAGCAATTGTTCCAAGTCATTGGCTAATGACTCGAGAGCATCTACATCACCATAGTCAGCTGGTTCTTCGTCGGGGAGATCATTTAGAACTGAATCTACAATATCCCACCACGTGACTATGTTAGAGGTGAAAATAGCTTTGATTTTAGAATTCTTGTAGTGGCATTGAGGAGCAATATGGCCAGGTTTGTGACAGATGTAACAAATAGGCTGTTTGGAAGGAAGATGAGCTGTGCATCATTTCTTGAGGAAATGATGAGGAGGTGCATAAGAATGCTTTCTAGGAAAAGAGCAATGCTTAAAATATAGATGGTTGTAACACTATTTTTGCTGTCTATGAGGCTATACAAATGGCCTACAACTGAATGGGGTTGTTTCTTGGAAGACAGGGGCAATCTGGGAGGCTTGATGCTTGGTGAGTTTTTGTATAGACTTAGTATTAGAGAGAGATCTTCAATTGTCAGTCCCTTAAGATCACTATAAGAAATAACTCTATCAATAAGGTTATATGGTAGAGCATGCAAAAATTTGATCTTAATCTCAGTAGATGAGAAATTCTTACTTTCATATGCCAATTCTCTAAACTGCTTGGCAAATGCATCAAACTGCTTTAAATCACATAGCTCCATTTTAAGAAGCCATTTCTTAGATTCCATTTCTCTATTGCCAATTGGAGGTGCAAACTCATTTATCAATAAATTAAATAATGTGGCTATAGAATCATGCTGGTTATGTACACGCTCATACTGTTCGGCTTCAGACATGGAACCCCACCATTGGTTAATAATTCCCTAGAAAAAATTTGAGGCAAAACATGTAGTTCCAACTTGATCTAAATGTGCATTTATAGTGATAACTCTCATGGAGTTACACCATGCAGTGATCTCATTCAATGGATTGAGAAGATCATCAATGTTAAGATACCAAGGCTGTAACTAGACATGTGTTCTTTGCATTAGGGTAGTATTAGACTACTTTTCGAAAGTCTTGAAATTAGAGCTAAAAGAGATGAAACAATTGGGCTTTTAAGTAGAAGATTCTGCTTGCTGATCCTATTTTGAAAGCCAATCTAAACTATCATCTAAAGCATCTAGTTTAGAATCAATAGAGGACACCTTTTGCTGTATATTCTCTATATTATCTTTTATATACAAAACATCTCGACAGAGATCATCAAAATTATCTGTGAAGTGGGAGTTGAACCTAGCAGTATAGTTTCTTTGTTTGAACTCATTAGAGGGTTCAACATCTCCTTGATAACCAGCTGAAAAATACTGTATAGTTCCTGCTGGCTGCTTATGTATATCTTTATGAGGTGGCCATCTTCCACCTTTATACAGAGTAACTTTGTTCTCTGTATAAAATACCAGACTATCTTCTCTAGGAAGGTTCATCATAGTACAGGGTAATTGATCCTTTGGATCACTTCCCTAATTGATTTCTTCATCTTCAATTAAAATATGACGTGTTTTGACAGTTCTGCGTGAAGAGGAAGTTAATGGTCTGGATGGAGAAAGGTGAGAGGAATTTACAGACAAAGATCTGGGCAATATATTTACATTTCTGCCATCACTCTTATGTACTGTGGCTTGACCTTTCATCCTAGGGGAAACATTTTTCAACCAGTCAAGTTTCCAATCAGAAGGGATTTCGATGGACTCTATATAAATCCCTTCTGATAGAGTCTGTCGAAATCCCTTTTGATTGGAAACATGACTGGTTGAAAAATGTTTCCCCTAGGATGAAAGGTCAAGCCACAGTACATAAGAGTGATGGTAGAACTGTAAATATATTGCCTAGATCTTTGTCTGTAAATTCCTCTCACCTTTCTCCATCTAGACCATCAACTTCCTCTTCATGTAGAACCGTCAAAATAGGTCATATTTTAATTGAAGATGAAGAAATCAATTAGGGAAGTGATCCAAAGGATCAATTACCCTGTACTATGATGAACCTTCCTAGAGAAGATAGTCTAGAATTCTATACAGAGAACAAAGTTACTCTGTATAAAGGTGGAAGATGACCACCTCATAAAGGAATACATAAGCAAATAGTAGGAACTATACAGTATTTTTCAGTTGCTTATCAAGTAGATGTTGAACCCTCTAATGAGTTCAAACAAAGAAACTATACTGCTAGGTTCAACTCCCACTTCATAGAGAATTTTGATGATCTCTGTCGAGATGTTTTGTATATAAAAGATAATATAGAGAAGATACAACAAAAGGTGTCCTCTATTGATTCTAAACTAGATGCTTTAGATGATAGTTTAGATTGGCTTTCAAAATATGATCAGCAACCAAAATCTTCTGTTAAAAAGCCCAATTATTCCATCTCTTTTGGCTCTAATTTCAAGACTTTCAAAAAGCAGTCTAATAGTACCCTAATGCAAAGAACGCATGTCCAGTTGTAGCCTTGGTATCTTAACATTGATGATCTTCTCAATCCATTGAATGAGATCACTACATTGTGTAACTCCATGAGAGTTATCACTATAAATGCACATTTAGATCAAGCTGGAACTACATGTTTTACCTCAAAGTTTTTCTGGGGAATTATTAACCAATGGTGCGGTTCCATGTCTGAAGCCAAATAGTATGAGCGTGTAGATAACCATCCTGATTCTTTAGCCACATTATTTAATTTATTGATAAAATATTATTCTCTTCTCTTGCCCTTTTCGAAGGATCCTGAGAATCAAAAATTGAAACAAGTGTTTGTAATATTTATAATTTGAAGTAATAGTGTGAAGTCGTAGCCATTCAGCCCCTGCCTACTATCATGGGTTTTCATAATCAAATTGTAAAAGAAAGGAATTAAGGCGGCATCTACTGACGACAAGAAAAAATATTGGTAACTCTAGAATGTTTAAAGCTCACTATACTTAGAAAATAAAGCAAAATTACTTCTAACATTTTCTTATTATATCCACCAATTAACACCAATGATATTTGAACTATGTATAAAATATAAAATAGGTGAACATTGGAATTTATAAACTTGAGACCAATTGAAGTATTCATTACTAAAATCTATATATGTGATATGGATCAATTGAAGTCTTCATTACTTTAAAATAAATAAATTTGAGATCAACTTCTATTCTACACAAGAAAATACCTAGCTACCTATGAGACTATTGTAAGTGAACCAATGACTAATGAAAAGGAAAATCATTCATAGATAACGTAAGAAGACTATAAACACTATGCATAATAGCAATGGCATATTCATCTAAAGCATTTAGGGGAGTACTATTTCTATCACCATTTTCTATCAATGACTCAATATAATTCATAGACACTATCTTTTTATGTCACCATTTTTTATAATAGGCATGTGAATTACTCTAAATTATGGGATGTTATATATTCTATCAACATATTTATATTGGATGTAAATCTATCTCCCTTAAATTGACTATTTATCTTAGACTTGTTAGCACTTAAGAGACAAGGATTACATTCAGTTGTGACTAATCTTGAGGTGATGCCATGCATCAACCTCCTTAGAGATCTATTATTCATAGGTAAGGCTATGCAAGATGATTTTATACACTATATGGATATCCAAATAGTCATAAAATTTATCTCTAGAGAAAAATTTTAGAGGTATTTTTCACTACCGGCACTAGATGCTTACTTTGTAAATATAGACTAGTTTCTTAGAATTAGGATAATTCAATAGAAAAGGTGTTGACTTCATGGATTATCCCTAAGTAAATCATGATATATAAAGGAAATAATACCACTCCTATCAAAAAATTTATGATGGGAGTGTGGATTGGTATGACACTTCTTAATAGTCTCTATGGCATGCCTAACATCAATTTCCTCTTGGACTAGGTATCATTGTTTCATATGATGATGACTAGTGATGCAGTGTTCACTTTCAATGAAATTATAAGCTACCAGCTAAAAGATTAGGTCATTCATAGGGATATGTGGCCTGCTTATGTGGGACACTTTTATATGATGTCTTATCTTTTGGATGATGTCATATAAATAGTATATAAAGTCCTTGATGAGCTATGAATCTTGACCATCGACTATATAAAAAATTAAATTTGTAATCATTTATAATTTTTTTCATATATATTTTTATACCAAGAGAGTGGTTAGGATTTTTGATAATTTTTATCCTCAAGTCTGGAAAGCAATTGATGGGTCACCAATGCCTAGAGTTAGAGCATGCATCATGAAGACACTAACTGGAAAAGGTGATTATTTTATATATCATGATTAGATTGTTATCATAATCACTAGAAACAAGGTTAATCCTATAATTATCCCAAAGTATATGTCTAACAAATTGGTAGAGAAAGAAACTGCTTTCTAGCTCTTGTGGAGCAATGAAGGGGATTTGATAAAAAATAAGAAGAACACATTCTACTAGCATCATATGGTTATTAGAAGAATGGTTTACACAATGAGAAAGAAGTCTGGAGACATTGACAAAAAAATTAAGAGTTATCACTTTCCTATAGTGCCATACAAGGATTGGGATCCTCATGGCTACATCCAATAATACATTCATATCCTCAGTATCACCTACTAGCATGCTCATTATGATTATGCCTTATTATTCATGAATGTATAGAATGATGATGAGGTCTTGGAATGGGAAATAGTTATTATTTTAAAGGAGGATCATCTAAGAGTGATTTAATAGGTACCTTTAATCAATATGAAGGAATTGCATAGTATAATGTCACTCCTTACAAGATGGACATCCTCAAACTTTTGGAAAAACTAGACAACAAAGTGGTGTAAGGAATAAGGAGATCTTTCATAGAGACTTCCATTCAAGTTGATAATTATTAAGAAGGAACTATGGGTGAGTGAAATTTATCTTAAGGGATCATTAGGGGAACCCATAAATCTAGATTCCTCTGATGAGGAAGGACAATGACAAGAATACCTAGTTGTTTGTGTAATTAAAAATCCTATAACTACTCCCCAAATACAAGATTATACATCTTCAGGGGTAGCCATAGATGAAGCAACTACCATATCTTATCAAGGCTCCATATTATATCCTAATACTACCATTTACAACAATAGGAAGCCTTATACTCCACCCATAAGAAGTTATGTAGTGGAAAAAAGCTTGCCTGCAATACCTTAAAAAGTAGTGGAGGAAGAAGAAGAAGAAGATTTTGATGAAGAATTAGAATTAAAAGCAGCCAAGGCACTTAGGTTGGAGAGATACAAAGGGAAATTACCATCTATAGAAGGTACAATAGGTACAAAGGCTCAAATTTTAAATTCCACTTCCCTTATTTCTTATTATGTTCCCATTTTGGTTTTATATCAATTTCATCTATCTTGAAAATTCTTAATATGGAAGTTATCACTTACACATCTAATAATCCATTAACCTCCTCTTCTTTATTGAATTTTCCTCTACTTACCCCAAAATTTTATAAGGATGCTACCATACTTTCTCTTCCTTCCACCACATTTGATCGATCTTCTACTACTATGCCATCTACTTCCATCATGGCCACTTTTATTATTCCTTCTAGCATTAACAGATCCATATCCTTGAAAAGGAAAAAGTCATCTAAGAAGATCAAGATAGTCATGACCAGTCCCCAAATTCATATCTCATCTACCCAAATCACTCTCCCAATGTCATACACCACTCCATCCTAATAAATCATCATCACTAGCTTAGGCAAGGGGAGGAAGGCAAAGACACAAGTTATCATTATCCATTTACTCCCGCAATATGGAGGCTTGGATTGGTCTAAGATTATTTGGCCTTCCTTTCCTAACACAATTGTCAAAGTAATAAAGAAGTAGTAACTAAGGAAGTTGAAAAAGAGGTTGTGGTTAAAACCAAAAGGAGATAGATGCCAACTAATTGAAAATTCCTTCATGGGCTATTGATTTAGGAGTTAAGATATCTCAAGTGCCTAGATTTAAAATTAAAAAAATTCCATATATTATAACTTTATTTGACAAGCCATCTAGGAATATTCATAAGGTAAGGAAGAGGAATCTAAAAGATTATGATAGTAGAGAAATAGTTTTTGAATATAGGCAAGAAGTCTTTTGTTTGACCAAAAGATAGAATAGATAATTTTGGTAATACCCCTATAATGAAGAATTAAAATCTATAAACCAATAACATAAGTATGCCATGGTGGCTATTCATAAAGGCACCAAGTTATCCAGACAAGAGCTGGAGGAAGACTTAGAATAAATAAAGGAGAAAAAGAAGATAATGCACATCCCAGTTGGTATTAAAGATGAGGTATAGGAATCAGCCTCCAAGTTCTATTATTCATTATAATGATTAGAGTTTATGTAGGATAAATTATCCCCCCATGTTACTAATACTCAAAAATTATTTAATTATTTAAAATCTAGTGAGAATAAATTGAATATGTAGATTATTTATACCACTAATAATGATTATAGCCATTTGAATCTTATGACACCACTAGAGGAATCAAATGTCCTCAACCTAGTTTTTATTAGGATAGAAGATGCTATGAAATGGTTGACAACAGTTGGGGCTTTACTCCCCAGATATCAAGAGCATGAGGCCCTCATTTTCCAAATTTTGAATGATTTGAAATTGTCTAAATAAAAAGATACTATAGGTAATTTGATCAATAACATCAACTTTGATTAACTCATTTAGGAATTTTTAGATAATTCAAACAAAGTTGATCAGGGTTATCATTGGAGGACATTGAGGCCGAGTTAAGCTTTGTTAAAAAGGAGGTGATTGAAGTTGAGATCTTGAAGATTAAATTTTAGATTATTTAAATAGAGTATACAAAACTCTTAGAATAGGATGGTAAAGTCAATAGACTATATCTACTAAACTTGGATATAATTTTATAGTATCATGATGTGTCACATAAGTGCTAGCTTGAGATACAAGTGAAGCAGTAAACTCAAACTGCTACTTCCAGTTCTACAATGACAACCAAAGTTTCCACTCAAACTAAAGTCCATGTATCCAAACAAATGTCAATATAGAGTTTATTCATGTACATTATATAAAATTTTATTATATATTTATATTTTTCTTGTAGTTATAGAAATATTGTAAAGTTGCTTAATTCAGTTTTGTAAACATGTACAAGTCGCATGATTTTGTAAAGGCTAACTTAAGTTATTAGAAAATGTAAATTAACTCTAAATGGTTTTTGATACTTTAGTTAGAACTAAATTTCTTACTATGACATGTAATGTATTTTTAAATGAACTTGGAGGATGAGGTGACACCTTCCCCAAGTCTATTTAAATGATGTAACCCACAATTTTGAAGGGTCAGAAAATTTTCAATATATAGGAGCAAAAGAAATTTTGGTTGTCAACTCATGTGTCTGTATATATTCTTTCCAATTTTTGTGTAATTAAATTATTTATTTGAAGAACCATTTTAGATAATTTGGACTTATTCCCATAAAACTAGAATGGAATTAGTGTTTGGAAAATAAAGATTTTCATATGCTCCAAATCAAATGGCTAAGGAGTATGATAATAATTTGGATCTATTCACCATATATTGCATTAGAAAAAAAATAAAATTAGTTTTTTTTAATTATTTAGACTTATTTATGATAGTTTTATTTGGAGTTATACTAGTAATAAACCCAAATTATCTTAAATGGTTCTTTTTGGTTGTATTATTCAATAACTCTTAGTGTGCAAAAGTTGTCAATGAGTTATTTTTTATCTTAATTGAGATGCTAGTCTTAGATGTGTAATAACTATTAATTTATTATTAAATTACATTGATTATTGGAAATTAATTTGATTGATTCATATTCTAAGTGTGTAAGATTTATTTAATTTGATATAGTTTTCTATGTATGTGCAATAGTTATCTTAGATACCTCATTAAGCCTAATCCATAATCTCCTGATTAAGAGTGTGTAACAAATTCTCTAAAAGTATCAACCTTTGACAAAGGCTTGTGATTTTCCTATATAATTATTATCCTAGGCTATTTGACTATGTTTAACTCTATGTATGTAATATCTACTAGCAATAGGCATAGGTTTTGAAAGCACTTGTCCTCTTAGAAACCAACCAAAGAGGTGATTCCTAAAGCCACAAAACTTTTCTTTTCTATTCTACCCTTCCCTCCTTTTTGAGTTTATTTTGAGACTTGTCTAGTTTAAATTAGTAATCACCTAGCCACTAACTCATCTATATTTTACTTCCTTTTAGAGACCATGCCTCCATCCACAAACCCTTATTAATAACTTACATGACCTACCTATTATTATGTCACTTAGCTGTTAAGACTGCATACCTATAACTCATACCCTAGAGTGGAGTTCACCTCCATTGATATCCTAAAATGTTAGAGGCTACCTCATCATGAGACTGGTGTGCATAAAACCCACATCAACATAATATTTTTGGTGCTAGAATGAGGTTATTATCATCTCCAATGAAAGAGTTTAGTTTCTATATATACTTGCATTGGAGTTACCCAAGAGATTGACTAGATCCAGTTCTCAGGTTGGTGTTTTAGTCTCACCTTTTTCAAATCATAGGAGACCTATAATTATACCAACTATCGCTAACAAAGCTAAGACACCTTCCCTAGTAAGGAGTAATTACCTTGTTAATCACCCAATAGCTGAACCACCCAGGTTAGTTGGATATGTTATTGCCATCCTATGGGATGTGAATGACCTACATAGGAATCTTGAAATGTATTTGACATCTTTCTCTCCTTTAAGACTGAGAACAATAGAGGAGCACATAAAATCATTTAATTTTGATTTAATATTAAGTAATGTTATCAATGATGATGTTCCATGCAGGTTATTCATATTTATACCAATGGATGCTTCTTATGATTGGTATCTCAATCTAACAAAAAATTCCATCACTTCTTAGGATGCATATTAAGTAGCTTTTCTTACACATTTTTCATAGGTCATCAACCCTAGTTTAATATACTACCACTTTACCAGCATGAACAGGGAGCCTAATGAGCCAACCTATACTTTCAATGCAAGGTTTCATAAGATGTATACATGTTTAATCCCAAGGTATAAACTAGAAGAATAATTAACATTTAAGATGTATAATAATGATTTAGACTCAATCACTAGAGTATTTTAGAGAAGATAAGTTACTACCAAAATCTTGGCATTAACATACGAAGAGGACATTGACATTGATAGGCAACTCAATCCCCAAATACTTGGCATACCTAATATCAACATTGGCTTCCGAACATTAAATCTAGTACCACATGTAAAGCAAAATGTCATGTATTTAATTAGAACTTGTTATACATACTGCCTCCTCTAACACAAATAACATAACCAAATTAATTTTTTTTCAACAACCATGCATAAGGTGATGGTTATCAATAGAATAAACAAATGGTGATTTCTTCTACTAGTATTCTCCAGGGCACTAAATCTAAAAAGGTGAAGTTGGATGCTATTCAAAATATGGTTTAAAAGATAAGTAATAACTTCTTTGACATCTAAATAATGATGATCAATCATAATGGCCTAAGTGGTAATCAAAATTCTAAAATCTAGAGGTATAATAGAACATTCAATAGGCCTATAAATATCATAGAGTAGCCTGACAAGCTTCTAGAGATCAACATGGCAGAGACAACTCTCCCTAATTGCTATAGAATCCATAATACTTATTATAATGGTGAGTTTAGTTATGATAAATTTTGTGTATCATTTGAAATATTTCAAAGATAAGTAGTAAGGTAGGACCAGATGCATAATCCACTAGGATCTTAGATCTTCAATCACTACCCTATTCTTTGAGACTCATGAGTTTCCCTTTCCAAATGAACATGACAATTTACTAGAGTATAATAATACCAAGATTCATGATTCCCTATCATTATAAATATGTGGTTAAAATCAAATTAATAGGTAGCCATTCATAACTTCTATTCCTCCAAATAGCACAACCATTCCACTCAATCCTAAATATGATAATAATCCACCTCTCCCAAGAGGGAATGATCAAACTCAAAATAAGGAGGACCAAAGCGAAGGAGGATACAACATCATTGAAGAAATGAATAAAATTAAAGCAAATTTTACTCTTCATGAATTAGCTCAGATCACTGAACACAAGGAACTACTATGGAAGTCTATCATAGGGAAGACCCCTATAGAAAAGACCAATGCATCTACAGATAAAGTAAAAGTTGCTAACACCAATTTCATATTTAAAAATAATATAAAATATCCACCATTTTTACTAACTATTAGAGCATGTGTTAAGAATATTCATAATTATTTAGTTGATTTTGGATCTTTAGCAACTATTATACCTACTTCCATATGTAAAAACTTGGTCTAACTCTAACCACTTCAAAGATAACAGTTTCATAATTGGATAAAATGGTGGTACTAATGGATGGAGAATTGACTAATGTATGTATTCAAATAACATATGAACTATGAGTCCAGATGACTATTTATATCCTTATGGTAGACATACCTAAAGGCTATGGAATGTTGTTAAATAGGGACTAGTCCAAAATGTTAAATGGATATCTCTCTACAAACTTATCTCACATCTAGCTACCATGGAGAGGCATTTCAAATCAAATCCAAATTGATAGGGAACTAAGAATGAAATATCCCATCATATAATATAATTTGAAGAATGTATAGGTAAAGTATGAATCTCCTATCCTTGGTATTTACACTTTTTCTATGTAAAATCAAATACAAGGGATATAATCTAAAGTTCCAATCAGCTATGGACTTTACACTTTTATGGTGCCAAATCCAAATAGAGATCAGGTATGAGAATTGAGATAATTCATTCATAAGGGGAATAAGTTCTTGGTAGTACATAGGTTATAGTTCCCTTGCACTAATAATAGGGCTGAATATGAAGCTTTATTTATGGTATTGTAATTTTTGCTCAAGAACAATGTAAAACAAGTGCTAGTATTTGGTGATTCAGATCTAGTAGATTAAGTTAGAAACAAATACCAGTGAAACCTATCTTATTTAATTAGGTACAAACATAGATCATGGTACCTAATTTAGATCTTTGAAGATTTTAACATAGCAGTAGTTTCTAGATAATAAAATCATTATACAGACTCACTAGCTACTACTACTACTAATTTGGATCCCCTCCAACAATCTAGGGTAAAATTATTCTCTATTAAACTTGTACATGATCCTTTTATTCCTACCAAAATAAATAATTTATGAGTCTTTGATTATGATCAGTAGATTAGTCTATTTCTAACTAGTTTAGATGAATTTGAGTCCCAAATCATCAATGATAAGTAAGTCAATCATCTTTTTCAAGAAGAGTCAGAAAAGGAAGGTCTTATTTAGATCAAAGATAATCATATCCACACTAGGTTGGTCTCCTTAGAAATATTATTTGACATAGATCCTTAATCTCAATAGCTAAGGTGAGCTAAAGTCAATGAGTCTAAATTTAAAAGGGAAATTTTAGGTTATGAAAATAGCCCATGTTATTTTAAAATTGGCCTAAAATACACCATAGAAGAAAGACAAAGAGTAATGTATTTAATCACTCGATATAGAAATGTAATTGCTTGGACATATGAAAACTTAAAGGTTTATGACCCTAAGGTCATCACTCATAACATTCCTCTAAAAATAAACCACAAGACACTCAAATAGAGATAGAGATTAGGGAATCATATCTTGGATCATCTTATTCAAGGAGAAGTGGAAAATTTTCTAACTGTAAGAATAGTCTTCCCAATCAGACATTCTACTTGGGTGGCCATTTTGGTTCTAGTTAAAAGTAAGATAGGTGACATCAGGGTATGTGTTAATTTTATAAACTTGAACAAAGATTCTAAAAAGGACAACTATCCCCTACCTTCCATGGATGATGTAATATAGATAGTAAGTGGCTTTGAAATTATGCCCTTCTTAGATGGATTTTCAAGCTATAATCAAGTACTGGTACAATCAGAGGATAGAATGAAGACTACATTTACTACCAAATGGGTAAATTATGCATATAAAAGGATGTTTTTTGGCTTAATTAACATTGAAACTACCTTTTATCTAACCATAGATCATGCATTAAAAGTATTAATAGGTAAGTGCATAATCATTATTTGGATGATCTTACTATGTTTTCAAAGAATAGGAATGACCACATGGGTTACCTCCAATAAATCTTCAAGAGATATATAAGTTTTGTTATCCATTAAACATAATGAAAATGATATTGGAATGACTAAAGGGAATATTTTAGGATACATTATTACCAAAGAAGGGATTATTATTGATCTAGATCAAATTTAGGGAATCTCAAAGATTGCAACACTAAATAGAAAGAAGGATCTCAAGTCATTCTTTGGAAAGATTAATTTTGTAAGGAAATTTATCTCAAAATTTCTAAAGATTTTTAGACTTATAAATGTAATGCTCAAGTAGGATGTCAAAATATAATAGACAATTGAAGCTTGGATATCTTTTCAAGACATTAAAGAAGAAATATGATAGGCCCCACTTCTAGTTAGGCTAGATTTTACAAATGATTTTTATTTGTACTCATTTTCTTTAGAACATAAAATTGATACTATCATAACATAAAATAAAGATGAGACTAAGCATCTTACTGCATTTATGAGAAATAATCAGAAGGATGCAGAAATTAGCTACTCCTTGATTGATAAACAAATTTTTGCTCCTCTCAAAGTATTGAAGAAATTTAGATACTACATCTTGAGGAATAAGAATCTTTCCATCATGCCTGATCCTACTGTCAAGTTCACCCTATCATAAAATGAATTAGGAGAATGTAGATATAAGCGGATAATAAAACTACATGAATTATACATAGAATTAAAGCCTTCCAAGATTGTTCAAGGTCAATACATCATTCAAATCATAACTAAATGAGAACCACATATTATTGTGGAAGAGGTATGTCAAGCCTATTTATCTAAAGGGGAATTGTATACTCACATAATACAATATTTTATTATAGGTACTTGTTCTCTAGAACTCAAAAAATAATTGATGAAAGTGTTGAGGCTAAAATTTTCTCATTATATGATCAAGAGTGGAGTCCTCTATAGAATAAACTATGAAGGCATATATCTTAGTTGTGTGTCTATAGAGGAAGCTAAAGAGATTCTAGAAAACTTGCATCAAAACATAGGTAGTGGTCATCCATATGGGAATACCACTACCCATAAGATATTAAGAATGTGCTACTACCGGCCAATAGTTTTTAAGGATGCCCATGCTCATGTAATAACATTCCATGAATTCTAAGATTTATCAAAGAGATAAGCACATACATCAATGCCCTTACAACCTATTATTAAATGAAGGAGATTCTCAAAATTGGGTTTATAATTTATAGGTGTAATTGACCCAAATTCCTTAGTAAGCCATACATTTTTACTCACTACTATAGATTATTATAGTAGATGAACTAAGGCTATGGCCACAAAGAATTTCACAACACAAGATGTGATTCATTTCTTGGAGGAACACATCACAACTAGATTTTGCATCCCCATTTCTCAAGTTTGTGATAATGGACTAGCATTCATATAAGATTAAATCACTAAGTGAGTTCATGACAATCAGATCACTATCAAGTCATCTTCTAAAAATTACCCCTAGGGAAAAGAACTAGCTAAATCAATGGATATGAATTTAATGTTAGAGGTATAATCACTAGGGGGTGGTGAATCAATGATGTACAAAAATAAACTTTAATTACAATTATTCAAACTCTTAACCACTCAACATAAGCATTTATGAAGCATATAAACCATTCATTGCAATGAACAAATAAAATAATGCAAGACAAAATCACACAGCACATAAAAAATGTGGGAAACCCTCATAGGTGATAAAAAATACTCTCAATTCTACAAACAAGTGGACTAAATTCCTATAAGATATCACAAAAAAGATGCTTTAGTGAAGTACCCACTCCACAAAGAGCACGAAACCCTAAGCATGAAGAAATACCCACTTACTCTATAATTTGAGCACCCATATAAAACCTATAATATCAACACCTCCAAAAATATAATTGACTTCCAATATAATGGACAAATGATTAATAAAAATTATCTTCAACCCTTCACACTTTATCAAGCCTTCACACACAAGCAATGCATCCAAAATAACATTTTAGATCACTCTACACTTCTTTGCACATCTTCAATCATCAACCCTATTAAAAACTATTACACCATCAAAAACATGATGAATAGTTCACACACATATCCATTATACTACTTTTATCTTCAATTCACCCACCAATCTTACTTGCACTTCTCTTTTCTTCACTCATCCTCTCTAGAAACCTTTTTCTTTGTTTTCCCTCTTTATAGAGTATTCATGATCACCATATTCTTGGTCAAATACAAGACATTACTTAAAACTTAAGGCTTATATCCTACTTGTAAAAATATCAACACCACCCATATAGGTGGACAATATCACTGATAGATCACCCTTAATAAACAACACCTTTTAATTAGGCCTAATTAGCACTTTTAGGTCCATGAAGAACTGTTCATACATTTAACACTTCACCAAGAAAAAATAGAAACATAAAACCACTAAAAATAACATAAGTCCATGCCAAATGACCCCTAAGACACCCTCAAGTGTTTACATTCATCAATACATACATCTACATATCCACAATCTTTCAATCATTTTCCTTGTACATGAAAACACCATGAATGAACAAAAATTCAACTTCAAATAAATGGTTCATACTGAATATGGATTGTTCAAACCTCTAAAATTCATAAATATTATTCTCATGGAGTCTAAAACACTCTCCAATGGATAAATCATCATGAAACATCTAAAAACCATAAAAAAAAACATAAACACCCTTCTCAGTTCACTTGCAAAAGAAAGTCAAACCCTCAATCAACTTTGAACCTCCATAAATGCAATTGTATCACTATTCAAACCTCTTAATAATTTTTTTTATATTTCCCTTTAATTCATTTCCCACTTCTATTTTTAATCCATAATCAAATTCACCTATCATAAAATTTATAAGCAAAACACTATCGATTAGTTTTCTTTTGTAAAATTCAAATATTTGAATTCCAATGGTCACTAAAAAATGCAAATTTTGTTATGGAAACAATGAAATTTACCTTGGAGACAAAATTTACAATATCATAAATTTTTATATACATCATGTCAAGGCATGAAATTTGAAATACATAGTCTAGGGACAAAACTAAAAAGACCCATGTGACCACTTTCTTTTGACACCTTCACACATGTGAATTTTGACATCATCAATCTACTTACTCAGGAAAATCTACCAAGATGACTAAGATAACCTAGACATTAAAAAGACTATTATTAGGCCTAAAATACATCTAAGTAGAGGATCTACACCAATAAATTAGACATTTGGGCATGATTCAATCACTTGGTATGATTGTTATTTTTTCATCTTGTGGGGCTAGTTGACAGGTAGATAACTAACTCCCTTCTGACTCAATCATCATCAAGAAGCAAGCACATGGGAAAATCATGGCTCATTATAAATAGGATAATGGATCTAGTAAAATTATAACATCTAGAATCAACTTATAAACCAACATTTTCCATTCACCATGGCATTAAAACACCTCAAAGCACTATAAAGTAGAGCTAAATCTAGTTAGTGGGGGACAAGAGATTAGAGTAGTGAAGCCCTATATGATTTATTATAGATGCTAGGTTTTCCATTAGAACTTAGAGTTTAGTTTGATATGATATTTAGGTTTCCCATTATAATTTCCAAGCATGCCTACGATCTTTTATGCCTTTAACATCTTCAAGATGAGCATTTTCTCAGTTATATTGATCTATATATTATGTATTTAAAATCTACACAATGATGAATATATTTTAATAAGGTTTGAAATAGTTATAGCATCTAAAATTATGTTATGAATACTAAGTTACATTGATTTTTCAAACTAGCCATTCATGGCATTCTTGTATCTCATGATAACATCAACACCCTATATAGAAAATGCTCTAAGTATAGGAAAGACCTCATTCCTTCCAATTATACCTATGCCAAAGTGTGATCCCAAGACTAAATCCTTCATTTAAGTACCCATTTGATCCCTCAAAATTTATAAATGGTTATAAGTTAAGGAAACTAAATACTTTCACCCATGAAGCTCTAAAAATGCATCATATAGGCTTGCACCTATCAAATAGTTGGATCCTCCATAAAATGGATTGCACCCATGAATGTACCACCATCATTCCATTAGCCAATTTCCCTAGAGGATAGGTTTGCACCATGACACAACTAGACCAACATGAGCATTATTTCTTTCTTTGTTATGCTTCAGGCAAGTACATAAGGCTTACACCTTATGTGAATTGATGATAACATAGACAACTGACAAATGTTGAGTGCTACTAGATTAGGCAAGGCTTGTGTTAGATTGTAACAAGTCTAGATATGATTTGGATAGATAGATAAGCTCCTAAAAAGGTGTATAACTTAAAACCCCTACTTTTCTACAACATTTTGGTTCCATTGTCAAGATGCATTGAATTATGTTTTTGTAATGGTGTAATAGAATGATGATATGACTCTCCCTTGAGAACATCAAGCACTAGATGGAATTAATGTAACATAACACTATTTTGAGGCATCCAAAATATAGAGGAAAAAAACCAAGGAAGTGTGTCTAGACCCACTTGTATGATGCCTTCTATGAGAATCTATTTTATAAACTACTAAAGTAAGTGTACTGATGGTTTTCTGATTATGAAACACACATAAGTCAAAGCTATGGACAATGCATTGAGTGGATAAAAGAGTGCCTAGAAAGGCTTCAGAACATAGATGCCTCTTGGACTAGAGCCATATAAAAATGGTAGAAAGGGGCAATGAATTAACTATGTGTTTGAGTTCACAGTATCAATATAGTCCTACCTTGAAGAAGAAAAATATGAAATGAACCTAGAGGCACATTTGTGAAAGGGTTTGGCTTCAAAATAAAGAAGCTAATCATGGATTATGGATATGAAACTATGATAATTGAAGGCTAAATCCCTATCATGTATGAGAAACACAATAAGGATTAAGGGGATGTGTAGGTGAAGTACAATGAAAGGGGATGAGAAATTTGACACTTGAGAGCTTAGGAGATAGGATTATAACAAGAGGAAGCATAGTTTGATGAAAGATTTTAAACTTGAAAGTGTTCAGAAGACCTATAACAAGTGGTAAGGGCATGGGGAAGGATCTCTTAAATGGTAGTAGTGCCTAGAAGAGGGAAACCTTGCATCCCTAAAATAAGCTCCATAATTGATAGGGGAGGAATTCTCATGGTCCTTATATAATTTGACCATTGGAGATGTACCAAATACACCTAGCCCCTTTGAACCTAAAGTGTGACATCATGTACTAGATCCCTCACAAGAAGATATAATATTGATAACTAACCCCATTTTCAACTAAGATTTTGACCCTTTTTTAAACTTTGAACAATATTTTATGATTGGACAAGTTGTTCCTTACAAGGAGCTAAGTGAGGATACCTCTAGACTTTGGGGTGCTAGCCCAACTAGACAAAACATAAGTGTAATCATTCTATCCTAACCAATTTTAGCTATGCATCTTAGTCAAGATCCTAGAAGAAGTGTCCCGATGGCACTAATTGGTAGTATAATTCCCCTATTTTGTGGTGTTAGTGGTAATGATAGGACCAACACCTATCTTAGTGGCTTGAGGCATTGAAGGACCACCACTAAGATAAGTACTAGGGGACAAGCACATTAGATACCAACTTATCCCTTACACCATATTTATTATCAGATGACTATGTGTCTACCTAATTATTGAGGTATAGATAATTTCATAGAGCATATTCTCAAATGTGAACTATAAGGGTACAATCAGGGTTAACCTATTCTAAGTACAAGGTAACCTAGTTCATGACAACTCTACCTGACTGTACACATACTTTGTGTAGGAATTTTTATCCTAATTAGGATATTTATGATTATGAAACCCTAAAAAAAGTGTTATTTAAGCTTGATATACCTGAGGTTGAATAATAGAGTATCACTGAACTCAAAGAGATTAACCAAGGATTATCAGAGAGTATGCACCTATACAATGATATATTCAAAACCATTATTTCCAAGATCCATTATGATATTCACCCATTCTAGCATGAATAATGGTTTTTTGGGGGATTAATATTAACATTTAGAATGGAAATGTCTATGAAAAAACTCATAATCCCTTGGGAAGTACTTGAAGTCATGCTTATAATCAAGGTAGTTAGGAACACTAACAAATGAATTATCCCTTCCATAGAGGCACATATTGAATCTATGGCCTACCAACTATAGAAGTTTACTATTAGTTTTGCATAATATGCTTGAAGTGGGTTATGGTACACTAACTATGAAATGGAAGGCCATAATAGGAACAATTGACCTTGAAGGAATCTATGCAGATTACTTCTTAATTATGAGGTTTGTCATGAGGCACATGATGTTCATAACTAACCTTTATTATAACATGCCAATTAGGTCATCATAATCACCTACTATAAATTTTATTATGACTATATTAATACCATGTTTGATTACTATGTAATCGATGAAATGCTTGAAAATATGTGAAGAGGTGCATGCCAAACAATGATAGTAGCAGGAGGGTAAGGAGCCCAAGGAAATGAGGGTTATATCTATAAGAATGTAAGTTATGGGATGTAAATAGGTGCTTGAGGGAGAGGTATTAGATGTGATCAAGGAATGTTCCCATCATGATCATGTTACAAGTATAGTTCGATTGGCCACTATTAGCATGACTGACCTACACATCCAACATGTGGGTATTGTCAAGGAACACATAATGTCAAGTAATGCCTTGACTTGTTAAAAAATTAACCTAATGAAATCCTAACATAGATAAGGTCATAGGGATGATCATGCATGAACATAAAGCAAATAAATGGACTCTAAAGGTGTAACCAATTTTCATGGAACCAATCAAAGTATAGGCAACTAATCAAAGTGGACTCACCACTCAACCACCAGTTGTGCTAATAAATAAGTTGCACTTAGAATATAGGGAATTGAGCTGTACTGAGTGTATAATGTGGATTGAACCCAAATCTATAACTTATCCAAACCCTAAATACCAAAAAGACATATTATATTAGGCTATAAACATGATACAAATCTTGCAGGAAGAGATCCAACTCGTGTAAGACCTATAGGTACAAGATACCACCTCTCAAAAGTAGTAGGATGTCAATGAAGATAATGTACAAGAACCAGAATATATTATGCCTCCTAAAAATAGAAAGGATGTTTCCCATTTTAAATAATTTGTTTCTATAACATCAGGGAAATATTAGTTGAAATTATAATTCCATTGATGAAAAGGGCAAGAGAGGTCATGCATACCCATAATGTGGAGTATGACCAAGAACTCCTGGTGAATGCCACCATTGATGGATGGTTCATTTGCGAGGTCTTTATCAACATAGGCACTGAGGTCAACATCCTAACTAGGAATTCATGGGAGAATATAGGTAGGATATCCTAGAGGCCTCCCTCCCATATACTTTTTATGGCCAACAAAACTTGAGTGAAACCAATCAAAATTTTTAAGGTTGCCATTATAGATATTATGGGTTCCAAATTCCATGTTGACTTCAAGATAATCAAGTTAGCTGAATAAGACAACTATCCATCACTTATAAAAATCCCATGGTGTATTGAAAACAATGTTTATATGCACTTAAATAAGTGATATATGACCTTTGAAAATGTAAATGAAATGGGAGTGATTCCCTTCTTAAGTGACCAAGTAACCCCCTATGTGGAGAGCATTGATATTGAGTATGAGATCAACCATATATATAACATCATGGCATAAACCATCAATAATCTCAACCCCATTGATCAAGGATTGCTCTCTTGGTAAGATTGGTAGTTAACCTCAAACACCACTGATGTTTTTTTCAACTGATGGTTTAAAGAGGCTTATGAGGCCACTAGTCAAATATGTTGTTTGGTGTGAATAAAGATACTAAAGATTGTGAGGATTGGATGGGTCCAAATTAATCACATTCCAAAATTATGGGTTCTTTACAATAAGAAGGGAAATAAGGTACTCTACTTGAGCAAAGGTAAGCTTATGGTGCTCCCAAATTTTTAAGAAAGCAACCTAGTGGAAAAGTATGTCCATGATCTTCAATCATGCATACCCAAATAAACAAACATAATGGGTGCACTAGTGTATACATTAATAAGCATTGCCACTCATTGGTGGGAAGTGCAAAAGTCTAAATTTTCAGCCTATCAAGATGTGAAGGCAACTATTTTCACTATATTTAATAAAAGTAATGACTTGGATATATCAACATATTTTGGCAAATTTGATTCCATAACACATGTGCACCTATATAAAGAGACATGGATTGATTTCGATGTGATTGCACCAATGAAATTATGGGTTCATGCCTTCAATAGAACTCTGAAGACATGGATGCAAGAATGGTATGTGGTCAATGAAATGCATCATAATATTACCAATTGGGATGCCCTAAAGAAGATGTTTGGGCACACTTTCTCCTTTTCCTTGCATAACATGGGGTTGATTGAGACACTACAAGTAATTTAAAGAGTAGTGTTTGAGAACACTAAAATCCTTGAGGAGTACCTAAAAGACATGTTTGGGGAGAAAGGGATAATACTCCCAACTTTCATTGAGGAAAAAGTTCTTAAAAACAACTCAAGTGAAGAAGATGATGAAACTTGGAAGGAGTGGTACTAGGAAAATCTAACAAGCAAGATAAATTTTTTATGCCAAATAGATGATATCACTCTTGATAAAGAGGACCTAACTCATCTCTACATAGAGACAATGGAGGGATCTCAAAAGGTTGAGGACTTTCACCAAGAAAAGAATGACCCCTACTTCACAACACTAAAAACCAAAGATGGACATCAGTCCATAAGGAGAACCAAAGATGGCTATTCTAGGCACCTATTAGTCTAATAAAAAATTGACATGCATTTAGATCTCCTAAAGGAATTCTAAGACTTATTCCCTAGAAATTATCAAGATATGAAGGGCACCCATCCATCTCCTAGGAAAATGAGCATAAAGATAAATAAAGATATAAGATCAATCAAGAAGCTTCCCTATAGGATGAATCCCAACCTCTATTTCAAGGTTAAGACAAAGATCAATTCAATGCTAGCTATAGGGATCATTTACCCTATGAAAGAGTCTAAGTGAGTAAGCTCAATGGTGATAAACATCAAGAAGGATGAGCATATTCATATTTGTGTCGATTATAAAATGTTGAGTGCTACTTGTGTCACTGACCCCTTCTTGACTCCATTCACTATCAAATTTTTAGATTATTTTTTAGGCTATAAAATCTAGACATTCACTAATGAGTTCTCTAGATACCAAAAAGTGTAAATTAAGGAGGACGATAAGACTAAAAAAAATTTGTGACAAAATGGGGTCCCTTTGGATTCAATAATGTGCCAGTTATGTTCTCAAGAGTGGTGATCACTATGTTTAAAGACTTCATCCACAAGTTCCTCTAGGTTTACCTAGATGACTACATGGTCTATGGCCTCGTGAAGGACCATTTTGATAACCTATGCCTAATATTTTAGAGATGGAGGAAACTTTTGATATCTTTGAACTTGAATAAGTGCATCTTTGCAACACCATTTGGAACCTTTCTCAAGCACATCATCTATAAATATGGTCTACTCATCGATCTAATGAAGATTGTGATAATCATTCAGCTCTATACTCCTTCCACATAAAAAGATGTTGATGCATTTATTGTCCATTATGGGTATTATAAATAGTTCACAAGGATCAATGCAAAAATTGTGGTACTTTTATAATAGATATTGTATAAATATAACCCATTCTATTGGTATGAATCATAAGAGGATGCCTTTGAGACTTTTAAGATCAAGTTGGTTAGTGCACCTATTTTATAGTTTCCCAACTAGATGACCCCATTCCTTGTCCATGTCAATGCATCTGGTTCTACGATTGGTGAAATCTAGACAAAGGAAATATAGATAACCCCATCTCCTTTGCTCTATACCATAACTGATCATGAGGCACTTGCCATGGTCTACGCCCTATAAAAATTTAGACAATACTTGTTGTCAACCCCATTCCTCTTCTTTTGAAACCATGAGGTGATTAATTACGTCAAGAATAAAATTATTCTTCATACATGTATTTGTATATGGATAGTTCTTTGTAATAATTCTAGTTCTCAATTCTCATCAATCTTGGAAAATAGAACTTGGGCCCAAACCATTTATCTCATATAGAATATAGTGATATAACAATGTTGATTGAGGATGATAAATAATATGTTAGATGCACAACTTTACCAAATCTAGAATGCCCCTGAAGACTTGGTAGAGATAGTTTCTTTACTAAAATATAGATTTACACCCCAAATAATGACAATCAAATAAGAAAACAACTCACACTTCCAACCACCCTTTTCTAGCTCATTAGTGGGGAATTGTATAAACTAAGCTAAGATGAAGTTCTATATTGATGTGTCTTGGATCATGAAATGGAATCCATTTTACATTAGGTGCATGAGGGGATTTAAGGAGGCTATTGTGTAGGAGATGCTATGGTGCATAAAATATTACAATCAAGCTTGATGTGGCCAAGCCTATTTTAGGATGCAAAATATTGTACCAAGGCATGTGATATATGTGAACACATAGGGAAGCCCAACCATTGAGATGATATTCCTCTCATCCCCATTATTTTTTAGGTACTATTCAATAAATAGGCCATTGACTTTGTTTGACCAATTACTCCTACAACATGGTGCACATGTGTGTGATACATTCTAATAACCACTGACTATTTCATGAAGTGTGTCAAGGCTAAAATAACAAAAAAATGTAAAACCACCATAGCCATAAGGTTAATATAGGATAACATCATAAGCCACTATGGGTGCCCACTCAACTTGACTAGTGATAGGGGCACACACTTCATTATTGAAACTACGTGGATCCTACTAATAAAATATATGGTGATGCACCATAATATAATTCCTTATCAAACCTAGGTGAAAGGAGAAATTGAGGAATTCAAAAAAATATTGGGGATGTACCTCATAATATATGGAACATTAGTTTCAAATTTTGGGATGATCGAGTATTGGTAGTGTTATGGGCATATCATAGAACCTATAAGTGCCTGAATAAGGCTAAAAAATTTCAACTAGTGTTTAGTAATAAGGAAATTATACCTATGGACTTCTAGGTGAAATCATTTTACATCATGTTAATTGGTCAATTAGATGATAAAAAATCATTAAATACAAGGTTGGAGGACTTGGAGTGCTTAGATAAGGTGTGCATCTAGGCAAGGTGGAGCCATTCGATAAATAAGGTGTGTTAGAAGGTCTGACATGATAAACATATAAATCACAAGGTGATAATACAAGGGGAATTAGTTATTATCTATTAATCCAAGTATATTGAGCACCTAGGAAAGTTATAGATAAGATGGATGGGTCCATATGTCATCCATAACGTACTAGAGATTGGTTCATGAAATCAACATATGTTGTTAGGTGAAATGCTCCCTAGACATTTCAATATAAACCAATTGAATTTGTATTAGTAATATGGTGAAACTTACACCATCATATGCCAACTTCTTTGTCTTGAGTTGGTTATGTCATGATAACTAGAATAAATTTTGGTGCAAGTGAAACAAGTTCATTATCTTTATGTTGTTTTGTATTTTTGATGTGGTAAGTGAATAAGTTGTACATTAAGGCTACTAGTAATTTTTTTTGGTATTTACATTCATAATTATATTTGGGTGAGGCAACAATAAATTCTTTCCAAATTCTTGATGCTAGCTATGGGCATCTAAAGTTTGACACATTCAGACACAAGGGGCACCAGATCCTCATGCATAAGATTTAGCAAGTGAGGCATTTTTAAGCCTATATAAGGGATAATTTGGTGCTAACAAGTGTAATACCAATTATTTGAGTCAAGTAAGGTTGATTTATAAGTACCTGAGGCTAGCCACCTATGTTTTTGGGTGCATAGAACATATCATAATTATAACATATGTGAACTAAGGGAGGTTCAAAATATATATGTGTAATAATGATAGAGTGGAGATGTCCAACATGATTATTCATAAGAGATCAGATGAGATTAACATGCTAGAGGGTTAGTTTAATGTATTTATATGGGGTAGGATAGAGCAAATCAAAAGTCAAAAAATGTAGTGAAATTGACCAACATAGATAAGCATGCTTGAAATGGAAATGTATCAAGAAGAGGAAATGGGACTGAGGAGGTTGAATCATGTGTATATGAGGCATTGTGCCTAGGTTTCCATATTCTAGTTGAAGGTCATGATAAGTGAACAAAGTGTAGGAGAATATCATTAAGCAAATCTAGAATCTACCCAAAGTGAGGTGAGAAGTGACCATTTGAACTACATGTCACTTCATTGAAAAGATGTTAGAAGAATTTAATGTGGTGATAGTGGAGGCATAAATATTTACATTAAATATTCAAATGATAGTATATTTTCATAGATTTTGTAAGTCATAGCAAATCCCAAGGAATATTAGTGCCATCATTCCATTTATCAATTACAATAAAGATAGTATATGAGAGTAGAGGTATAAAATAGTTAAAAGTCAACTAATTCTAGTAACAAACCTTGTGCTAATTTCAATTTAAAATAGAGAACCAAAGTAAAAACATTGAATCAAAGATCCGAATCAAGGAGACCTTAGTATAGTGAGGCTTTGAATACCCCTATACTCCAAAAGTGAATGGTTAAGTAGAGAATCAAATTATCTTTTTTGTAAAATTAGAGTAGAGAAGTAAGGGGCATGAATTATGCATTAACCAGGAAGTAGAAAAGTTAGAGTGATGTTGAGGTCACCATTTATGGCACATGAAGCTTGAGATCCAAAGACACAGTCATAGAAATGACAACTATGAGAATGACAAAAAAAATTAAAGGCTTCAACAAGATAAAAATACCACATTTCAACACCAACCAATTTGGGATGGCAAAAAATTAGATGAGTTGAAGTCTATAGCATGTGAAAAAAGAAGCCAAGAAAAAATGATTATTAATAGAAGCCACTACTAAAAAAATAATAATACCACTAGTATAGGGAGTAATAATCACTGAAGTTGATCCATAGGCACTTGATAAGATGTCATACTATGACATGCAAATTCTTGAAGAGGTCTTAATAGCATAAAACTGGGTATTATTCACATACAAATGCCACCTAAAAAAATATAACCACCACACTTTAATCAATGTATAATAATTAATGAAAGCATAAGTGGTGGATGTAGGGGAAAATATGGTAGAAGGCATAACATTATTCGATGTCTTAATTTGGGACAAATTGGTGACCATCGATGTGACTCAACTCTATGAGTTGCCTAATTTTAAGAAGATAGAGGAACTTGTGTAGTTATTCATCTCATGTATCCATATAGATTGATTCTACTTTATAGGGAAGCACATGAGGTTTTCTACAAACCTTATCAACCAAATCACTAGACACCCATACTTTGATGTAGGAATCTACTAGATGATGCTAAAGTGGAAAGGGTCAAAAAAATCCTTGGTTAATACAAAGAAGGTTTTACATTTCTAATATAAGGACATTACTGATCTTAGGATGATGTAATTTGCATGCTTGGTTAGTTTGAAACAATGTCCTAGTAATCGTTGGGTAGATATCACAAAGACCTAACTGTGTATTGCCTACCACATGGCACATGGGGTTACATTTAATATCATAAAGTTCATCATAAAAGACATAATAAATAATGCACTTGAATGTCATATGATATGAGAGACCTTCTAGTGGGGATCCATGTTGATATTAATTATGATAGAGGATATTAACATGCTCGATGGTGATGAAGATAACATATGGGTCTTCCAAGTGCATAATGACTCCTTGATACTAAAATACCCAAATTATACTTTCACCCTTCCTTCACCCTAAAGTAAAAATCCCAAGTAATGGGTTGGGGCATGAAGTATATCAAAAAATTTAGAGAGGAATGGCATATTCATAATAATCTCCCCTATATCTTGACTATAAAGTTAACTTTCACTGTTACAAAACTTTTCTACATAATCCAATTAGCAGTCATAGATGGTAACCACTTGAGCTGGCTAAAACTTCCTTATGCATTTTTAGTCAAGTAATTTAGAGAGTTACTAAGAATAATCCCTAATGAATAGTAGGTGGACATCTTAGTGAAGTCCATGGATGTAGAATACATAGGTTGAATATCTACCCATAAGAGGAAAAGTAACCAAAGATGAGGAGGATGACTTGGATGGCATTGGCATCTATCCCCTTGAAAGAGAGTCATTCTTGGGCACATCCATAGGATATTCTATGAGATGAATCCAAGGAATGAGGGCAAAAAAATAGAAAAATATAAAGAATTTACCTTTTGATTCAATGAAGGAGAGTTGGTTCCATTGGTATAGGGAAAATATCCCCAAAAGAAGTGGGGAGAAACCCTGGAGGAAATATAAGAGTGCATCTAATTGAAGATCACTACCAGCAATGAAGATTTTCACTTACACTTAAAAATAATAACATGGTTTTCATTTGATGGATTGATTCACCCAATCCAATAGATAATAAAAATAAGTCCAATGGGATAGTATAAATTCCCATGATAACCTCGACAGAGATGAAGGCGTAAGAGACATGCAAAGAAGTAGAATCATAAGGGGTGTATGAAGAGATGGAAGAAGAATAATATGGAGGGATTAAGGTATACATCATACAAAAATAATAAATAGAAGAAGAACCTAGCACTAAAAAAATTCATGAGGCTATCCAAGGTGGTACTATTTCCACACTTGGGGAAGTAGAAAAGACATCAAGAACCCCAACCATAGAACTTGCAATGCAGCTTCCATGAACTAAGGAGTATAAGAGGCATTGGTGGGTGGAAATGGGCCTTAATAGGGACCATAGATAGGTATCACTAGAGCTATATTAAAAAAGAGAGGACATGAAGGCCAAGGGAATGAAACTAAAGGAAATTACACAAATAGAGTCCAAAGAGATAAGGTCCAAGGAGGGAAAGATATTTTTAATAGTGAAGAAGTGGAAGGTAGAGACAAAGAAGGCCTAAAAATAAAAATCCAAGAGAAAAGAAGAATAAAAGAGGGTTGCCACAAGTGCATAACATATAAAGTAAAAAGTGGTAGAGGTGCATAGCATCCCCACTAGTATAGCAAAATAAGCCACACCATATGCATGCCCAAGTAGCAAAGGGGTGCATAGAGTCAAGGAAGGTGATACTGGTGCCTTAAGAGAGAAAAAAATAGGTGAAATAGAGACCCAATAGACATGAGAGGGCAAAGATAGTAATAATGGAGAATAAAAATTTGATTAAGGGGACAAGTCTAAATAACCCTTATAGCAGCAAGGATGAGAGACCTTAGAGGATGGTACTAGAGAAAGTACTAGATTCAAAAAAGAAAAAATGGAGCTTGGCATCATTGAAGAAGAGGGTATCAACTTGAGCCTATGAAAGAAGGCATAGGATGGGTTTACTAATGAGGATTATTATATAATGGAATACATGCCCTAGAAAACTACCATATTAAGGATGCTCTAGTAATTGTCCTTTACCTTCAATATTTTTATGGATGAGCCTCATTTTGAGGTACTAAAAAAGGCAATCCTAAGCAAAAATCAATCAGAGGAAGGGCATAACTCCCTTATTATCCACCTTTGCATAATAAATCTATAGAGGTTAGCTAATGCCCTTATATGAATGGACTTGGAGGTAGCATTAAATAACATCATTAATGATGTTATAACCTCAATTTGGAAGATCATACTAGAGGTAGAGGAGTATATCAAGGCCATCAAATTCAAGTTTTTGTAACTAGTTTAATGTGTAGAGGAAGCTGAGTCATCCCTCCTAGATGATGCTAACACTTTAAGTTTTTCAAAGGTTTGTAAGGTATCTATGCTAGTGGAGAAAATGCTCCCAAAATTGAAGTTAGAGTCATCATCAAAAGAAGAGGAAGACCCTTGCATTGTCATAAAATAAGAGCTTGTTGAAAATCTTGAAGAGGTGAAAGACCTCTTCATGAATCTTGAAGAGGACAAAAAAGTGATCGATTCAATCTTTTTTAACTTCTCCATCTAGGCATTAGTCATTAATGTGTACCTCAAAAAGGAAAAAGGGGAGAAGGATGCACTGATGGAGTAGGAATACACTATGGTCAAGGCTAAATGTGCATAAATAATGGCATAGGTCAATAATTTTAGCACCAAAATCAAGACCCAAGAGTAGGACTTGGAAGAACTCTTCTACACCTTGAAAACAAAGGCCTATTAACAATGAGTGATCCTAGACAAAGTCATCACAAAGGAAAAGGAAAGGCTATAGTCCTTTAGGAAAGAGTTAGAGAAAGATGACATGCTCACCCTCAACACCACCTCCATAAATATATATGTCACTATAGAATAAATCAAGCTCATAATATAGGGATTTGAGGACTTTAGAGTATAACTAAAGGAACATGCACCCAAGTTTTGCATGCCATAAGTGCTAGAAGGATAGTCTGAAGGTGGACTAATAATTTTTTATGGGATAATATTAGGCTCTAAACAAATCTAACTACACGATCCATTCCAATATAAAAAACACTTGGGCATGAGGTAATCATTTAGTATGAATCCTATTTTGTCATATTGTGGCATCAGTTAGCAGGTGGCTACCTAACTCCCTTGTGACTCAATCATCATTATGAATCAAGCACATGGGATAATCATATCTCATTGGAATAAAAATATTATATCCAATAGAATTATTACATGTAGTACTAGATCAACAACTAGTGTGTTTCATTCACCATGACACTAAGACACCATGAAACACTATAAAGTGGAGCTTAATCTAGTTAGGAGGGGAGAGGAGAGTGGAGTAGTGAAGCCTTGTAGGATTGATTCTAGATGCTTGGTTTGCTTAATTTTAGTTTTAGATGATGTGGAGGCTCCCCATTGTAATTCCCAAGCTCCCTTATAAGCCTCTAGGTCTTTAACATCTTCAAGATGAACATGTGCTTAGTTTTATATATATATATATATATATATATTTATATATATATATATACATACATACATATATATATATATACATATATATATGTGTGTGTGTGTATGTATGTATGTATATATATATATATATATATATATATATATACATATACACACACACACACACACACACATATATATATATATACATGTATATATATATATACATACATATATATATATGTATATATATGTATATATACATATGTATATATATATATATATATGTATATATATATATATATATATATTATGTATTTGAAGTATACTTAATGATGAGTGGATTTTCACAAGGTTTACAATAGTTTTAGGGTCTAATGTTATGTTATGAATACTAAGTTCTAGTGATTTTTTGACCTAACCCATTCATGGTGTTCATATATCTCATGATGACATCAACACCCTATATATATAATTATTTAAGTATAGGAAAAACCCCATGCCTTGCAATGATACCTACACTAAAATATGAGCCTAGGCCTAAATCATTCATCTAAGTACCCCTTTGAACCCTCCAGGTTCTTTAATGGTGTTAAGTTAAGCAAACTGAAGGCTTGCACCCATGAATCTATAAAACTACATCATATAGGTTTTCACTGGTTAGATAGTTAGATCCTCCCTATAATGGCTTGTACCCATGAATGCACCACCATTATATCACTAGTGAAAGTCCCTAGAGGATAGGGTTGTGCCATGGTATAACTAGCCCAACAAGGGCCCCAATCCATTATTTACTTTGCTTTAGGTGAATGCATAAGGCTTTCACCTTATGTGAGGTGATGGTAAGATGGCCAAGTGATAAATGTTAAGCATTACAAGATTAGGCAAGGCTTATGCCACATTGTAACAAGTCTAGATATGACTTGGATAGCTAGATAAGCACCTGACAAGGCCTACAACTTTAGATTCCTACTTTTCTATAAAAATAACTCAAATGGATTATTTTCAATTTCACAAGAACAACAAGAACTTATTACACCCCATATGACACCTCAAACATGGTCAACACATCATAAACATCCATCATCTTACTTAACCAAGCAAAACACTACAAGTTCCATGAATGATCACTAAGGCACACTTTTTCATTGACCTAGTACAATACTTGACACCTCATGAACACTCTTGGATAACATGGAGACATCATCGATAACACCTTAAAAATATCCCTCTTTTTCATTAATGTCAACACTTGTAAACACCAACACAATTGTGTAGATACTCTTTTTCCATCTACAAACACTTTCTCCCCTTTTGATACAATGCCAAAGTGGGCTTATGTGCTAATCCTAAGGACCTATAAATGTTTTCAAAACCAATAACAATAAATTACCTCATCTAAGAGATGATATAAACTCCCCCTATCATTGTGCAAACCATTACTTGTCATGACTACCTCAAACCTACTCATTGACAACATTCTTCCTTGACCATGTGCTACTATATGAAGAAGAAAGACATAAGAATACAAAAAAATAGTTTTAAACACCTTAACAGTACATATAAGGATTCCCCATAATTCACCTAAGTTTAGGCACCACTTGATCACCTATAAACTATCTCCAACCATGATTTTACTTTATACTTGTCTTGATTCTCTCTCATAAGCCACCCATAGAATGAATAATGGTCATTAAATATCTTTATAAAATACATATTATATATAAATCTAAATGATAAACATATTCAAAGATAACTATACCTTTGTATTTTGAGGAAAATGACCAAATACTACTCTTCTTCACACTAGCCTTGCCTAGAGGCCTCGTAGCCATACCTAAACCTTGTAGAGCCTATAAATTCTTATGTATGAACCTTATGACTTAAAAATCCATATCTATATCACACTCATATTCCCCTAATTCATTCCAAGATTCATCATCCAAATCTTCCTCTACACCATAGCTTCTTAACAAACTGATTTGCCAGTTGGCCCTCTATTTACACAAATACTCAGCCATAAAATAAACTATACACATTTATATGACTATAAAGTATGTTTTGATCACCCATTTTTTTATTTAAATTAATTAATCAGTGTTAGACCTTCAATCCTTTGGGAAGATCACTAACCCATATGGGTTAATACACTAGGGCATCAATAAGAAATATGTTCAACTTACCATCTTTCAGTTAATGCCATCACTTGAAACTTCTCTCACACCATAAGGTCATCGAAAAATACCATTTGGACCAAAAAATAAGGTTACACTCCTTGAATAACCCATATATCCATGAACATGGTTTTTGTCCTACTAGTCCTTGAGCAAAGACTGTCATACTTGAGAGCCATACAAAATATTAAACATACCCTTAATGTTAGGTTGTGGAGATAAAAGCTTCAACTTTGTAGACATGGAGGAGGATGCTGAAGTTCTAGAAGTACCAGCATCGGTAGTATGACTGACGTCGGTCATGATGTATGCAGAAGGCAACCAGCATCGGTAGGGAGTCGGCCGACGTCAGTCAACACCAGTCAGATAGGGACTGACGTTGGTCACCTTTGTGTTCCAGAACTGTTCATTGCATGAACAATTAGCTAGTTGAAATGAGTGTTTGCATGTAAAGGCTATTTTGAGTCTTGAGCTGTGTGTCTATTATTAGTAAATTAGAAGTCTAAGTTTTTTTTTATGTCTGGGATCTATTCATAGACCCATTAGCATGTATTGTAATTATGAGCTAGAAAGGAAGGCAAGGAAGATCCTTCCATTGTAAGATCATTGAGTTGCAGGTTGTTGCCAGCTCATAGGAGATCTACATGTGTAAGTATGGTCTATTGAATTGTAGGTTACAGGTTCATGGGAGATCTACTTGAAGTAATTTAGAGTGCTTGGTGTACTGGCAGGGTTATTACTGACTGGTTAGAGAGGTGAACACCAATTCTATGTGTGAGTTGTGTGTAGGGACTATTTTTGGTAGGAGAGTGAACTTTTGAAGAAGAATTATTGTACACTTGAGGTGTTGGAAGCCTCTATAAGGTGGAAGAGTGTGGCGTCTCTTTATTGTATTTTTTTTTTGTACGAGTATTAATACAAGATTGTATATTATCTCGCATATTATGTGCTATGTGTGAATTCTAGTTACTTGTACTTCTGGATAATTTCGCATGTTTAATTGCTTGTATTTGGTAATCATATTGTGCTCTTTCTAAGGAGCAAGATCCTAACAAGTGGGATTAGAACAGGTGTGTTTGTTCTGGATTCCCCATCAACTGGTATCAAAGCTTTTGGTTGGGATACTAACAGGTTGTATCAGATCTGGTTAGTGTGTGTTGATTACAGGTTACTCATAGGGGTTTCTGTTTGAGTGGGAGTAGAGCAATGGCAAAAGATAGTAAGCTAAGAATGGAGAAGTTTAATGGCAAGAACTATCAAATATGGAGGATGCAGATTGAAGATTATCTATATCAGAAAGATTTGTACTTACCATTGGGTGGGGTTGATTGCAAGCCCCGGGATATGAAGGATGAAGAATGGGAGGTTCTTGATCGGAAGGCTTTGGGATCTATAAGGTTGAGCCTTGCATCGTCTATGATTTCCAACTTATCACACACTAAGACAATGGTAGAGTTGATGGAATCTTTGGCAAATTTATATGAAAAATCCTCAGCTTCAAATAAGGTATTTCTTATAAAGCAATTATTTAATTTGCAAATGTTGGAAGGTGGATCTATTCATAGTCATCTTAGTGATTTCCATGGTTTGGTAAACCAGTTAAATTCAGTCAATATTGTTTTTGATGATTAAATTAAGGCTCTCTTAATCTTATGCTCATTACCTAAAAGTTGGGAGAGTTTGGTAATGGCAGTTAGTAATATTGCATCTGTTTCAAAAATCTTAAAAGTGGATGATGTTGTGAGTGTAATCTTGAATGAAGATATACACAAGAAAAGAATAGGTGAATCATCAGGTAATGCTTTGAGTTTTGAAGGTAGGGGAAGGTAAAGAGAGAAGATCGAGCGTGGGAGATCAAGGTCCAAGTCCAGGTATTGCAGAATAACCTACTGGAAATGTGGAAAGAAAGGGCACTTAAAAAGAGATTGTAGGTCGGGTGAAGATCAACATGAAGGACACGAAGAAGAAGTAGATGTTGTGGATTATGTTGCACAGGATGCTCTAGTATGTTCTTTGGATAAAGTAGAATCTTGGGTTTTAGATTTTGGTGCCTCTTTTCATGCATCCCCAAATAGGGAATTTTTTCATGAGTATGTCCAGGGTGACTTTGGAGAAATTTGTTTAGGGGATGGTAAGCCTTGTCAGATGGTTGGCAAAGGGAAAGTGAAGCTAAAATTGTAGACAGGTAACACATGGGTGTTGAAGGAGGTCATGCATGTCCCAGTTCTTGAGCAAAATTTGATTTTTGTAAGAAGTTTGGGTGATGAGGGTTGCACAGTAACTCTCATAGCGGACTCTTGGAAGGTTACCAAGGGTGCACTTATTGTAGCAAGAGGTAAGAAAGTAGGTACGCTTTATCTATCTACTTGTATTACTGATTCTCTTTCTGGGTTATCTACTTCAGCTATAGATTCGAAGATGTGGCTTAATAGGCTTGGTCACATGAATAAGAAAGAGATGCATGTTCTTGAGTCAAAGGGTATGCTTTCAGATTTGAAAAGCATGAATCAAGATTTCTGTATCCAGAAGAAGAAGGTAACATTTCTCGAGGAATCTAATGTTCGTGACAAGAGTAGGAAAGCCTTAGTTTTCAAGGAGAAGGTGATGGACAGAGTTCATCATAAGGGGCAGAAGAATTCTGAGTAGAGCAAGGGTGGTTTGGACAAGGGTTTGATCCAAAAGGAGCTTGTGGGAAAAAGTCAGTTCTCACAAGAAAAACACAGAGACTGACGTCAGTTAGAAAACTAACGTCAGCGTCTAGACAGGGACCGATGTCAGCTATGTGCAGCCTGACATCAGTGACATAGGGTAGATAAACACTGGCATAGGTCAGGGAGAACCAACGTTGACAGTGAGGCAGTCGCATGGAACTGACATCAGTTGGGTGCAGATTGAGATGTGACCGGCATTGGTCACTGAGATAGATTTTGGGTGGATAACAAGCTGTCAAGGAGTCTCAAGCACCCATATGGAGGACTTAAAGGGTAAGTAAGCCTCAAATTCATCATTTTCCTTCTTTACACTACTTGTTGCTCACTAATGGTAAAGAACCAGGAAGTTGTTAAAGAAGCAGAATAGGTAGATCCAAGAAACAGTGGGAGCTTGGCATGTATGAGGATGTGATTCCATAGAGGAGAACCAAATGGGAGTTTTTGGGTGGAGTTGCCAGCTAGAAGTAAGCACTGAGAAATGAATGGATGTTTAGGATGAAGAAGAGCGGAAATAGACACGTGAGACAGAAGGCTTGGGTATATGGTCTTGAGTAAGCTGCAGGACAATGGAGGTTTGATCATTGTGTTTCTCTTTACTAGGTTGGATAATATTAGCTACATTATCTTATTACTGTATGATGTGCTTGTTGCACGGTTACATATACAGGGAGTTGCTAAAGTAAAGGTAAAGCTAGTTCAAAGGTGTGTCATGAGGAATCTAGGATCATCAAGATTCTTTGGCATGAGTGTGTTCTAGGGACATGGAAGGTCACAGGTTGATTTTGTCTTCAGAAGATTGTGTGAAACTAGTTAGCACGTTGATGGTTGGACATTTTTATGAACAGTGTCTTGATTCACATAATGAGGTTAAGTGCATGGTATGTACTAGACCTAAGTTTTCCCAAGCAGTGGGAGTTATCAGAAAGTTGGAGCCAATCTGGGAAAGAAGCATTGGAGGGAATTTTAGTGGATTCTTAGAGTGACCAGCAGCAGGTGCACATGTTATGCAGGGTCAAGTTATTTTCTACATGGGTTTGTAGATGTGGATGTGGTAGGTGATTTGGATGACAGGTGTAGCACCACAGGATTTGTCATGGTTAGTCTTTAAGAGTGATCTTGAAGAGGAATACAAAGCCAAGGGAATAGACTAGATGATGTATAGGTACAAGTATAGTTGCAGCTATTTATCTCCAAGTGGGAGATTGTTAGGTTGTGGAGCTAAAAACTTCAACTTTGTAGACATGGAGGAGGATGCTAAAGTTATAAAAGTACTGACGTCGGCAGTATGACTGACGTCAGTCATGATGTATGTAGAAGGAAACTGGCATCGGTAGGGATTCAATCGACGTCGGTCAGCACCAGTCAGACAGGGACCGACGTTGGTCACCTGTGTGTTCTAGAACTATTCGTTGCATGAACAGTTAGTTAGTTGAACTGAGTGTTTACATGTAAAGTCTATTTTGAGTCTTGAGCCGCGTGTCTATTATTAGTAAATTAAAAGTCTAAGTTATTGTTTAAGTCTGGGATCTATTTATAGACCCATTGGCATGTATTGTAATTATGAGCTAGAAAGGAAGGCAAGGAAGATCCTTCCATTGTAAGATCATTGAGTTGCAGGTTGTTGTAAGCTCATAGGAGATCTACATGTGTAAGTATGGTCTATTGAATTACAGGTTGCAGGATCATGGGAGATCTACTTGAAGTAATTTAGAGTGCTTGGTGTACTGGCAGGGTTATTACTGACTGGTTGGAGAGCTGAACACCAATTCTGTGTGTGAGTTGTGTGTTGGGACCATTTTTGGTAGGAGAGTGAACTTTTGAAGAAGAATTACTGTACACTTGAGGTGTGGGAAGCCTCTGTAAGGTGGAAGAGTGTGGTGTCTCTTTATTATATTCTTTTTTCTGTACAAGTATTAATACAAGATTGTATATTGTCTCTCATATTCTGTGCTATGTGTGAATTCTAGTTACTTATACTTCTAGATAATTTCACATGTTTAATTGCTTGTATTTGGTAATCATATTGTGCTCTTTCTGAGGAGCAAGATCCTAACAAGTGGGATCAGAACAAGTCTGTTTGTTCTGGATTCCCCATCACTTAAGAGGTATTAAAAGCCCAAAATCACATATATCACACCTATATGATATTAATACACACTTCTATAACACAAATTGACCTTTAATACTCATAAATATTGATTTGACACTTTAAACCACTCTTATTGTGCTTGTAGACCCTGTGTATACACCTGTTACTATGCTAAAACACCTTGAAAATGTCATGAGATAATTTTTACACTTGAAAGGAAACTTATACACACTTTCCAATCAACCGAAATTTGTCTCAACCCTTATTTATCCTCATAGAACTTAAATACACCAATTTTGCATGATGGACTCTCACTAGGCAATGAACACTGAACAAACTGGTCAAATTGAACAAATGGTCATGAATGGTTATTTTGACCAACCTAGAACATTTTAACCCATATAATAAACTTTTAAAAGTCCTCTCCACACTCCAAAACAATCTTAACTTCATTAGTCATTATTTAACCAACTAGACCAAGCTTCAAAGATGGTGAAAAACTTGTCTTTAGGATGAATGTCCCTGAATAGGTTTCTTGAAGCTTTTCATCACAAATCTCTAGAGAAAACACATGAATTTTTTTCTCCCCCTTATCCAATAACCTTCCATTGATTCATACAAGTATTTTCAATAAATATCATCAAATCTCTACCATAATGGCATTGGTCTTAAAGACCAATCAACAACTCTACACACCTTTATTCTGATTATATCACCTTTTACTTCACCTAGAACACACACACTTACTTCTACATATGAAATGTGTCTATTAAGAAGCATATTTAGAGACACTCACTTGTCATAGAGAGATTAAAATTCCCAAAACTCAATAGACTCCCATATATCCATACTCTCATTTGACTTGCAGTCCTATCTCATCATCCATTTAACCTTTGATGGATATTTATCCTTATTCATTCCTTTTGACTCAAAATCCTATTTAATATTCTTGTCCACTTGGGCAGATAAGGCTTTCTCTTTGATACTTGAAATTTTACCCTAATCTATTATGACAAACTATCCATTTTGAACCTATTTTTCATTCACCTCCTTGGGTCTCCATACCATGTTTTGAGCTCTCTCATGCACTCTTAGAGATCTACCTACCTTGTCTTGATTGGAAGACATTCTCATTTCAATAGTACAATGTCTTGTAATGTGCCCTACCTTATGACACTTAAAACACTCCTTTGACTTATATGGACTTTTAGATCTACCATTACTCCATGGATATTGGATTTGAAGAAATTTGTTACAGTCACTAGCCCTAAGCCTAAATTGATTACAAGAATAACAATAACCATTGAAGGAGTTATCATACATTATTGCATTAGGTTTTTTTAATTGATTTTAACTTTTTTATCTCTTCAAATTTTCCTTCTTATTCAAATTTACATTCTTCTAATCTTTACTATTACTCTCCTTAACATGATTAGTCTTTTGATCTATCATTACTATCTTCTCAATATTATTATCTTTTTGAACATCTTCATGGAATAGTAGGCCTAACTTGTCATTTTAGACCATTTGAATAACCAATAGGTCATCAATATCAACTATAATTTTCTCAATTTTTTTATATGTTTCAAGTTTCTCGTAGCTTGATCTAGTTTCACCTACAAAGACTCCATCTCTGATTTATACTTGACACATTCTTCATCCTTACTCTTTACCTCTTCAGTAGGGGTACAAAATTGAGTTTTAAGATTTTGAGTAATCTCATCATGATATTTGACTTCATTGCTCATTATTTCTTTAAAAAATCTAATTTTAACCTCATAGGTCTTGATTAAGGGTGCTTTCTTTCTATTATTTCCATATAGAAGCTTCAAATATTACAATATGTTTAGATATTTGTCTTCAAGATTTAGTTTTTCATCTTCTTCCTCTAAGTTATCTCCACCAAAGAAATCTCTGCCTAGAGAACATTCACCATCATCATCCTCAAGAACCATGAATAGTGTCTCATTGTTCTTAGCATGAGATGCATCATCACTATCTGATCTATTTCATTATTCTTTAACAAATGATTTACTATCTTCTTCATTATGGTGACTCTTTTCACCTTTGTATGATATCTTATTATCATCTTTCTTGTTGAATAACTTTCTCTACTTGCTAGGACCTTCATATTTCTTGTGATAATTCTCATGATATTCCTTATGAGCTTCCTTATATTCAAATATGCCTCTATCTACTCACTTAGCTACAAAATGACCAATTTTACCACATGAGAAACATTAAAAAGGAATATTCCCTTCATATTTACCTAATCCTACATTCAATTTTCTTGTAATCATGGCTTCAAGTTTATCTTCATTAAGATTGAAGTCTTTAAAACTTATCTTGCTCTTCTTTCCTTTTGCCTCCTTGATCACCTTAGAGGTTACTTCCTTCTTTGGTGGTTGTCCTCATTTACTTTAATCTCATAGGTATTAAAGACTACATGAAATTAATCCATCTTCATGTTGGCGATGTCAATAATTTCTTCTACAATAATTTTTTTAATCAAACTTGAGGGTGAGAGCTCTTAATACTTTATGTACTACAATCATTACTTCTTTCTCCTCTCCAAGACCTCTGATCATGTTCATCACATCATCAAACCTTAAAATATAGGATTCCATAGTATCTTCTTCTTTCATTTTGAGGCCCTCAAATTTCCTTTAGTAAGTCTATAATTTATCCAACTTAACCTTTGAATCTCCTTCATAGTTAATTTGTAATTTATCCAAGATTTCCTTGGTAGACTTGCAATCGATTATCTTGATGAACTCAACCTATGATAGGCCACAAATTATATCATTCATAGCTTTAAAATTGTTCTCACACTAATTCTTATTAGCTACACTATTTATATGAGTAACCATCCATAATAGATTGCCAAATATCAAAACCTAGAGACATGATGTAGGTCTTCATCCTTGCATAATAAAAATCATAGTTGGATATATTAAATAGTGTTACATACTTATTATAGAAACCACCTTGTATTTTATGACTACCCATTGTACCTTTGATCCCCTTCAAGGGGTTAAACTTGAAAATAGTGTGTGGATCTAATAGCAATTGTTAGAGGTAAAATCACTAAGAAGGGGGGTGAATCAATGATGTAATCAAATAAAATTTAATTACAATTCTTCAAAATCTTAACCACTCAACATAAGCATTAATGAATCATATAAACCATTTATTACAATTAAAAAATAAAACAATGTAAGATCAAATTACTCAACACATGAATTATGTGGGAAATCCTCATGGGGAATAGAACCCACTCTCAAGTATGCAAAAAATTATACTACAATCCTATAAGAGATCACAAACAAGAGACTTTAGTGAATCACCCACTCCATAAGGAACACCAACTCATAATCATGAATAAGCACCCACTTTGTCTAGATTTTGATCACCCATACAACAGCTCCATAACTCTGATTTCCTTCTAATGTAATGGATAAATAATGAACAAAAATTATCTTCAACCCTTCAGACTTTCTCAAGCCTTCATACACAAGCAATGCATCCAAAAGAACCTTTTAGATCATTCTACACTTCTTCACACATCTTCAATAATGAACCCTAAAAATTCTATTATAACATCATAATCATGACTAGTAGGTTACACACATATACCTCACATTGCTTTGATTTTAAATTAATCTACCAAGCTTACTCACACTTATCTTTTCTTTGTTCATCCTCTCTATAAACCTTCGTCTTTGTTTTTACTCTTTATAGAATATTCATGATCACCATCCTCTTGGTCAAACATAAGAAAATATTTAACCATTAAGGATTCTATCCTAATAGTAAAAATATCAACACCACCCACATAGGTTGACCATAGCATTTATAGATCACTATAAATCAATAAAACCTTTTAATTAGGCCTAAGTGAACCTTTTTAGGTCCATGTAGACCCACTCATCATTTTAACACTTCATCAAGAAAAAATAGAAACACAAGATGACTTCAAAGCACATAGGTCCATGCCACATGACCCCTAATAAACCCTCAAGTTGTTAAATTAATCACTACACACCTATGAATATTCAAAACCTTTTAATCATTTGCCTTGTACATGAAAATACCATGAACAAACAAAAAGTCAACTTCCAAGTAATGGTTCACACCGAATATGGATTGGTTAAACCTCAAAAATTAATAAAAATAATCCTCATGGAGTCTAGAACATTATTAAATATATAAATCATTATGAAACATCCAAACACCATCAATAAAAGCACAAACACCCTACTTGGGTCACTTCTAGAAGAAAGTCTAACCCTTAGTCAAATTTGAAGCTCTATAAATACATTTGTATGACTGGTCAAACCTCCTAATAAATTTTCATATATTTTCATTTAAATTCATTACCACCTTATTTTTTACTCCATCATCAAATTCATCCATCATAAAAAGTTATAATAAAAATACTATATACTAATTTTCATTTGTGAAATTCAAATATTTGAATTACAATGGTCACTAAAAAATGCAAATTTGGTGAAGTATGGGAATGATGAAATCTACCTGGGAGATAAACTTTCCACTATCATAAATTTTTATAGACATGTCAAGGAATGAAATTTAAAACACATACTTTAGGCATAAAACTAAAAAGACTCATCTAACCACTTTCTTTTGACACCTTCACATGTGTGAATTCTAATATCATCAATATACTTACACAAAAAACTCTACCAAGATGACTATGATAACCTAGACCTTCACATGACTACCTATATGGATTATTTTCACTTTGAAAATAACACCAAAAACTTATTACACCCCACATGACCCCTCAAAAATGGTCAACACATCATCAAAATCCATCATCTTGCCTAACAAAGCAAATCACTATAAGGTCCATGTATGATCACTAAGGCACACTTTGTCATTAGCCTATGAGCATACTTGACACCTTATGAAAATTATTGGATAACATGGACACATCATTAAGAACAGCTCAACAATTGATAGATGAAATTAAGAAATCAGTTGGAGATAAGCTTAAGGACTAGTAAAATATACTAAAGTATGCTCTTTGGGTAGACCAAACAAGATACAAATAGGCCCTTAAATATTCACCTTATCTATTGGTGTATGGATGCAAGCCAGTCTTCCCAATCATGTTGAAATTACCAACTTATCAATTCATGTAGGAATACATGGAACCAAATGACAAAGTATAATATAGAATACTTGGCATAATAGAGAAGGAATATTTAAGGATTGAAGCTTTATATACCTTCAATAAACACCAAGGTGTAGTCAATAGGTGGTCTGATAAGAGAGTAAATATCAAATAATTTAGGATCTCAGATCTGGTGCTTCTTTGGGATAAATCCCATGAAAATAAAAGACATCATGATAAATTTAAACCATTATGGATTGGACCATATCATAATTTGGAGATTCTGGGAAATAATGCATTCCATCTAATAGATCTAAAGGGCAATGTACTCCCATTTCTAGTCAACAGATAGTTTTTAAAGCATAATTTTATGGTTGTACCATCTGAGGGTACACCTGATTGAGGAGGAAGTATGGTAAAGGTAGGATTAAGTAGATATATTTCTTTCTTAGAATAGATTTATTACTATTTTAGGATAGATTTCCTAATTTATTAAATTAGTTTATTACTTTCTGAGTATAGTTTTTTAATGATTTCTATATTAGTTTTTTAGTTATTTTCTATGACAATCTAAATTGTTTTGTTCTTGTGTATCCAAGGCTAAAATTAAACTAGTTGATCCCTTTATCTTATGATTAAATAGACTTATAACAAAAAGGGAAAATTGTAAAAGATCCACAACTTGATACCTATTCACATATTGGGTATATTTTTTTTTTTATAGTCTTCAAGATGTAGGTGTGCAATCACAAGCCATTCTGGATTATGTGACAATTGAACACATTTACTAGGTATGTGAGTGTTTCTCTCAAGCTTCATATCAATTTAAAAAGTTTTCTTATTTCATTGGATCTAATACACTTATTACATTAATACTTATTAGAAATGAAAAATTATTGGTGTAAATGAATTTTGGAAGGGATGTTCTCATAAATCATTTATTTAATAACCATAACATCTCACAAGGGTTCCAAATATCATCTTTCCATTAAAATAAAAGAAAATAAAAATAAGAAAAGAACCAAAGAGTTCAAAATAGAAATCAATGAAGCGAAGAGAATATCTAAAGAAAATAAAAAGGTTCACATAATGAAATAAGGTCAATTTACCATGCACAATGATCAATAATATATGAAGGAAAGGGAAGAGAGGGAATCCAAGGTATCGCTATTAGGGATATGGATGCCTGGCTAGTAGTAGATCAATGCCTAAGCTTCCCTTGATTTAGTGAGATTTAAGAGAAACTGAAATGAAACTTGTAGCTTCAACAACCCTTTGAAAATCTCATCACAACAAGGGTTAAAGGAAATTCAATTTTAAAATACATATATTGATGGATAAGAAGGAAAGTATGTTGTGTTAATCTACTTAGGAGTCTCTTTCATATTTCTAATTTTAATATCTTTCTATGGCATAGTTAATGTTTGATTTAATATTACTAACCAAAACTTTTGGGTTCTTAAATACTCAAAATTATTCCCCATGTAAGTCACCATCTGTTATACCCAACATCCCCATTTTCTTCCTCAAGAAATGGGGACCCACTTTTTCAGATATGGGCTTGTTTGTTGAGTCTTTCTTCTATGTGTTTGTGAAAAAATTTAAATTGATTAATCCTTAATATTTATACTTAGAATAATCAATCATGGTATTATATATTTTTTGGAATAACCCCTATTAATGCCTTTTTATGAGTTTTTAAACTAGGCAAGTTTTCTTGGACTTATTCTATACAGGGAAACTTATTTGGGTCTTTTTCTTTAGACCTTGTGTGTGGGTATTTTGTTTGGACATTTTGTCTAACAAATTTTTATCTTCAGTGGTGTTTTCTAGACTTTGTGTTTTGAGGGCTTATTTGACATTTATTCATCTAGTTTTTTTGGGGGGCCTTGTTTTATTTAGAGACTTATTCATAAGGACTTTTTTGAACATTTTTTCCTAATAGAATTGGTCTTAAAGATTTTTGTTTGGATTTTTTACATCAAACCGTTTATTGGACAATTATTTCAAAATGACTTATATTTAATCAAAAATTTGGTCTTTTAAAAAAAATTTAGAGCTTTTGTTCATAACAAATTTGGTCTTTAGATGTTCTGTATCGGGTAAATTATCCATCAGATCATAAGCTTTATATACACTTCATAAATTTTGCTCTTCAAGATTTTTTCACAGGATTTTTATTTTTATATTTTTTTGATTTAATTTGGTCTTTGAGTTTTTTGTTCATATATTTTTTAAAGCTTATTCCCAACACAAAACATGATTCTTGATTGTTGAATATTGAAAGCTCACTATACTTGGAAAATAAAAAAAATGATTCTTAATGTTTGCTAAAGATACCTACCAACTAAAACCAAAGATATTTGAACAATGCATAAAATTAAAAATAGTTGAACATCAAGAATTTATAATTCATAAATTTGAATTCAATGGTAAAATATATATATATATATATATATATATATATGTGACATGAAACCATTTAAGTCTTCATTATTTATAATCAAATAAACTTGAACTCGACTGATATTCTACATGAAAAAACCCTGACTATGTATGAGACTATTGTACGTGAGCCATTGGATAATGAAAAGGATAATTTTTCATAGATCAAATAAAATATTGTAATCACTATGTGTAATAGCAATGTCATCTTCATCTAAAGCATTCAGTGGAGCACTACCACCATCACCATTTTCTATCAAAGACTCAACATAATTCATAGATACTATCTTTGATGTCATCATTTTTGATAATAGGTATGAAAATTACTCTAAATTATGAGATTTTATCAATTATATTGACATATTTTCATTAGATGAAAATATATCTCCCTTAGAGTGACTATTTATCATATACTTATTAGCACTTAAGATACAAGGATTACATTCAGCTACAAGCATGCTCGAGGTGATACCATGCATCATCCTCTTTAGATACCTACTATTTATAAAAAAGGTTATGAAAGATTATTTTATTCACCATTTGGATAATAAAATGGACATATCATACACATATATCATATTTTTAGTGGTATTTATCACTACAACACCAAATACTTACTTTGATAAACATAGACTAGTTTTCTAGAATCAGGATAATTCAATAAAAAAGGTGTTGAATTCATGGATTCTCACAAAGGAAACCATGACATACAAAGATAATAATCCCACTCCATTAAAAAATTTATATATGGAAGTGTGGATTGGCATGGCACTGCTTAACAAGCTCTACAACATCCTTAGCATCCATTTCCTCAACTTGGACTAGGTACCATTACTACATATGATGATGACCAGTGACATACTATTCTATTTGGTAAAAATTATAAGATAGAAACTAAGATATCAATTCATTCATAAGGATAAGTGGCCCACTCTAGTGGACCACTTCTATATGATGTCTTATCTTTTGGATGTTATCATGGAAACAATATATAAATTCCTCAATGAGCTATGGAGCTCGACCACTGAATGTATCAAAAATTACATTTATGATCATTTCCAATTTTTAAATATCTATACTTATACCAAGATCATGGTTAGGATTATTAAGGATGTTTATCCTTAAGTCTGGTAAATAATCCATGGGTTTCTAATGCCTAGAGTTGGAGCTAGCATCATGAAGACACTATCTAGGAAGGGTGATTATTTTTTGTATCCTAATTATATTATTATCATGATCATAGAGAAGAAGGTTAATCCCCTATGTATCCCAAAGTATGTGCCTGACAAACTAGTGGAACAAGAAATCAATTTTGAACTCTTATGGAGCATTGAGGAGGACATGATAATAAATAATATCACATTCTATGGACATCATATGGTTATTGGTAGAATTATTTACATAATTATAAATAACTTTGGAGACATGGGCACTAAAAGGAAGGGTTGTCACTTGGCCACAGTACCACATAGGGATTGGGATCCTCATGGCTACATCTAAAAACACATTAAGGGCCTTAGTATATCCTACCAGCATGTCAATTATTATTATGAATTATTATTCATGAATACACATAATGATGACAAAGTATTGAAAAGGGAAAGATTTTCTTGTTTAAAGGAGGATCATCTAAGGGTTGTTCAACAGGAACCTTCAATCACTGTGAATGAATTATGTAGAAGAATGCCACTTTTTGTAAGATGGACATCCTTAGAATTTTGGAAAAAGTAGCCAATAGATTAGTCCAAGGAACAAGGAGATCTTTCATAGGGACTTCATTTCATGCTGATAACTATTAAAAAGTAACCAGGGATGAGTGAACCTAATTCTAGGGGAGCTCTTAGGGACCCCATCAATCTTTCTTATGATGAGGATTGACAAGGACAAGAACCAAAATACCCAACTATTGGTGAAATTAAAATGCCTAAATATACCCCTCAGGTAGAATATTATACATATTTAGGGGTACCCATAGATAAAACAACCACCTCAATTTAGCAAGGCTCTTCCTTATAGCCTAAGACTATCATTTTCTACAAGAGGAAGCCTAAGACTCCCCCACATGTTGTTTTATAATGAAACAGATCTTGATTATGATTCCTCAACAAATAGTGGAGGAGGAGGAATAAGAATATTCTGATGATGAAGTATAATTATAAGTATCTAAGGCACTTAGCCTAAAGGGTGACAAATGTAAATCTTCATTTATTAAAGGTAGAATAGGTACATAGGCTCATCCTTTAAAGACCACTTCCATTCTTTATTCTTTTCTTCCCATTTTTATTTTGTAACTTTAAGGTGTAAGTTATCACTTCCACCTCTAATGATCCATTAACCTCCTCTTATTTCTTGAATTTTCCTCTACTTACCCCAAAAGTTGAGAAGGAGGCTACCATTATTATTCTACCTTCCACCACCTTTGATCCATATTCCACTATCATGCCATCCACTTCCATCATGTCCACTTACACTATTCCTTCTATCATTTCCAAGGTTAGATCCTTGAAAAGGAAAAGGGCATCTGGGAATATTGAAACAACCATGGCCACTCCCTAACTCCATGTCTCATCAACCCAAATCACTCTCCCCATTCCATCCATCACTCCATTATATAAAACCATTGTCACTAGCTCAGGTAAGGAGAAGAAGTAAAATACACAATTTATCATTATCTATCCACTCCACCAATATGGAAGTTTGGATTGGTCTAAGATTATTTGGCCTTCCTTGCCTAACATAATTGGCAAGGCAAAAAAGAAGCATCAACTAATTAAGGAAGTTGAAGAAGAGGTTATGGCCAAAACCATAAAGGAGATAGACCCCAACCATTTGATAATTAATATATGGGACATCTATTTAAAATATAAAACCTCTAAAATGCCTAACTCTAAAATAATATAACTCCCATCTATTACAACATTGTCTTATAAGCCATCTGGGATTATTCAAAAGGTAAGGAAGAAGAAGTTGGAAGAGAAATATTTTTTGAAGAGAGGAAAGAATTCTTTTATTTGACCAAAAGTTAGAATATACAATTGGGGTAATTCCCATATAATTAAGACTTTAAATATATATCCCAAATACATAAAGATGTAATGGTGTCTATTCATGAAGACACAGAGTTAGCCAATCAAAAGCTAGAGATAAATTTGGAGAAAATAAAGGAGGAACAAAAAGATAGTGCACATCCCAACCAGTATTATTTTTGAGGTACAAGAAGTAGCATCCAAGTGATACAATATATTATAATCATTAGAGTTTATATACGATGAATTATCCCCCCATGTTGCTAATACTAAAAAATTGTTTAATTCTTTAAAATATTATGAGAATCAATTGAATATGTTGATTGTTTATACAACTAATAAGTATTATAGCCATTTGGATCTCATAACACCTCTAGATTCATCTAATGCCTTTAACCTAGTGGCCACTAAAATAGAAGAGGATAAGGAATGGTTGATAGTAGATGGTTATTTACTCCCCAAATATCAAGAACAGAAATCCTTAATTATCCAAAATTTTGAATGATTTGAAATTATTCAAAGTAAAGGATGCTATAAGGAATTTAATCAATAAGATCAACTTTGATCAACTCATTTAGGAGGCCTCAGATAATTTTAAATAAATTTTATAAGGGTTAATATTGGAGGACATTAATTTCAAGTTAAGCTTTGTTAGACAGAAGGTGAATGAAGTTGAAATCCTCAAGATCAACTTCTAGATGATGAAATTAGAGCATGTAAAACACCTAAGATAAGTTACTAGGGTGCATAGATTGTTTCTATTGAAATTGGACATAATTCAATAGTGTCATGATGTGTAACATAATTTTTGGCTAAAAATAAAGGAAAAGAAGAAGCAAACTCAAGTTACCACTTCCATTTCTACATCGACATCCATAGTTTCCAATCTAACTAAAATCCATGCAGCCATGTAGACATCAACATAGCTGTAAATGTCCTAGTTTTTTCATGTACATTATATAGTAGTGTATTCTATATTTATATTATTTTTTATTTTGAAAAATATTTTAAAGTGTTTCCTAATTAATTTTTGTAGACATGCACATGTCACATGATTTTTTAAAAGCTAACTTAAGTTATTAACAATAATAAGATAACACTAAATGAATTTTGAGACCATAATGAGAATTAAAGTTATGAATACAACATGTAATGTATTTGTTCATGAAATTAGAGGATGATATGACCCCTTCCCTAAGTATATTTAAATATATTTAACCCATAGTTTTGAAGGGTCATAGAATTTTCAATAGATAGGAGCAAAAATAATTTTAGTTATCAAGTCATGTGTTTGTATATCTTATTTCTAATTTTTGTGTATTTAGGGTTATCTCTTTGGTTGTATGATTCGATAACTCTTAGTGTTTAAAATTTATGAATGAATTCCTTTTTATCTTGATTGATATGCTAGTATTAGATATGTAACAACTATTGAAGGATTAGTAAATTACATTGATTATTGGGAGTTAAGCAGATTGGTTCATATTCTAAGTGTGTCAGAGTTCTTTAATTTGATATAGTTTTATATGTATGTGTAAAAATTATCTCAAATACATTGTTAAGCATAATCCATAATCCCTTGATTAAGAGAGTGTAATAGATTCTCTAAAAGGAGCAACCTTTGACTGAGGCCTGTGAGTACAATAGTTTCTAACAATTGGCATAGGTTTTGAAAGCACTTGTCCACCTAGAAACCAACTATTGACAATTTTTTTCCCAACAGGCCAAAAATCAGTCCCGTTCTTCCCCTACTATTCTAGGCCTATTCATTTTTAGATTTTAGACAAGTCCATGAATTTCTACAGACTCTGCAAGTCTATTTCCATGGACTTTGTAGGTCTATTTCTACGGACTCTATAGGTGAAGTTTCTACAAACTCTATAGGTCTATTTCTATGGACTCTATAGATCTATTTCTATGGACTCTGTAGGTGAAGTTTTTATGGATTTTGCAAAGAAGACTTTTCTATGGACTCTGCAGGTTAGTCTTTTTACACATGAAGAATCAATGCAGGAAGTGCTAGGTTTTACAAGGCTTCTTCAGGCTCTTGTCTGAAGAAATTCACAAGGAAGGTTGGAATATTTGAATCATTAAACTAGTTAAATGCATTGGTTTAATGCCTTGGTTCAATTTTCAAGCTCGTCACTCAAGTTCATTACTCAAGTTCAATGTAAAGGTTAATGCTTTGGTTCAATGGTAGAGTTCAACACTTTGGTTCAAAGCTCAAGTTCATCGGCCTTGGTTCATCACTTGATTCATCACTTTGGTTCAACAGCTGAGTTCAATAGTTTTAGTTCAATGCCTCAGTTCATCACTTGGTTCAATGCCTTGGTTCATTGCAGAAGGTTCAAAGGGGCTTGGTTTTAATCAACAAAGTTCAACAAATGGCACAAAGCATTGAACCATTGAACCATTAAACTGTTGAACCATTTTGGGTTCAAGTGGTTAGTTCAAGTGGTTGGTTCAAAGGAATGGTTCAAATACTTGGTACAAGTGGTAGGTTCAAAGGCTTGGTTTAACAAAGGAGTGGCATGCAGTGTTGAACTGTTGAACCGTTGAACCATTGAACAATTTTTGGTTCAATCGATAGGTTCAACAACTTAGTTAAATCAGAAGGTTCAAAAGAGCATCCCAAAAATCTAGAGGGCAAGTGCCCTTGCAGAGGGAAGTTATAAGTTTAAAATCCCTTGCAAAGGGTAGGGAGCACTTCAAAGAGGCCACAAAGAAGTGGCTAAGATCTTTTAGAATTTTGTTAAAGTAAAAGACATGTGATGATTTCTTTCAGACTTTTTGTCCAAAGGAATTCCTTTAAATAAAAGTCTGAAGGAAATCAGAGGAAGGCCACCAGAACGAAGAAAGGACCCAGGGGAAGTCAAATTAGCCAATTCTCGTGGACATTTTATCCATGGGAAAAAGCCTATATAAAAAGTCCACAAAAAAGGCTGAAGAGATAAAAGGCTACTGAGGGGAATGTGCCATTGTGGGGGGCTCTTGACTAGCCAAATAAAGGGCATCTCTCTAGAGTTGAAAGGACACTTCCCCTTCGAGAGGGTCTAAAATAGAGGGTGAGCCAAAGGAATTTTCTAAGGAGGCCGACATTCCAAAAGCCACCAAATTTAATAAAATAGATTAGGTGTTGTTTTTCAAATGATGATGGGTGCACAGACGTCAAATTTAAGATGGTGAAATAGTTGTTTGCCTTTAAATTGCTTGAGTGCCAACCAAAAAGAGCCCAAGGAAATTAGTGACCTAGTAGAAGGTAGCCCCAAGGGCTGAAGGAGTCTGAAGGAGACAAAGCAAGAAAAAGACAAAAATCCCAGAGAATAAAGAGAGAAAAGTGCCAAGTGTAGGAATAGGTAGATAGTCCAAGTGGTGAAGGGAGGCACCAATTCAAGAAGTTACTCTAGCAGGTGATACAGTGTCTGCAAATTGATCATTAGGAGGTGCAAATGGCCTTGAAGGAGCGGTCTTGCAAGTAGACAAATGACATGGCTCATAATTTCTCATATGATGTTTAAGTAGCTTTCTCTTCCCAATGATTAGAGTGCACATGGGTCATTTGTAAAAAGGGTGCTAAAAGGCCTCCTTGATTCCTCTATATATTGGAGACTTGTCATTTAGAAAGGGATCTTTCACATTTGTAAGGTGAAGCCCTAAAAAATTTTCACCTAAAATCAACAAACATATTTTTAACTCTAATCTAGTTAGATATCTTTATGTGTGTTTGAGTGTTACTTTTGTGTTTAGTCATTACTTCTTAATGCTTCTAGAGGTTTAACACCAACACACCTGGTGTCTATAAGGTGCCATTCTTGTAAGTGACAAGAAGCGTTGTACTTAGAAGCATAGAGTCATAAAGAATCTGCTATACAGTGTGTCCCTTCCACAATACCTTTGGTGAGTCTCTATTTTCTATGTGTTCCATTAAAGCCTCCCTGTTAAGCTTCCTGCAGCCTGGTCCTTCTACCAATTTAAAGTGTACACATGTGTTTGTCTGGCTTCAAGTGTGAGTGTGAGTAGGTTGAATCATTTGGTGAATCACGTCTTTTAGAGTAGTTATGTTTTCCTGTAATCCTTCTCCCTTTTCACCCCCCCATTATATATTTATATACCTATATTAGCACTTATTAGAACAACTCAGATACATCAAAGGGAGATAGCCCTTACCTAGAGACTCTCCCCTCTAGCTTCACTAGTCCCACAAGTAAGAGGGGAGTTTCAATTATTGTGTGTGGAAGGCAAGAGCTCGGCCTCCTACCCTAGGTGCAATCTACTCCATCAACAATTTTTGGCACATCTAGTGGGACATAATTTTTCTACACTCTGTAAAGTTTCAAGATTGATGCTAGTCTTGTTACATCAAACCAATCATTTTCAACATCTAGCAACTCCATTGGTAAGAGCATCATTTTTTTGATCAAATACTAGTCTAACCTCCTATGCCTAAAATCACCATGTGGTCTACTGCCAAGGGTGTTCCTTTTGAATTCATTGAGTTGCCTTTGAACTCAGCAAAGAGACTGAGGTTTGAGAGGATCCATCCTTATTTAGCAAACCACTTTTCAAAACTTGTTGTAAAGAACACATACGTAGTAAGGCCATAGTTACATCCCATCATAGCTATGGCACTTCTCTTTGTGACTTTTCATGGTCATAGTCTTTTGAATTTCTAACATTATGATGCAATTCCAGGAGTAGCCCTCAAAAGTGTGCCTTCCTTTGATGGAGAGGTGCCCATCATAGTCATCGAACACATCAGAAATATTGCTAACCTCTGCAATATTCACAATGTCACTGAGGAAAATATTGTAATTAGATTGTTGGCATTGTCTCTCAAGGGCAAAGCTCTTGACTAGTATGGGACTTTGAATATAAATTTAATCAGTTCTTGGAATGAATTAGGTACTCACTTGATGGACTATTTTGGGGAAAAGAGTGACCACCTCTCACTTGTCAAGCAGCTGACTACCATGAAAAGAGCCCCACATGAATACATGCAAGATTTCAACACTCAGTTTCAGAAGACATGGGATAGAATCCCCATTCTAGTAAGACTGACTGCTAGCTATGCTTTCCTATATTACTTAAGAGCATTAAACAGTGATATAATTTTTATGATATAGTCTATGGGAGGACATGTGCTACCTGCCACCTATGACATCACTATAGCAGTTGAAAATTTCTTAGCGTAGGCTAGGAAAATAGCTCCTAGACCCCATATGCCACTTTTCCCTAAAATGTTGCCTCCAATTCAAACTAATGCTCCCAAATTAGCTCTTCTACCTAGCATAGAAAAGCCAGCTGCTACTCCATCCAATGAACTTCATGAAGTTAAAAGTTTGTTACAAATTATGTCAAATGAACTTGTGGCTCTAAAAAGGCAACAAGCTCAAAGCAACCAACCAAACCAAGGATACCGACAATATGGTCAAGCTCCTCGACCCCCTTTCCAAAATTACAATCAAGGATAGGGTCAACTTACTCAGACTAGACCCTTTCAAGGATACAACCCATGAACCCCTTCATCATCTAAGGTCATGGTGCCCATTCAAAACAATCTGGTGTAAGAACAACCAAGTTGTTCAACCATGGGATACGGTCAAGAGCAAGCTATTTATACAAATGAAATGATGGGTTATTACCCAAATGTATAAGACAATTAGGTAGCCACCCATTCCTAAGTCTTTGAGGCTCTAATGTAACCCAAGATGAGTAGCAGTCAGGCCCAGCTTGATTCTACCCTCATAAATCATGTGGAAGGAGAAATCTATTTAGTCAATTATGTGGGTGCTGTAGACAATCAGGTTGACTATGTCATAGCCAACACAAGATTTAAAAGGAGAGTAATGGAAAAAACTTAGGCTACTACCCAAATTTCAGCAACACCTTCTTCATCACATGCAAATTAAAAGGTCCCAAGTTTTAGACCGTCAATTGTACCTTTAGCTCCTCAGCCTGCACCTCAGGTTGTAAATAATTCCAAAGAAATTTTAAAGGAAGGCAACCCTTGAGTCAATGTGGTTGACCAAATGAAGAATCTACACACGAACATCTTATTGTGGGATTCATTGTCAATACCAGGGCAAAAGGACATGCTGTAAAAGGAATTGCATGAGCTAGATGAATGAGCTGTCCCAGCAACAGCTGATAATGTTTTGATAATGAATGGACAGCCTTCCACCTCAAGACAGGCCTAAAAATAAGAAAAGGTTACTCTTTTTTATGTGTCCTTATTCATAAGAGATTTCTTGGTGCATAATTGCATCATTGATAGCGGAGCAAGCTCCTCTGTGATGCCCAAATGCATAGCCAACACGTTGGACTTGAAATATGAAGAAATGACCAAGGGAGTCCTGCAGCTAGATGGAACCCTAGCAAAGACAATTGGGGTGGTAAGAGGTTTGAGCTTGACACTACATTCTTTCCTAACTTTCTTAGTTCCTCATGAGGTGGTAGTGGCAGATGTCCCTCCTTACTTTGCCATCTACTTATCTAGGGATTTTACATCCAAGATAGGTGCCTACATAACAACAAATTGGTATTATCTAGTTTTTAGAACCAAGTATGGGACTAAAGTCAAGATTGAATTTGAACCACTCCATAGAGATCATCTAGAACCTTACTCACTCAAGGCATCAAATGTCAGCTATGCCATCATTGACCAAGAAGAGTTCTAAGTAGACCAGTCTCCATCCTCTACCCTTGAAGGAGGTGGAGACCTACTCTTAGATGAATGGGGAAGTGACAACTTTGAGCATGATCCTTAAAAATTCATGGAGGAGGTGGGCCTCAAAATTTATTGCATGCATAAAGAAGGTACTTTTGTACCAAATTTAATGAAATCCAGCCAATAAATCTTAGGTCTATCATAGTTGTTCTTCGATGGTTCAAAAAGTAAGTTGGGAGCTGGTGGGGGAGTGGTGTTGGTCTCTCTTTCAAAAGAGAGGTATTTTTCAGCCTTTTGTTTCCAATTTTCTTACACATTCAATATTGTAGAATATGAATCTCTCATCCATGGTTTGGAGTGGGTGAAGAAAAGAGGAATCAAAGAGCTACAAGTTTTTGGTGATAGTGATCTGATTGTCAACTAGGTAAGAGGCTAGAATTCGATGAAGAATTCTCTACTTAAATCCTAAAAAAATAGGGTATGGGACTTAGTGGAAAATTTCTTCGCTTTCAATATTACCTCCATTCTTACAAAATGCAACAAGCAAGCAGATAGGCTGGCAGCAGTTGGTGCCCAGTTTTATATTCCTTAGGAAATAGGTTGAGACCACAGCTCACGTCACTTGAAAATATTGATCTAGCCCTCTATACCTAAAAACATCACCAACTGATAGGTTTTCAATAGTGATCAACAAATATCACTCTTCCTGCAAGAAGAAGCAAAATTCACTACAAAAAACTAGGCAAAGCTACAGCAACAATATGGAAGCCAAATTGTTAAGCTAAAGAACAATAAGCTCCTCAAAGGTTTGGTCACTCTAGAGAGTATCTTCAATGGAGATGACCAATTGAGAAGTGACAAGGTGTGCATTACAACAAAGGAGAAGCACCATGAGAAGGTGGAAATATTCAAGGACAAGCTACTTGCACTTGGGAAAGTGTGCATGAACTAGGAAAGGTAGGCCTTCATCTTGTTGTGCCAAGAATTTGCCAATATCTTCGCTTGGGAGTATAGTGATTTGAACGGTTTTGACCCAAGCTTGGCCTAACATACCATTGAGCTAGAAGAAGGTGCCAAGCCAATCAAGCAGAAGTAGAGGCTTGTCAACCCAATGTTGAACCTCTAATGTAGAAGGAACTCACCAAGTTGATTGAGTCCAAGATAATATTCCCAATCAAACAATCTTCTTGGAGGGCCAATCTTGTTCCTATTCAAAAAAAGAATGGGGAGATCAGACTGTGCATTGATTTTAGAGACCTCAACAAAGTCTCTTTGAAAGACCATTATCCTCTCCCAAGGATGGAGTAGATCCTTCAAATGGTGATAGGCAGTGAGAGTTTCTCCCTCCTAGATGGGTATTTAGGATACAACGAAATTTTGGTGCAAGACTATGACCAGCACAAGACAGCCTTCAAAACCAAGTGGGGAACATTTGCTTATAGTAAAATGCCTTTTAGAATGTCTAATGCTAGTGCCACTTTCCAATGAGCTATGGAATTGGCATTTCAAAGCCTGATAAATGAGACTGTGCTGGTACATCTTGATGATGTGACAATTTTCTCCAAGGAAGCGAGCCAACACATGAAACACCTAAGGAAAATCTTTGAGAGGTGTAGAGAGTTTAGTATATCTCTCAATCTTAAGAAATGTATGTTCGTTTTCCATGAGGGAAAGCTCTTTGGTCACATTATTTCTTCGGGGGGCTTGACCATTGATCCAGAGAGAGTTCGCTCCATTCTGGAGCTATCCTTGCCTAAGCACAAGAAAGGCCTACAAAGATTATTCAAAAAGATAAATTTCATATGGAGATTTATCCCAAATTATGCAGAGATGGTCAAGCCATTATCCTCTATACTAAGGAAGGGTGAGGAGTTCAGATGGACATCACTGAGAAAAGATAGTTTTGAAGAAATCAAGCAGGCCATAGCTTGGGCTCCTACTTTGATTAGCCCTGACTTCACCAAAGATTTCAACCTTTACAACTTTGGAAATGAAGAGGTAATCTTCACCATGCTTACCCAAGCAAGTGATGATAAATTTGAGCAACCAATTGCATTTTTTAGCCAAGGCCTAGAAGGTTTTGAAGTCAGATACACATATGTGGAAAAGCAAGTCCTGGCGGTCATATAGAGTCTAAAGAAATTTAGGCATATGCTGTCCAATAGTATAATTCACCTTATGGTCCCACATCTTGATGTCAAGGATTTATTGATCACCCAAGATCTGAATGAAAAAAGAGTAAGGTGGATCACTAACGTGATGGAATATGATGTAGATATCAAGATCACCAAACTGGTAAGAGGGAGAGGCCTATGTGAACACCTCACTATAGACTTTAAGAAATAAAAGGAGGACTATCTACTAATTCATGATGTAACTACAATAGAGGAACCAACTATCATGAAAGATTGGACATCAGACATGAGGTATTTCCTTCTAACTGGTGAGTGCCTGCAGGGCCTTGATAGGACCAAGAGGAGATATTTCAAACTCCAGTGTCTCCCTTATGTCCTGATTGATGGAGTGTTCAAAAAGGATTTCTCAGGAGTCCTTTATAAGATGTTTAGACACAGGATAGGTTGATAGGGTGCTATTTGAGTTCCATGATGGGCCAGCCAGTGGTCATTTTTCTCCTAGGACTACTGCAGCAAGAATAATGAGGGATAGCTATTTTTAACCTACTCTTTTTAGGGACACCCATGCATAGGTATGAAAGTGCTTAAAGTGTACACTTTTTGATGGGAAGCAATGGTTGGCTGCCATGCCTCTACAACCTATTCAGGTGGAGTAGCCATTCATGCAATGGGGCCTGGACTTCATAGGGATGATTAATCCTCCCTCCAGTGTTGGACACAAGTGGGTCCTGACCACTAAATATTATTTCACAAGATGGGTAGAGGCTGTTGCTCTAAAAGAGGCCAATGAAAGTGTGGTCCTAGATTTTTATGATGACTTGGGGATAAGGTTTGGGGTTCCAGAAACCATAATCTAAGATAATGTGTTTGCTTTTTTGGGAACCAAAAAAAGTGAATGGGCACTGAGATATGGTATATATCTCAGCACTTCATCTAATTACCACCCATATGGGAATGGGCTGGCTGAGTCTACAAATAAGACCTAATCAGGATAATCAAGTGAACCATGGAGGAGAATCAGAGGACTTGGCATGCCAAGTTGAAAATAGCCCTGTGGGTAGATAGGGTCACCATGAAGAGGACAATTGGCAACTTGCCATACACGCTCATCTATGGAAGGGAAGCTAGGCTCCCCATTTCACTTAAATTTCCAGTCTTGGACCTCACTTTCCAGCTACAATTAGAAGAAGGAAATAACATGGAAGTTAGGTTATGTGAGCTAATAGATCTCCAAGAGATGAGGGACTAGGTTATGGCTTCTATGACCAGTTGCCAACAGTAAATGAAGAGATAATTTGACAAGAAATCTTCATCAAAAGGTTTCTCTAAAGGAGACATTGTCTTGAAATTGGATGAGGACTGAGCTAAGCCTGGAAAGCATGTGAAGTTCAATACCCTATGGAGTGGCCCATATGTAATCACTTAGTATAAGCAACATAATGCATTCCAACTCTCCAAGTTAGATGGTGAAGAACTGTATATCCCATTTAATGGGATACATCTTAAGCATTGCCACTGACCCCCTTTTCCATCATGTATATATTTTCCTTGCTTTTCCCCTGCTTTCCTTAAGTGCTTTCTACACATATTAGTTGTTTTCTTAGCTTTGCATGTGTCTTCATTTCCTTTTGAAGTAAATCTTCATGATTGGTTCTAGAATATATCAGAGCTAATGCTGATCTTTAAGTTACAATCTGACTCTGTGCCCAATGGATTTTGAGGCAACTAGCTTTTAAGCATAGCAGGCATACTTCCCCTAGGAGTCACCAATTTATTTACCATATTTTTCCCAATAGGACAAATATTGATCCCCTTCTTCCCCTGTTGTTCTAGGCCAATTCATTTTTTGATTTTGCACAAGTCCAATAATTTCTATAGACTTTGCAGGTCTATTTCTATGGACTCTATAGGTCTATTTCTACGAACACTTTAGGTGAAGTTTCTACAGACTCTACAGGTCTATTTATATGGACTCTATAGGTCTATTTCTATATAGTCTATAGGTGAAGTTTCTGAAAATTCTACAAAGAATATTTTTATACGGACTTTGTAGGTTAGTATTTTTACACATGAAGAATCAGTGTAGAGAGTGTTGGGTTTTACAAGGCTTCTTCAGGATCTTTTTTGAAGAAATTCACAAGGAAGGTTGGCATCTTTGAACCATTAAACCATTGAACTAGTTTAATTCCCTTGTTCAATCATCAAGTTCATCACTTAAGTTCAACACAAAGTTTAACTCTTTGGTTCAATGGTAGAGTTCAATGCTTTGGTTCAAAGCTCAAGTTCATTGGCCTTGGTTCATCGCTTGGTTCATCTCTTTGTTTTAACAACTGAGTTCAATAGTTTTAGTTCAATGCCTCGGTTATCACTTGGTTCAATGCCTTGGTTCAATGCCTTGGTTCATTGTGGAAGGTTCAAAGGGGCTTGGTTTTAATCAGCAAAGTTCAACAAATGGCACGAAGCATTGCACCATTAAACCATTGAACCGTTGAACCATTTTGGGTTCAAGTGGTTCGTTCAAGCGATTGGTTCAAAGGAATGGTTCAAGGGGTTAGTTCAAGTGGTTGGTTCAAAGGAACGGTTCAAAGACTTGGTTCAAGCGATAGGTTCAAAGGCTTGGTTCAACAAAGGAGTGGTGCATAGTGTTGAACCGTTGAACCATTTTTGGTTCAATTGGTTGGTTCAATGATTTAGTTTAATTGGAAGGTTCAAAGGAGTGTCCCAAAAAGCTAAAGGGAAAGTTCCCTTGTAGAGGGCACTTCTAAGTTTAAAAGCCCTTACGGAGGGCAAGGAGCACTTTAAAGAGGCCACAAAGAAGCGGCTAAGATCTTTTAAAATTTTGCTAAAGTAAAAGACATGTGATGATTTCTTTCAGAATTTTTGTTTGAAGGAATTCCATCAGACAAAAGTATAAAGGAAATTCAAGGAATTCCACCAGCATGAAGAAAGGACTTGTGGGAACTCAAAGTGGCCAATTCTCATGGACTTTTTGCCTGCGGGAAAAAGCCTACAGAAAAGGCCTACAGAAAAGGCCGAAGAGACAAAAGGTTGCTGAGGGGTAGGTACCCTTACGGGGGGCTCTCAACTGGCCAAATGAAGGGCATCTCTCTATATTTAAAGGGACACTGCCCCTTAGGGAGTGTCTAAAATAGAGGGTAAGTCAAAAGAAAAGGTCCAAAGGAATTTGCCAAGGATGGTGACGTCTTGAAAGTTGTCAACTTAAATAAAATAGATTAGCCATTAATTTTCAAATGATGATGGGTGTGCTGATGTCAAATTTAAGATGGTGAAATAGCCATTTGCCTTTAAATTGCCTGAGTGCCAACCAGAAAAGAGCCCAAGGAATGCAGTGACCTGCCAGAAGATAGCCCCAAGGGCTGAAGGAGTCTGAAGGAGACAAAGAAAGAAGAAGACAAAGAGCCTAGAGAATAAAGAGTGAAAAGTGCCAAGAGTAAGAATAGGTAGATAGTCTAAGTGGTGAAGGGAGACACCGATTCAAGAAGTTACTCTAGTAGGTGATATAGTGTCTATGAATTGATCATTAGGAGGTGCAAATGGCTGATGGTGTGATCCATTTTTATTAATTTTTCATTAATGCATAGATAAGCTAATAATCACCTTGAAGGAGTAGTCTTTCAAGTAGACAAATGGGACGGCTCATAATTTCTCATATGATGTTTAAGCAGCTTGCTCTTCCTAATGATCGGAGCTCACATGGGTCATTTGTAAAAAGGGTGCCAAAATGCCTCATTGATTCCTCTATATATTGGAGGCTTGTCATTTGGAAAGGGATCTTTCACATTTATAAGGTGAAGTCTTGGCAAATTTTCAATTGAAATCAATAAATGCATTTTTACCTCTAATCTGGTTAGATATCTCTGTGTGTGTCTGAGTGTTAGTTATATGTTTAGTCATTGCTTCTTAATGATTCTACAAGTTTAACACCAACAAACCTGGTGTCCATAAGGTGCCATTATTGTAGGTGACAAGACTAGTTATACCTAGAAGCATAAAGATAGAAAGAATATGTTATATAGTGTGTCCCTTCCACAGCACCTATGGTGAGTCTCTATTTTTTGTGTTCCATTAAAGACTCCTTGTTAAGCTTCTTGCAGCTTGGTCCTTGTGCTAGTTTGAAGTGTACGTATGTGTTTATCTGGCTTCAAGTGTGAGTGTGAGTAGGTTGAATCATTTGGTGCATCACCTCTTTTAGAGTAGTTTTGTTTTCCAATAATCCTTCTCCCTTTTCACCCCCCAATTATATATCTATATACTTGTATTAGCACTTATTGGAACAACTCAAATGCATCAAAGGGAGCTACCCCTTACCTAAATACTCTCCCCTCTAGCTTTACCAGTCCCACAGGTGAGAGGGGAGTTTCCATTGTTGCATGTGGAAGGCAGGAGCTCGGCCTCCTACCTTAGGTGCAATCCACTGCGTCAACAATTTTTGGCACACTCGGTGGGACATAGTTTTTTTACACTTAGAGTAAAGTTTCAGGATTGATGCTAGTCATATTACAACAAACCAATCATTTTCAACATTTGGTGACTCCACTGGTAAGAGCTTCATTTTTTTGATCAAAGACTAGTCTGACCTCCTATGCCTAAAATCACCATGCAGTCTGCTGCCAAGTGTGTTCCTTTTGAATTCATTGAGTTGCCTTTGAACTCAGCAAAGAGACTGAAGTTTGAAAGGACCAGTACTTATTCAATAAACCACATTACCAAACCTACTATAAAGAACACATACATAGCAAGGCCACAGTTACACCCCATCATAGCTATGGCACTTCCCTTTGTGACCTTTTGTGGTCAGAGTCTTTTGAATCTCCAATGTTATGACCCAATTTCAGGAGCAGCTCTCAAAAGTGTGCCTTCCTTTGATGGAGAGGGGCCCATCATAGTCATCAAACACATCAAAAATATTTCTAACCTCTAAAATATTCACAATGTCACTGAGGAAAATAATGTAATTAGATTGCTAGCATTGTCTCTTAAGGGCAAAGCTCTTGACAGGTATGGGAATTTAACTATAAATTCAATTAGTTCCTGCAATGAATTAGGTACTCACTTGACGAACCATTTTTGGGGAAAAGAGCAACCACCTCTCACTTGCTGAGCACCTAACTACCATGAAAATATCCCCACATGAATACATGCAAGATTTCAACACTAGATTTTAGAAGACATGGAATAGAATCCCCATTTTGGTAAGATAGACTGCTAGCTATGCTTTCCTATATTACTTTAGAGAATTGAACAATGATATTTCTATTATGATATAGTCCATGGGAGGACATGTGCTGCCTACCACCTATGACATTGCTATAGCAGCTAAAAATTGCTTAGAGCAGGCTAGGAAAATAGCTCCTAGACCCCATATGCCACTTTATCCTGAAATGCTACCTCCAATTCAAACCGTTGCTCCCAGATTAGCTCTTCTTCCTAACATAGAAAAGCTAGCTGCTACTCCATCTAATGAACTTCATGAAGTTAAGAGTTTGTTGCAAAGTATGTCAAATGAACTTGTGGCTCTTAAAAGGTAGTAAGCTCAAAACAACCAACCAAACCAAGGATACCAGTAGTATGGTAAAGATACTAGACCCCCTTTCCAAAATTACAATCAAGGATAGGGTCAGCTTACTCAGACCAGACCCTTTCAAGGCTACAACCCAGGTGCCCCTTCATCATCTAAGGTCATGGTGCTCATTCAAAACAATCTAGTGCAGGAATAACCAAGTTGTTCAACCATGGGATACGATCAGAAGAAAGCTATTTATACAAATGAAATGATGGGTTACTACCCATATATATAAGACAATTAGGTAGCCACCCATTCCCAAGTCTTTGAGGCTCCAATGCAACCCAACATGAGTAGCAGTCAGGCCCAGCCTAATTCTACCCTCATGAATCATTTAGAAGGAGAATTCTATTCAGTCAATTATGTGGGTGTTGCAGACAATCAAGTTGACTGTGTCATAGCCAACACAAGATTCAAAAGGAGAGCAATGGAAGAAACTCAAGCTATTACCCAAATGTTAGCAACACATTCTTCATCATATGCAAATCAAAAGGTCCCAAGTTTTAGATCGTTAGTTATACCTTCAACTCCTCGGCCTGCACCTCAAGCTGTAAATAATTCCAAAGAAATTTTGAAGGAAGGCAACCCTTGAGTCAACATGGTTGACTAGATGAAGAAGATGCACATGAACATCTCCTTGTGGGATTCGTTGTCAATAACAGGGCAAAAGGACATGCTGTAAAAGGAATTGCATGAGCTAGATGAATGAGCTATCCCAACAAAAGCTAATAATGTTTTGATGATGAATGTATAGACTTCCACCTTAGGTCAGGCCTAGAAAGAAGAAAATGTTCCTCCTTTTTTTGTGTCCTTGTTCATAGGATATTTCTTGGTGCATAATTGCATCATTGATAGTGGAGCAAGCACCTTAGTGATGCCCAAATGCATAGCTGACAAGCTGGGCTTGAAATATGAAGAAATGACCAAGGGAGTCCTATAGCTGGATGGAACCCCAACAAATAAAATTGGGGGTGGTAGGAGGTTTGAGCTTGATGCTACATTATTACCCCACTTTCTCAATTCCTCATGACATAATAGTGGTGGATGTCCCTCCTTACATTGCCATCTACTTATCTAGGGATTTTACATCTAAGATAGGCAGCTACTTAGTAACAAATTGGTCTTATCTAGTTTATAGAACCAATTATGGGACAAAAGTCAAGATTGAATCTAAACCACTCCACATAGATAATTTGGAAGCTTACTTACTCAGGACAGCAAATTTTAGCTATGCCATCATTGACCAAGAAGAGTTCCAAGTAGACCATCTCCATCCTCTGCCCTTGAAGGAGTTGCAGACCTGCTCTTAGATGAATGGGAAAGTGAAAACTTTGAGCATGATCCTTAAAAATTCATAGAAGAGGTGGGCCTCAAAATTTATTTCATGCATGAATAAGGTAATTTTGTATCAAATCTGATGAGAGCCAACTAGGAAAGCTTAGGTTTATGGTAGCTATTCTTTGATTGTTCAAAAAGTAAGTTGGGAGCTGGTGGGGGAGTGGTGTTGGTCTCTCCTTCAAAAGAGAGGTATTTTCAGCCTTTCATTTCCAATTCTCCTACACATGAAATATTGTGGAATATGAATCCCTCATCCATGGTTTGGAGTGGGTGAGGAAAAGAGGAATCAAAGAGCTGTAAGTGTTTGGTGATAGTGAGTTGATTGTCAACCAGGTAAGAGGCCAAAATTTGATGAAGAATTCTCTACTTAAGTCCTAAAAACATAGGGTGTGGGACTTAGTGGAAAATTTCTTCACTTTTAATATTACCTCCATTCCTAGAGAATGGAACAAGCAAGTAGATAGGTTGGCAATAGTTGATGCCCAGTTTGATATTCCTTAGGAAATAGGCTGAGACCATAGCTCACATCACTTGAAAGTAGTGATCTGGCCCTTTGTACTTGAAAACATCACCAACTAGTAGGTTTTTAATAGTGATCAACAAATAGCACTCTTCCTGCAAGAAGAAGTGGAATTCACTGCAAAAAACTAGGCAAAGCTACAACAGCAATATGGTAGCCAAATTGTTCAGCTAAAGAACAATAAGCTCCCCAAAGGTTTGGTCACTCTAGAGAATATCATCAATGAAGATGACCAATAGAGAAGTGACAAGGTGTGCATTTCAACAAAGGAGGAGCACCATGAAAAGTTGGAAATATTTAAGGATAAGCTGCTTGAACTTGGGAAAGTGTGCATGGACCAAGAAGGGTAGGCCTTCATCTTGTTGTGCCATGAATTTGCTGATATCTTTGCTTAGGATTATAGTGATTTGAAGGGTTTTAACCCAAGCTTGGCCCAGCATACCATTGAGCTAGAAGAAGGAACCAAGCCAATCAAGTAGAAGCAGAGGCCTATCAACCTAATGATTGAACCTCTAATGCGGAAGGAACTCACCAAGTTGATTGATTCCAAGATAATATTTCCAATCAAACACTCTTCTTGGTTGGCCAATCTTGTTCCTATTTGGAAAAAGAATGGGGAGATTAGACTGTGTGTTGATTTCAGAGACCTCAATAGAGTCTCTTTGAAAGACCATTATCCTCTCCCAAGCATGGAGTAGATCCTTCAAATGGTGACAGGCAGCGAGTGTTTCTCCCTCTTGGATGGGTATTTAGGATACAACTAGATTTTGGTGCAAGACTATGACTAGCACAAGACAACCATCACAACCAAGTGGGGAACATTAGCTTATAGTAAAATTCCTTTCAAACTATCTAGTGCTAGTGCCACCTTCTAATGAGCTATGGACTTGGCCTTTTAAGGCCTGATAAATGAGACTATGTTGGTATATCTTGATGATGTGACAATTTTCTCTAAAGAAGCAAGCCAGCACATGAAACACCTAAGGCAAATCTTTGAGAGGTGTAGAAATTTTGGTATATCTCTCAATCCTAAGAAATGCATGTTCACTATCCATGAGGGAAAGCTCTTTGGTCACATTATTTCTTTAAGGGGCCTAACCATTGATCCAGAGAGAGTTCGATCCATTCTGGAGCTATCCTTACCTAAGCACAAAGGTATACAAAGTTTCTTTGACAAGATAAATTTCATACAGATATTTATCCCAAATTTTGTAGAGATGGTCAAGCCATTGACCTCTATGCTAAGGAAGGGTGAAGAGTTTAGATGGATAGCACCGAGAAAAGATAGTTTGGAAGAAATCAAGCAGGCCATAGCCTGGGCTCCTACTTTGATCAGCCCTGACTTCACCAAAGATTTCAACTGTTACAGCTTTGGAAATGAAGAGGTAATCTCTGCCATGCTTACCCAAGCAAGTGATGATAACCTTGAGTAACCAATTGCATTTTTTAGCCAAGGCCTAGAAGGTTTTGAAGTCAGATACATATATGTGGAAAAGCAAGTCTTGGTGGTCATACGAAGTCTAAATAAATTCATGCATATGTTGTCTAATAGCAGAATTCACCTTATGGTCCCACATCTTGGTGTTAAGGATTTCTTGATCAACTGAGATCTAAATGAAAAGAGTGCAGGGTGGATCACTAAGGTGATGGAATATGATGTAGATATCAAGATCACCAAACTAGTAAGAGGGAGAGGCTTGTGTGAATATCTCACTGTAGACTTTAAGAAATAAAAGGAAGACTGTCTACTAATTCATGATGCAACTACAATAGAGGAACCAACTATCATGAAAGATTGGACATCAGACATGAGGCATTTCCTTCTCACTAGTGAGTGCTCACATGGCCTTGATAGGACTAAGAGGAGATATTTCAAACTCTAGTGTTTCCCTTATGTCTTTATTGATGGAGTGTTGTTTAGAAAGGATTTCTCAAGATTCCTTTTAAGATGTTTAGATGCAGGACAAGCTCACAAGGTGTTGTCTAAGTTCAATGATGGGCCAGCCAGTGGTCATTTTTCTCCTAGGGCTACTGTATTAAGAATAGTGAGGGCTAGCTATTTCTAGCCTACTCTCTTCAGGGACACCCATGCCTGGGTATGAAAGTGACAGAAGTGTGCACTTTTTGATGGGACGAAATGGTTGGTTGCCATGCCTATATAACCTATTTAGGTGGAGCAACCATTCATGCAATGGGGCCTAGACTTCATAGGGATGATTAATCCTCCCTCTAGTGCTGGACATAAGTGGGTCTTGACCACCATGGATTATTTCACAAGATGGGTAGAGGTTATTGCTCTAAAGAAGGCCAATGAAAGTGTGGTCCTAGATTTTTATGAGGACCTAGTGATAAGGTTTGGGGTTCTAGCAACCATAATCTCAGATAATGTGTTTGCTTTTCTGGGAACCAAAATAAGTGAATGGGCACTGAGATATGGTATATATCTCAGCACTTCATCTTATTACTACCCATAGGGGAATGGGTTGGCTGAGTCTACAAATAAGAACCTAATCGGGATCATCAAGCGAACCATGGAGGAGAATCAGAGGACTTGGCATGCCAAGTTGAAAACAACCCTATGGGTAGATAGGGTCACCTTGAAGAGGACAATTGGCAACTTGCCATACATGCTCATCTATGGAAGGGAAGCTAGGCTCCCTATTTCACTTGAATTTCCAGCATTGGACCTTGCTCTCTAGCTGTAATTAGAAGAAGGAAATAGCATGGAGGTTAGGCTATGCGAGTTGATGGAGCTCCAAGAGATGAGGGACCGAGCTATGGCTTCTATGACCAGTCACCAATAGCAAATAAAGAGACACTTCAACAAGAAATCTTCATCAAAAGGTTTCTCTGAAGGAGACATTGTCTTGAAATGGGATGAGGACTAAGCTAAGCCTAGAAAGCATGCAAATTTTGATGCCCTATGAAGTGGCCCCATAAGTAATCACTCAGTGCAAGCACCATAATGCATTCCAACTCTCCAGGTTAGATGGTGAAGAATTGTATATCCCAATTAATGGGATACATCTTAAGCATTGCCACTGACCCCATTTTCCATCATGTATATATTTTCCTTGCTTTTCTTCTACTTTCTATAAGTGCTTTCTGCACATGTTAGTTGTTTTCTTAGCTTTGTGTGTGTTTTTGTTTCCTTTTGAGGTAAATCTTCATGATTGGTTATAGAATTTATTAGAGCTATTACTGATCTTTAAGTTATAATCTGACTCCATGCCCAATGGATTTTGAGGCAGCTGGCTTCTAAGTATAGCAGGCATACTTCCCCTGGGAGTTGCCAATTTGTTGACCATTTTTTGCCCAACAAGCCAAAAATTGGTCCCCATCTTCCCCTGCTATTCTAGGCTAATTCATTTTTTGATTTTGCATAAGTCCAAGAATTTTAATGGACTCTGTAGGTCTATTTCTACGAACTCTGTAGGTCTATTTTTACGGACCCTACAGGTGAAGTTTCTACAAACTCTATAAGTCTATTTTTATGGTCTCTTCAATGTCTATTTTTATGAACTTTATAGGTGAAGTTTCTATAAATTTTGCAAAGAATATTTTTCTACGGACTCTGTAGGTTAGTCTTTTTGCGCATGAAAAATTAGTGCAGAGAGTGCTAGGTTTTACAAGGCTTCTTCGAGCTCTTGTCTAAATAAATTCACAAGGAAGGTTGGCATCTTTAAACCATTGAACCATTAAACTAGTTCAATGCCTTGGTTCAATCATCAAGTTCATCGCTCAAGTTCAATGCAAAGTTCAACGCTTTGGTTCAATGGTAGAGTTCAATGCTTTGGTTCAAAGCTCAAGTTCATCAGCTTTGGTTCATCACTTTGGTTCAATAGCTAAGTTCAACAGTTTCAGTTCAATGCCTCAGTTTATGACTTGGTTCAATCACTTGGTTCAATGCCTTGGTTCATCGTGGAAGGTTCAAAGGGGCTTAGTTTTAATTAGCAAAGTTCAACAAATGGCGTGAAGCATTGAACCATTGAACCATTGAACTATTGAACCATTTTGGGTTCAAGTGATTGTTTCAAGTAGTTGGTTAAAAGGAATGGTTCAAAAACTTGGTTCAAGTGGTAGGTTCAAAGGCTTGGTTTAACAAAGGAGTGGTGTGTAGTGTTGAACCATTGAACTATTGAACCATTTTTGGTTCAATCGGTCGGTTCAATGACTTAGTTCAATCAGAAGGTTTAAAGGACCATCCCAAAAAGCTAAAGCACAAGTGCCCTTGCAGAGGGTAGTTCTAAGTTTAAAATCCCTTGTAGAGGGTAGAGAACACTTCAAAGAGGCCAAAAAGAAGCGGCTAATATCTTTCAGAAACAATTTAAAGAAAAAGAAATGTGACAATTTCTTTTAGACTTTTTATCTGAAGGAATTTGGAGGAAGGCCACCAGCACGAAGAAAGGACCCAGGGGAAGTCAAAGCAGCCAATTCTCATGGAATTTTTTTCCATTGAAAAAAGCCCAATAAAAAGGCCCGTAGAAAAGGCCGAAGAGACAAAAGGCCACTAAGGGCTAGGTGCCCTTGTGGGGGGCTCTCGACTGGCCAAATGAAGGGCATCTCTCTAGAGCTGAAGGGACACTTCTCCTTTGGAAGGGTCTGAAATAGAGGGTGAGTCAAAGGAAAAGACCCAAAGGAATTTGCCAAGGATGGTGACGTCTCGAAAGCCATCAAATTTAAGAAGATAGATTAGCCATTGTTTTTCAAATGATGATGGGTGTGTGGACATCAAATTGAAGATGGTGAAATAGTCATTCGCCTTTAAATTTCTTGAGCGCCAACTAGAAAAGAGGCCAAGGAACTCAGCGACCTGCTAGAAGATAGCCTCGAGGGTCAAAGGAGTCTGAAGGAGACAAAGCAAGAAGAAGATAAAGAGCCCAGAGAATAAAGAAAGAAAAGTGCCAAGTGTAGGAATAAGTAGATAGTCCAAGTGGTGAAGGGAGGTGCCGATTCAAGAAGTTACTCTAGCAGGTGATACAATGTCTACAAATTGATCATTAGGAGGGGCAAATGGCTGATGGTGTGACCCATTTTACTTCATTTCACATTAATGAGTAGACAAGCTGCGTAATCACCTTGAAGAAGCGGTCTTGCAAGCAGACAAATGGTGTGGCTCATAATTTCTCATATGATGTTTAAGTGGCCTGCTCTTCCCAATGATTAGAGTGCACATGGGTCATTTATAAAAAGGGTGCCAAAAGGCCTCCTTGCTTCCTTTATATATTGGAGACTTGTCATTTGGAAAGGGATCTTTCACATTTGTAAGGCAAAGCCCTAGCAAATTTTCACTTGAAATCAATAAACGCATTTTTACCTCTATTCTAGTTAGATATCTCTATGTGTCTGAGTGTTATTTATGTGTTTAGTCATTGCTTCTTAATGCTTCTACAGGTTTAACACTAACACACCTAGTGTCTTAAGGTGCCATTCCTGTAGGTGACAAGAAGAGTTGTACCTTTAATTGTTGTGTTCATGAATTCTCTTCATTGAAGAATGCCTCTATTTAGGGTCAAATTTGACCCTATCCATTAGGATTCTAATTACATATAGTTGTTAAATATTATTGTACTCTTTATTTTATTGCATTATGCTCATGACAAAAAAAGGGGATGTTGTGAAATAATTAAAAAAATATTTTTTATGTGGTTAAAATCAATGGTAAGGAATCATGGACTATTATAAAAGAGATGTATAAAATAAATCATCTTGTGAATGAAAAGAGTCATCAATTCATTTCTTAGTTTTACTTGCATTGTTTGAATTATTATCTAGTTTTATATAATTAAAAATATTTCTCACTTGGAACTCATAAGGATATAATTCTTATATGCAAAACAATAGTGTTTTCATAAATAGAATCTATCTAAATAAGATTAACATGTAAAAATAAGTAATAAACATAACTTATTCATAATTTATTTAATATGTTTTGTTTACTATGATGGAAGATTTGATATATAATAGATGATGTTATGACCCTATGATTGAATTTTAAATATCTTTATTGGGTAGAATTTAATCTACAATATGATTTATTGGTCTAACACTCTTGTTGGATAATACGTGTAGCTTTCTTAAGATATGAAGTGGTAATTACTTTACCTCTTTGTATTAAGTAAATTTGGGTATAAGTGTTGACTCAAATTGTTATAATAAGTATGCCTATTTTTTTTATAGATATATTTGTCCTAGGGTTGTTAATGTTGTGCCTCAAAATGAAAGGTATACTAAATCTAATGTATGGATTATTATTTATCATAGTTTTTTTTACATGAATCTTAATGTTGTATTTTTTGTATTGATTTGAGTGTTATTCCTTGAAAGTATATGTTATATTTTTACTTAGCATAGTTTCTAATTTTATTATGAATAAAATTCATCTTAATTTCTGAATAGATTATTTTATTTTAATGATTTAAGTTAATAATAAAGGACTAATGTGTTTGAGTTTCCTGTACCTTAATTAACTTGAAAACTATTTTTCATGAAATAAGAACACATCTAAGGTTGAGTCATGTTTATTTGGTCTTATGGTAAAATAAGTTTTGGGGATACTTAGGTAAGAATTTATAAGGGTACAAAAGTATGCTTATGCATCCTGATGATAACATATTTCAAGGGATGAACCACTTTCTTATAAGGTCCACTCAAGAAGACATAATCTTAAGGAAGTTACATTTGGTAAATTTTCTTATGGTGTTTAGTTAAGATGAAGTATGGGTTATTGTATAATTTTTAAGTATTTTAGTATATTTAGAGTGTAAAAATACTATATTTAACATGTTTAAAGAAAATAAGGTTCGTTACATAACTCACAAAATCTCCAATGTTGATAGAAATCATATGCATAGTGGATACACTTTGACTCTAGGTTTTATCTAGGGATGAGATAATAATTTATGTTTCGCAATATGTTATTAGAAGAATGTAAAGTGTAATTCATATATATTTTATATAAATGTGAATGTGTGAAAAATGGAAAAGTTAGTATATTTTATATTATTGGTCATATAATTCAATTTAATTATTTTAACATGAAACATCTACCTCAAATTGAGAATAAGAGGAAATAAAAGGTCAAAAAAAGGACGATTCATGCTCCATTAAAAGTCTATATATACACCCACCAATTTTAGTATAATATGTTTATTATCTCTCATAATTAGATTTTGATTCAATATAAATCTTTGATAATTTCAATATTTAAAGTTAGTGCATGTTTTATGTTACGTTTATCTTAAAAGTAACGCATCTTCATATTTTATATTGTATAAACATTTTATATCCACCTATAATGATGAACGTGGTGTGTAAATGAATTATATATATATATATATATATATATATATATATATATATATATATATATATATATATATATATATATATATATATATAATGGTCCATTTTTTAACAATTTGTTTTAGATGTTGAACTACTGGAATTTTTTTCTTTTGTTTAATTATGAAATTCTTGAGGAAGTTTTAATAGCTCAATGGTCTTATTTTTTATATTTCCTTCATTATAATGTCAAATGTATAAAATAAATTTTGATGAAATGAGGAAACATTTTCTTTGAATTGACCTTACCCGAGATAATATTTGGTTGAAACTCAATTTTATGGAATCTAACTATGTTATTTTTATGTATAAAAGCTTATAGATATTGTTTTGTTTAAATATATTTTGGATTCACCATTAATATCTTCCTTGTGTGTTTCCATGAAGCATTTGGATAAAGATACTAGAATTTTGTATTAAAATTTTGTATTATGTATCGAATATCTTTTAGTTGAGAAGCAATCTATTTTTGTCTCCACAAGGGGCAGAGGATAGTTTGTTTACAATTCATGTAAATACATTGAAACTAAAAGATTATAATGGGAATATAAGGAATTTTTAAACTACTGAAATGAGTATTTTGTTCACGTAAAATATTTTATTGTGTTAAATTTGATGGCCAAATTACCATAACTATAAGCTTAAAATAAGGTAGAATGACACCTATTATAAATTGATTTTAATGTATATGAATACAATATTAAAATTAAAAATCAAGTGAGTCCTTAAAGGTGGGTGTATCACTAGAAGTTCAAAATATTTCATGAATCTTTGGTGAGTTAAAATCATTTATTTTCATTTTGTCTTAGTCTTATTTCTTGACTTTGAAGGTTTGATAACATTGAATATGTTATATTTATGTTTGTAACAAATAATGTCATATTTTGTTGCTCAATTATTTTGAAAAGGAAATATTTTCAACTTGTGAAATGACCCTAAATAATGAATATATTAAGTTTAGGGTAATATCATGGGGAAGATGGTTTTGAATATGATCACATTATGTTTCGATAAATTTGAGTGCAACAAAAATCAATTTGACTTGATCCTTTAAAATTTTATAATTACTTTACCTTTTGAAAATGTAATTTAATGAAATTTATTATTTGAGTTCATTTTATTCACCTATATTTTTAGTCATTGAAAATTTATTTTTTAAGAATCATCGATGTATCTTTATCATTAAGTGTATATTCTAAGGATTTCAATAGGATTCTGTTAGTGTAGTCTTTTTCCTGCTTACCAGTTTACCTGCACAGTTTTTAATTAACTTGCTTAGGGTTGTCAAGGATGTTAGGGGAAAATAAAATTAATGTATTTTATAATAGTGAGTCAAGTTTTTAACTTTTTGGTGACATAATATCTCAGTATATAATGTACCTCTTTTGTACTTTTTGGATAATTAGTTAATGAAGTTTTTGATGCATTTGATTAAACTTTTATTTTAGTGATATTTATCTCACCCACTTCTAGGTTTTTCATTCAATTTTGGACATTCAAATATCTTGGATAATTTCAACAAGGTATCATATCTTTGATTTTATAATCACTTTGTCATTTCTCAAAGTCTTGGTGAGATATTTCTTGCATGCATTATTGTTGGCTTTCTTGATTTTTGATGTTTTCAAGGGTTTGGTCGGATTTCATGAAAATATGTACCAACTATTTAGATGGAGTCTCAAATTACAAAATATATAGTTCCATAAGATCTATAAGGTGTTAAAACCATAGGATCAACTATGAACATGACCTAGTTTCATGACAATGATTTCAACCATTTTGGAGGGTTTCGAGGCTTTTTCAATGATTTCACAAAAATCCATATACTCAAGTTATTTAAGGGAAAATATTATTCTAGGTTTTTATGAGTTTTTTGATATCTTTAGTGAGTCTTTGGTGTATTTTTAATAAGCATTATAAATCTAGAGTTTCTAAACTTAGCAAAAAATTCATTTTTTAATACACAAATCAGAGTTTCATAACTTTATTGTACTTGAATAAAATTTGGGGTGTTTTTTGTAGTCGATAACTCTAATGATGGAACTTTAGAATGATCATTTAGTCCATAAATATAAAATTGGAATATTTGACTATAATATTAGTTAAAAATCCTGATGGTGATACTTCTCACTTCCAATACAGCCGAAAACCTCAACACTAGAACCTATGAATGTTTTCATAGACCAAAACCCCCATGCCATAATTTTTAATTATCAATGTAGTCCATAACCTCAACATCATAACTTAAAAATAATACCATATTTTTGAAACATGATGAATGTATGAGGTGAATACATCCATAGCACAAAAATTCGATGCCAAAACCCTTAATATTCCTAACAACTACAAGTGACCACTTTAACCCCAATACATAAATCTGACAATTACAATATAGCTCAAAAAATATAATTATGGTGTAGATGACATAAAATTTCATCCCATAAATTGTGACATAATTTATTTATAAAATATAGCCATTTTTTGGATTATGTGACTCTCACTACAATCATATCAATGAAACTAAGAGGGGGGAACACTCAAAAAAGGTCCTTGCCTCATGGTCATATGGTGTGGTCATATGGAGGGTATTAAAGCTTGATTGATAGTAGTGGGAGATTAAATTTACCACCCAAACAATTCTCCATTCAACCTAATTTTTTCCAAATTTATGTTGGGTTTTTCTAAACAATACCAAATTTATGTCGAGTGGAGATTTTTTTTAAGCTCAAATCCTAAAATGACTATACGTTTTGATTGATATTTCATATTTGAGTGCCATATTATTTAAAATTTCTTGTTTTTCATGATATATACATTGGTATTCATCTTTGACCCACTAAAAATCCTTTAAAACCAATTATTTTACACTCTTGGATGCATTATCATTTGATTTTGATGTCCTTGTAGTTTTTCATACTATGTACATTTTATTCAATATGAATTATTGGTCATGTCCAACATATATATAATCATTCTTTTATTTATAAATTTAGGGGGATCATTTTGATAGTTTTAAAGGCTATTATGTAGTACTGTGAATTTATTTTTATACATTTCATCATTACTCTCTACAATAAATTTTTCTTCTATGTTATAAATTCAAGTCTAATAAGTATATTCACACATTTTAATTATCACAAAGAGAAATCTAGAATGGAAATCATTTTATAATACAAAGGTTATCATCAAATTATAAGGGGCATTGAGACTAAACCTATATAAGTAAAATTGAAAATCAAATAGTTCAACCATTATGATAAAGTATGTGGATTACTATGTCATTCCATCTCTCCTAATCTACTCTTCCACATATAATATTTAAAACACCTAGTCAAGTGTGGAACACTCTTCAATAAATAGGATTTGATGAGAAACCATGAGTTAAATAATGATCTCATCAGTTTGATCCTATTATGACACTCTATAGGACTTCTTCACCAAGTTTAGACTTTTGAGGTTGTAGTTAAAATAATGAATAATTTTTAAAATAAAAATGAACAACTTATTCGATCAATACTCTCCACACTAGGTCCAAAGTATTATGTATTTGTGTCCACTTTCCCTGCCAAAAAAATGGATCTCGGAGATTCATGTAAGGCACCTTATTTATATACCTTTATTTTTTACTTGATTTAGGATTAAGATAAGTTGACAAAGAAGGGTACAACGAATTTCTCAAAATATCATGTACTTTTTCTAAGAAAGAGAAAGATTAAAACAATAGAGAGAATAAATAAAAAGGATGATGAGAATGATGTAAATCCTCCCAGCTACAAATCAAACCATGAGATGTCCTCTTCTAATATAAATATTAAAAAATATATGATAAAATGTGGTTTTTGTATGCAATAGGAATCCAAGGGAAAAGATGAATTAGTCATTTTTTAGTATAATAAACATAAAAATTAAGCTTAAAATAATAATTCCCAAGCCTAGATATTTGGGGGAACTAGACAATAGGACAAAACAAAACACAACTAGAAGAACAAGAGACACGTCCCCTTAACCTTCCTTGTAGCTCAAAATTGATTATTGATATGGTAGTTAGAATGTGGTTGGCTTGCATCCAAATGGAATATTTTTTTATTCTCTTTCTTTATGGGTACCACTTTCCCTTTGTTTACTTTGGTTTTGTATTTGGAATGTATTGTAAATGAAACTCTTTATTCAATAATTTTGACTTATAGGTTTGTCTTAAAAGAGCTTGTTGGATGTGAGTGTGAGACCTTATATTTATAGGCTTCAAACTAACCCCGATCTAGGTATGATTAGGTTTAGGCTAACCCTAAATTAGGCTTGGGATCCCAAATTTACTAAATAATGTGTTTGATTATGCATTTATAGAGGCATGGATCAACATATTTTTTTAGTTTTGAGGCATTTATGTTAATATTTTAAAATTCTTGATTTTGAGGATGATGACATCATCATGACCTCATTTCACTTGATATTCATTTAATTTTGATTCTTGTAAATTATAAACTCACTAATTCAACTTGGATTATTTAATTAAGAATTTAAATTGATTTACTTGGTTAATTAATTCTACTTAGGCTTTTGTTCATTTTAGTAATTGGGTTAAGTGCCCCACTTAATTGGTAAAAAATGTCAATTTACTAGGTCATAACTTGATTTAGGATGAATCTATGAGATATTATCATGGTGTACATGGTAATACCATAAATAAGGATGATTCAACATAATTTAGGGAACTTACAACTAATGTGCGAATGAATTAGGGATGTTCAGTGATTTATAGGCTTAAATTTCATAGTTTGGTAGAAATCAATCTAAAGTTTTCTTAGACATGAAAGAATACAAAAAGGAGTGTTTTTATTTTTTCCATATTTGAGTAGGTATTACAAGACATAGGCAGAATAATGTGTTCTAAAAGAATTAAAAAATCATTGTGTTGAAAATTTTAGTTATTTGAAAAGGTGAATGCCGTACAGGGTGGTTGATGAGCCCTAAATTCCCCCTCGAGGGATTGGGAAACAAATTAGTTTCATTTAATGAACCCTTAAAAAGAGGAAATGACACGGTCTAGTGGAAATGAGGTTAAAATATTGATTTTTTAAAAGTTAGTTATAATTAGTGACATAATGATTTACCCCTGTAGGGTGGATGGGTTAAAATAATAGTTTTTCCAAATGCATTTATAATCATTAGAAAAATTATTTTCCCTAATAAGACATATTGAATTTTTAGTAAAAATGGTTTTTCCCTGGTAGGGTAGAATAGATCATGAAATAGTTGAAATATTTTTTTTGTGTCTAGGCAAATTAGGAAATGGAGCTCACATAATAAACCCATAATCATGGATTGATGGTGAGATAGCACATAAGACATGTATTAATTTGGGATACCTAGTAGTATGGAAATTCAAATCCTAACTAACAGTGATTAGTATTCATTTTTGGTTTAGCTACTATGTGTCTAGGTAGGTCTATTATGAAAAAGTAGAAATATTGCTAACAAAATTATTTGATAACTAATTTGGTCTAATTTTTGTTGTATTTTATGATATTGTGCACCATAGTTATAGAAACTATAATAATGTGTATTCTAATCACGAAAACAGAGGTTAAATGAAATTATTAATAACTTAGGTGTAATATATGAATAAACAAATCCCAAGTGTGAATATAATGAAATAAAGGAATGAATACAAATATTCACAACTCATGTACAAAATATGGTTAATCAAGGCATAAGACAAAATAAAGTGTAATAATCCTAGACCAACTGAGGGGAAGGGAGGCACAAAAATAAAATCTAGATTCAATAAATTAAACAACTCAAACCCAACTTGTAAGCAAGACTCAAGTGCAAACTAATTATCCTTAGATACACAACACTTAAAATGAACATAGATACAACCAATAAAATAGTTAATCTAAGGCACAAGAAATAAACAACTACTATAAGGCATATAAAACAAACAAAAAATCTAAGAAACAAACAAAATACATAAAAGAAATGAACTAAATACATACAAACACTATTTGCATATGTCTAATAGAAGTGTTATGATTGTCAAAAAAATTATTCTAAGCTATAGGGAACAATGACATATGTATGATGGCACATGAAGGAGGAATAGAATAATAAGGAATATGTAGCCTAGTTGTCTCTTAATGTACTAAAAAATTATATTTTGCCTACATAGTACCATGAACATGAGTTCTAACATGGTATTTAGGTCGAATGTAGTTCTCCCAAGATTTGGGAAGATAAGAAAATTGATGACAAGTAAAAGAGATTGATTATAGAGTTAAGTAGGAATGAGATCAAAAAATGGAGAGTGAATTAGAGAGGCATAGGGTTCATTAGTGAATTAATTTCAAATTCATAAACACCAACAAAAGTTACTTATAAAATGGTGAAAGTGTGAAAGGTCTAGGGTGTATTAGTATATTAATTTAAAATGCAAAAACACCCATAAAAGTAACTCAAAAAATGGTGAGAGAGTGAATGATTCAAAAAATAGTGAGTGTTTGGAGACAAACCTATTAGAAGTAATAATCTTTGAAAATGGAAAATGGAATCAATCACAAAGACTAACTAAGCTGACCCAGGATACCCCATGCATCCAAGAACTACCTACATAGTCTATGTGGACCTTAGTCTAATGTAGTTCTCCTAGAAATAGGAGGGAACACTATTGAAAATTTGAATAGGAAAATGGAAATTTTCATTGCATTAACCATGTGAAATATTTAGTTATATCTGCTACTTAGGAGATGAATGTCATGGGTGGAATGGATATAATTTGAATGGACTAGTATTTGAGGCTTGTGTATGAGTTTTTATGTCATATTTCCATGTTTTTGTGGCATTTTTAGGATTTTCAACTCAATGGATAATTACAAGATACATAATGGGTTAACTCAAAAAATGGTTAGTGTTATTTGAGTTGTTTATAAAATGATGAGAAATTTAGAATAATGGTGGTCGAGATGACCTCAAAAAACACTAAGCACTACCTAAATAGTCCAAATAGACCTTTAAAAATTATATTTCACTTTACAACAAGGAATCCTAACTAAGTAATAGAAACATGGAAATAAAAAAATGGAAAGGCATGAAGTAATGGTAAGGAAATGCAAATGGCAAGGTGACGGAAATGGTAAGGCATAATTAAAATGTATGAAAATATAGTAAGGCAAGGAAAATGGTGAGGTGATGGAAATGGTAATGTATGACTCTATTTTTTATGCTAATATAGATATGCATGTCCTAATTGGCATAGGGTACCATATATTATTCAATTATTTAAATTTTTAACCCACACCCCTTCTGGATAGCTACTCTATCAAGAAATTATAATTGATTTTGAATATATTGATGCTATTGTGGTATTATTTGTTAGTTTATTCATTTTCCTCCAAACTTATAGACAAGATGTCTTCATAGTCTTAGTGAAGAAAAGTGTAGCCAAGAATTGTAAATAAAGATATGCATTGGATAAAGGTCTAATTTGGTAATGTAATATAGGTTTTAAATGGATAAATGGATCATAATGTAATGTATAATGGTTAGGTAACAAATGAGTAACAATTTCTTAAGTCACTCACAATGTTGTTGATTTTGTATTTAACATAATTTTGGTTGTGGTGGAGATAAAGACTTTTGAATATGCTCTTCATAGAACCATATTATTTTTATGATGTGTAGACCTGAGAGTTATTGCAATTTGATTATGCTTAATATTGTAAGGTTTATAGATAGTTTCTTTAATAATTTATTTATCAAGAAAAGAACTATTGTACTTATTTATTAGCACCTCAAAGAGGTTTTCACTAAAAAAATTATCTTGATTGTCCCATAGCACCTCTAAGAAGGTTTCACTAAAGAATGTTGACATTTTAATTTGATTATATTCTACAACCTCAAACAAGGTTTCATGATAAGATGTTAATTTTGGACTTTGATTGTCCCATAACACTTCGAAGAAGGTTTCACTAGGATATTGTTTTTATTCATCATGAATGTGGTCTTAGTCCTGTCGGAGGTATAAAGTCAATATAATGGCTAGGTTGATTAATGATAAATGGATACAAAATGTTAATGGAATATATAGTGTTAATAAAATGGTAAAATGAAACGCAATCCTCATAGAGGCTACTAGGAGAACTTATGTCAATTTTAAATAAAACATCCTCAATAACTATAGAAGGCTCACAAATGTGTATAATTTGATCTACTAGGAGTTTATAACTGATGTTGTAACATCCACTAATGTATTTTTATTTAAAATCTAATTCTGACATAAAGGAATCTAAATTATATGATGAGACTAATGTTGATTCTACTTTTAATGATAAATCTGATATTGGTTCAAAAATAGAATTTGAATATAATTCTAATTCTTATTATGGTGTGGATGTTGAATAGAATATTGGCTTGGAAATGGAACTTGTTTCTAATGTAGGCACAATGATTTCCTATTAAATATTTGGTAATGGATAAGTATTATCCTGCAAAATTATAATAGGTTATTGTTCATAAATATGCTCATTTAAGAGTGATTCAATAAAGACTGACTTGTCAAAGTGAGGCCCCTCAAAGTAGAGGAATGGTCAAATGGTGATTCAACAAAGATTGTCTTGTCAAAGTGAAACACCTCAAAGGTAAGGGAATGGTCTAAATATGACTCAACAAATACTAGATTATCAAAGTGAGCTCCACAAAGGTAGGGGAATGGTCAAAGGATGATTTGTCATAAGTTGAATCATTATGAATTGACGTTTCAATAAACACATAAAATATTGGCTGGTTATCTTGCCTTGGCTTACTCTTATTTGTAAAATATAGAATTTGGACACACTTTGTTCTCTAATAAATGATGTCTCTTATAAATTTAATGATTGGATCTAATATGGCTCTAAGACCACATTGGATTTTGGATATATTTATTATTTCCAAATAATTTATTCAATCATTCTTTAGTAAATTTAGAAGGTAATATCGCTCCAGATCTCAATGATTTTATAAGGGATACATCTCTATTCTTAAAATCCATTTGTCAAACTATATTTTAAAATGATTTGGTCATATGTTAACTAAATTAGATGGGTGGGAATTATAAGTTAATGATTGGTATGGTTGTGGCTCAATCATGATATCCCCATGGTCAATCAAGGTTTGGACATGTTGTGTGAACCTCACACATCAATTAAGTAAATGGTGTTGAATCCCATGATACTCACAATATTCATCTATTTAGTACCAATGATGTTTGAGATCATTTTCACCAAAATATTGAGTATGTGGATATATGGTTATGTTTTTTTATGACTAATTGATAAAAATATGTCTCTCAAGGCTTCATTGGATAAATTTTCCACTTGGATCCATGATTGGTTTGAAAGGCTTGGTATACAAAGTTGGAGTTGGCCTAAAGAAGACGGTCTTAGTCTTGGTAATATGGATGTTCCCAAAGAGAAAATAATTTATCTTGCTAATTGACATGGACCTAAATAGGGTGAACTTGGTCTTGGTAATTATCCCAAAAAAGGGTAATTTTATTATATGATAAATGGCATGGCCTGGCTTGGCAATTATAAATGACCCCATATAGGGATGTCTTGACACTTGATAAAAAAAGTCTAGAGAAGAGATAGCTCAGTCTAAATTAGAAATTGACCCAAAAAGGGTGAACTTGGTAATTAAAATATATGTGGCATATGGGTTTAAAATGAATCCTAATTTTGCATTTGAATGACTTTGCAATAGGCATTTGAGATCAAAATAAACCATGTTTTTAATTTGTTTAGATCGTGATTGGTACATGGGTTGAAACGTCAACCTTGATTGGATTGAAATGTGGGTTCAAAATGAATCCAAATATGGCATGATTTGGAATGTGGATTTAGAAGGAGCCCATATTCTAGTAAGGTTGTGAAAGTTGGTTGAATTACTTGATGTCAATTACCAAGACCAAGTTCATTAGTTAAATATATATTTTTCAAGTATTTACTTAATTGAGTTTAATTAATTAAGTAAATTTTATTCATATTTTTACCTTTTCTAAAATTTGGTTAAGTGCCCCATTAAATTGGTTAAAAATGTAAATATTATTTCCATAACTTGATTAATGATTAATATGTTGGAGGTTATCATTTCATATAGGGTGATACCCCAAACAAGGAAGCCTCAACATGATTTTGGGAATTATGTCTTATTTGTGAACTAATTTGGGTATTTTTTTGATTTATAGGCTTAATTTGAAGTGCTTCCTAGAAATTGGTTTGATTCCATTTAAACACAAAAGTGGCCAAAAAGGAGTTGTTGAGGTCAACATACCCCCATTTTAGAAAAATGGGGAACCTTATTTAAAATTTTGCAAATTCATACCTTAAAATTGAGAAATCACTTGATCAAAGTGTCACTAGCATGTTTGTACATCACTTTCATTTGAAGATCATCCATAGTTGATTTTTTTGACATATTTATTCATAATTCTGACTTAATATTACCTAAATTTGTCAACATTGTATCTTCATGTTTCAGGTTACATCTCCAATGGAGTCCATTTTGAAAGATAAGTTTCATCTTTTATTATCCTATGGCCTATTGAAAATCAAGTTATATTCACGTCTAATCAGATTAAAATCTTAATTCCAAAAACCCTAGCTTAGTTCCCTTTGAATCAAATTCAAATTTGTGAGGGAACACTTTGTATGGGATTGATTTATTATTCCATAAACTTAGTTCTATTTTTTATGCTAAGATTTAGTTGTGTTTATTAACATGACCAAACCTTAGTCTAAAAATTTTATATGTGGTCTCTTTATTTTCTCGAGCCCCTTGGTCCCTTTTATTTACACATGGTCTAACTAACGACCTGGACCTTTTGTTATGTCTATATACTTAGGATAAAAACTATATACCATGTCTTTTTATTATATGTGGGGTCCCTTTTATTATGTTTCTAACTTAGCTTAAGAATTTAGCCTGAAGATTTATTTTTATTTATTAATACAAATAAAAACATTAGCCTAATAATTTAGATTAAGTTTTATGTTTTTTGAGATCTGACTTAAATTTCATTTTCATTCATAGGATCAATGGCCCACATTCACTAAGGTGATCTAGATCTAATGACACGTGATTAAAGTTGAAAATTCAAGCTGTAACCCCAAAGTTAAAGTCTGAGCATGTCCCTAAAGATTGATGGTGTGTGAATAAGCATACATATTCTAATCAATAGTGCATAATAAGTTAGAGCTTTAATAGAGACTCAAGATAAGTGAGATGGTGACAACTGTCACACTCATAGCCAAAAAACACATAGTAGCCAATGGTGTTTGACCTTACAAATCAAGATCTAACAATGAGTGTTTTCTCAAGAAAATATGATTAGACAGTGCATATGAAATGTTGAAAAATCAAGGATAAATGCAAATATGACACACAAGATAATTATGGGTCATAAATTAAAGATTGATAATATTTCAAGGATCGATGGTGTGAAGAAGAACATACAAATTCTGATCAATGGTCTATGGAGTAGAGGATACAACTAAAAAGATCATTATAAATAGAATGTGATTGATCTGTGAACCCAAGATCAATGATCCAAGATTAATGTGGACCTTTCAACCAAGCTTGGGACCAATGGCATTCGATCTTATGGATCAAGATCAATGAACCATGTTGACCCATGCAAATAAGTCCAATGGTACAACATTAATGTGGAATTTTCAAAGGACAACTATCACTTTTTAAATATTAATGAGAAAAGTGCCACAAAAATTGCCATGATGATGCCACATCAGAACCACATAAGTTGAATATGCTAGATTAAATATCTTATAGACCTGGTAATGCACAATATAAATACAAAGATCTAAGCACAATATAACTCATGAAAATCACATAAGTTGAAACATTTACCACCTTTAAAACACTATAAAAAACCTTTAAATAAACCCTATCATGTCCATAATCCATAGTTAGACCATATGATTGTCATAATCAAGGTAAGGAAGATTGGATTGTCATATGTGCAAGGATAATTTGACCCAAAATTGAATTATAGACCATTGGTAAGCAATTTAGACAAAGATACAACCATGGTAACATAGAAATGTGTCTCTAGAGAAGACGTTGAACTCTATTTGACTTTAGATGCAGAAGGAAGAATCTTTAAGGAGACACAATCTGACACCATAACTTTAAATATCAAGGACAATAATTGGTTGATCATAATTTGGATCATTGAGAATGAACAACCCATTATAAGAGAAGAGGGGAATAACATGTCTACAAGGTAGATCTATTAAACCATAGTTTTCATTCAGATGATATGTCTCCATTATGTTATATCTAAGCCCAAGTTATTACATTATATAGACATTCTCTCTCCTATTTTTAAAGATGACAAAATAGATAAAGGAATGATTATTCATGAGGGTAGTTTCAAGAATATTGATTATATCTCTCTTTTGGAATTTGAAAAATATTACAATATGCCTAAGCCCCAAGTGGACCAAACCACTATCAATAATTGGTCCAAGAATAATGATGTGAAGAACATATTTTCCCTATGGATTTATTTTAGAAATTAGGTATTTTCAAACTTCAATGGCAATATCCCCATTGGCCAATTTAGACCTAAGATAATAATGGTCATGACTATGATGAATAGGTTATGCATAAATTAAACCACTACCTATGTGGAAAAAATCTAGGTGCCCCTAGTCTACTTTATAATTAAGAAGTAACTCACCCCTCCTCTTGGTGAAGTCATCAACAACTGCTTAAGTAGATAGCTTTATGTAGTTAAAAAGAAGACTAAGAAACAAGTCTTCATGATGTCTTACCTCTTGGATACCTTGTTTTCCATAACAAATATACCCAACCTTAGATCATGGTCACCTAATGGTACATAGATAGTTTCCCAATACTATTCAAAATTGCACATATTCAAATATAGGGACCGCATTGACTTCATATATGACTATATTTATCCAACCCTAACTGAAGCCATAATTAGGAATCCAATTTTAACAGTTATCTACTTAACAAAAAATTAATTGAGTCCATGGGATTCATCTAGTTGTATCCATATTGCATAATCATCAAGATTAATGGAACATAATTCACACACTTTAGATTACCAATCCATGTGCCAATCAAGTTAGTTGAGTAGGAGGTGGCTTACCAACTATGTAATGGGATATATGGTCTTTGTAAGACCAAGATAAAGGGAGTACTTCATAACCTCCCTATATTAATTAGTAGGACTATTTTTACACAATGGGATAATATTAAAGATACTTCCAAACACATGACCTCCTTCAATCTCCAAATTGATGAGCTGAGATAGTGGGATCCATATGATAGAGTCAAAGAACACTTGAAAGATAAATGAATCAATATCCCTTATGATCACCATCTTAGTCCTTTTGACCCCATATATACAAAAGTATCTTCATTCTCTAAGGTCACCATTAGAATGAAAAGTCACAAGATCACCCTAGAGTCTAGAATGTAGAGGGAGCAAAAGGGGAATGATGACAAATGGAAATTGGGGCCAAGGTAGTACCATTTTCTGAGTGGTACACATTCTAGACCTCCACCAACCTAGCTATAGATAGGGTCTAGACCTGAAACACAATTTTAATAAAGACCAAAGGATAAAATTCCCAGTGAAATAACATCATCTTCAATGTAGGAAAAAGTGTAAGGATCACCAGTTGAAGAGGTTCATGTGGTATAACTAGACTTGAGTGAGACCATTGAATATTGTCTCAAAATTCTATCATTATCCTATGAGTCTAAAGATGAATAAATTAAATAATGAAATGAAGAGAAGGGGAAGGAATTGTTAGACCTAGTTCCTATAGGCACCCCCATAATAAATTCTAAATTATTCATTATCATAGTTAAGAGAAAGAATCCCAATGTCACTTTCACTCACCCTTTGAGTGAAGTTCATCTCTTTAGTGAGAAGAACTTCATTCAAGGTGTATCTATCCATGAATTATTCATTTATGGAAAATTATAGAAAGTACCAAGTGCAAAATAGCCTTGGGTAATGGTGAAAGAAAATAATATTCCAATGCATGAGGAATTCAAGCCATGGATAGTTGCATTACAAAAGGAGGAAGAGAAAAGAATGACTAATCCAAGAGAATAAAGTGGAGAAAATAAGGAGATCCCCACTTGCAAGGTGATGAAATCCTTAGTTGGTATTAAATTTGACCCAACCACTGCTAGTTTGTAGAGAGTATCATAGAAGAAGGCCATAGTTGGTGGAGAAAAGTTTACTTTTCATAAAGTGGAAACTTTATTTGGATTGACTCCATTTGGAGGACAAAATCTGAGTGAAGACCTAATATTTTAAGAAAATGTTCTTGAAATGGCCCAAGCTCAAAAAAATCAATTACAAACGATGATCAAGGGAATCTTAAAATAAAACAAGAATTTGAAATAACAAGAAATGTTGTCAATCCAAGAAGATAGATTTAGGTAATTTGAGGACACCATGACTGATTTATTCAATTATTTAAAGATAATCAAGGCCAAGCAGGGTGTAATTAGTAAATAAAATATGATGGCTATAGGCCATGTTAGCTAATGATAGGCTTTAGGATACCAAGTAAATGACTTGATCAAGGTCTTGAATAAAAATCAAATCCTTAAACTCAAGACAATCAACCTAGCCAACCTTAATATGGATATGGCTATATTAGTTGATAAGATGGACCTAAGTAGTTGATCCAAGTAGATGAAAGACATTTATATGGACCTCAAATAGTAAGAGGATAAAATGTTTCACATATTGGATAGATTTATCAAAGAGCCCACCATACTTATTACCTTGGGTTTGATAACTGATGAAGAGTTCAAGCACAAAAGTAGTCAATTCATTAAAGAGGTAAGGAATCAAGGACAAGGAAAAATAGGGGATGATAACAAAAATGTCATGGGCCTAATTTTATCATGAGAGGAGAAGATAGGAGATGCCACAGGTATCAAACAAGATTTGGAAAGGGCTGAGAGTGATCTTCAAGGTCTAGAAGATCAAGAAAAATAATTGTTCATGAGACCTTTTATTGATCTCCAACTTATCAGTGAATAAAATTACAAAATCAAGATATTTTAGGGAAAGCAAAGGACTAAAATAACACAAGGGTCTCAAAGTTATTTGAAATATAAATATTCTTGTGTATTTTAGCTCGTATTCTTTTGAAAATACAATATTCTTTTGAACATTCATGTGCAATTTATAAATCACATTGCTTGTAGGTTAGTAATTTAGAATGTCTATAAATTTGTCAAAAGGTTGTAAAAGTACAATTTTCCTTAAATTTAGACATTACTAATTGGCATACCACATGAAAAGGATATATTAAAAGGTATTTACCATTGTAAAATGAGAGATTTTTTAGAGCCAAAAACAATATTGTAACTTCTGAGCAATTAATATAAGAAAGGAATTTTACAAAGTTTTTTCCAAATTTGCATGTGTCTTTTGTTATCTTGGCTTAACTCTCACTTGTTTATTTTTATTTCTAGATTTGAATTATTCTTATGAATTCATGGTACATACATATGAATATATAGTTGTCAACTTGTGCCAATGCTAGGTTAATTGAAAGTTCTTAGGTTCATTTCATTTTTTTACTCTTCTTGCATTGAGGCTAATGTTGTTTGCTTGTAGGGGTAAATCTTTAAAGTGAACTAGGTTCTTATTTTCATTATTTCCCAAATTTCTTATATATTTTCATGATGTATCACAAGATTTGATCTTATACTAATTCATATCGTACATTGGTTAAGTGCATGCCTGCATGATATTTGAACTTTGTCATGATATTTGGAATGAAGATCAAAAACACCTCTTCTCTACCTTACCCTTCCTTTTGTTAATTATTTAACCAGATCACTCTCTATTAATTTTCAATGTAAATATCCATATTAAATTAATTTTTAGATTAGTTATTGATCATAATTCACCATTCTTAACATAACATAATATTTTGCATAGATTAAGTATTTGGCCACGGTGGCTCCCAAACACCAAACATTATAAATATTATAAAACAATCCACTTGCTTTGCCTATATTCCATTAATAGATAATAATATTATCACAACCTACAACTCATGATCTAAATTGTTGGAATTCTAAAATGAAAAGTGTTTTTGAACACTCTGGGCACATGTGATACATATTTAGGCATCAACAGGAGGGGATTCACTAGTGCTAAAATGAGGGATTTGTTAGATCTTTGTAGATTTGAATTATTTTTTCTCATTCTTGTGAATTGTGTTTAAAAATTGGTGTAAACTTTTAATAATTGTGTCATTCTTTGTTCAATTGTGTAACTAAAATTAATCTTTATTGTCTTAGACCAATCTTTGTGATTCCTTTAGACAAAGATCAACGTTCTTTGAAGATATATGCATAATTATGGTAAATATGGCTTAATATTTGTCAATTCAATAGGTTTGAGGTTATCAATAGTTTTTTTGATCAAATATTGATGTATCCTTTGAAAATTTGAGTTTATTTAGCTTAAACATGTAAATATAAATCATGCTTGCATGTTTGGATACATATTTGAGATAAATTAGTTAAATATTATTGTCCTTTGTCATAATTTATATAAATATTTGAAAAAATTGCTTAATGTGTAATTCTGATCATTTTTATTTGTAACGATAAGACTCACACATCATATTTCAAATATTATTCAAATCCCACAAGCTAGAATTACCAAAAATCTAGACAAGGTGACATTTAAAGAATAAATAATCTCTACTTTCATTAGAAGTTTATATGAGAGTTAGGAAAGACAAAGGTAAGAATAGAATTTCAAAGTATTTTCCAACTTCACCAATTTATGTTTCTCCTATGTTCGATCCCTATCAAGGTATGGCTTGGCTAGGTAGTTCTTCAATCAATGTGCTAGGTGTAGTACATGATCTTCCTCACAATTTTGAAAAATATTTTCCAACATTTAGTCTAAATGGTATTATAATTGCTGAAAAACATATTAAATCCCTCAAAGTTGCTTTTATAATTTGAATTTAGTTCATGAGGATATAACATATAGACTATTTACATTTAATTTCAAAGACACTACATATGAATGGTTCCTTAACCTTCCTAAAAACTACATAGCTAGTTGGGATGATTTTAATAATTAATTTATTGATAAATTTGGAAAAATAATTAGTCCATGTGTCCTATATAAATAGTTTAACATAGTCAAAATAAATTCAAATGAGCCTATAAGTGACTTTAATGCTATACTAGAAAATTTTCAGCAGAACCATAGCTCCTTACAAACCTGATGAGGCTTTATCCTTAGATATTTACAAGGATGCCTTGGATCCCATTAATTTTTTGTTTCACAAAATATATTCTTAGGTCATTAATATATTATCCTTAGCTTATGATGAAGCTATGATCATTAATGATTAGATGCAACCCTAGGGCCAAATGGCATACAATATTCCTACCATTAATCCAAATTTTCCTATTTGGAATGTCATCCCCAATGCCAATCAAAATATACTAGCCTTAAATCAACTTCCAATTCTGAACCAATTGGCTTTGAACCATGCACATCCTTACCAAAACCTAGGGTTATTGAAAAATGCTACCAATAGATCTAGTCGATAAGACAAGAGAGATTTGATGCCTATAGCTAGTAGTAATACTCAAGTTCATAATTATGAGGCACCCAATAATGAGAATCATTCTATCTTGAAAATGGTTTAAAATCTAATCATTGATTTCATTCAGTTACAAAAGCGAATTGGCAATACTGGAGAAGGCTCTAATAATAACTTCTCCTTATAAATGTTCAATAGTCCTTCAAATAGATTTCTAAGCAACAACAAAATTAACCAAAAGAATGAGTCATTTTTATAATAAAAATGTGCCTGGTATAGATCTTGGTGATGTAGCTTTGCTTGATTATTATAGAGTACATTGTACTTCAAAACATGGTGAATTATATTGTCTAAAATTTTTCAATGCTTTTGAAGCTTTTCAAGAAGAGCTAGACACATTTGAAGTTATTAATAATAAAGACAATGGTGCAGGCACCTCAAGTTCTTCAAGGTCAAACAAATTTTTTAATTAAACTCTCATGGTGGAAAAAATTGAGTTCCCATTCCAAGAAGAGAATCATCCTAAAGGTATTCCTGAAAAGATCCAAACTTTTCATTAGTATTTGAAGAAGACCTACCCTGTAAGTAATAGGGATCATAAGCAAGCTTTGACTACCTCAGCTCTACCAAATAATTTTGACACTCCTCCTGATACTACATTAGATAGTAATCTATATCCTCATAAGTTAAGTACCTCTAAACCTAATGTTGACACATTTAATTCTTCCAATAGGACTAGTAATAATATAGTAAAGGATATGAAAAAGATGAGAGCTAACATTAATTATCATGAGTTGACCCAAATCATAGAATAAAGGTATTTATTATTAGATTATCTGTCAAAGAAGCTGGGTAAGTCTCAAAAGGCTACACATGCTAATATTTTAATTCACAAAAATAAGGTAGGTGTTCTACCTTTCTTTCTCATAGTCAGGATCTTTGGTAAGAATTTACACAATTTCTTGGTATATTTAGGTGCATCTAAAATCATTATGACTAAAGGTATTTATGAGTAATTAGGATTGACTCCCATTAAATTTGATAGATCTGTAACTCAATTAAATAAATCAAGAGTCCAAGTGATTGGTCAATTGTTGAATGTTCACATGTAGATTTCTTCTAAACCAAAGATCCAACAGTTCATTGACATCCAAGTGGTAGATATTATTGATGCATATGGGATGGTATTAAGTAGGGATTGTAAAAGATCATTTAATGGTTATATTTCAATTGATTGTTCACATATGTGGTTACCCTGGAAAGGAGATCCAACTTAGAACAGGATAAAAAAGGAACCTAAAATGAAGCATATGATCATCAAGTACAATTCAACCAATGAGAGAGTTAACATGGTTAACTAAGATCTAGGTGTTTATACTCTTGACACCACAAAGGTATTTAACTCCAAATATTCTCATGTCATGCCTATATTATGAAAGCTATATTTTGATGGTGCTAGATGCAAATTAGGGTCTAGATTAGGAATCGTATTAATCAATCCCAATGGGAAAGAATACAATGAATCTTTTAAACTATAGTTCCCATGGCCCAATAAGTTGGATAAGTAATAAGCACTTATTCTTGGATTACAATTTACAATTAAACACAAGGTCAAGGAAATATTAATTTTTGGTAATTCAAAACTAGTAGTTAATTAAGTCAAGATTAAATACTAATGTAAGTTGCCATATCTCAAGAAATATAAATTTAGAGTGTGGGACTTAATTAAATGTTTTTATTATTTCAACATTGTGTCAATACCTACAGATAAAAACAAAGATACTGATGATATTTCTTTAGCTACAACCAACCTTATGCCCAATCAAAGTTCTAAGTTATAAAGCCTTAATATTAAATTAGTACCATGTCCCTTATTACTAGACAATATCAGTGATTTTCAAGTACTCAATGATGATCAGTAGATCATAGACTTCATGACTAGATCAAGAGTATTTGAGGCTCACATCATTGATGAGGTTAGTGAAAATACCATCGATGATGAAAAATCTAAAATAAAAATTAATGATAAGGTCATTTAATTAAATAACGATAATATCCCCAAAGGGATGATAGCCTTGTTGAGGTTGTTTGATTCTAACAAACTAGTTGAGGTTGCCAAGATTCCAAAAGTAGATGGGAAATATTACAATGTTGTTAACCTAGGTTCCCAAAGTCAACACCAACTATTCAACATTAGTCCAATCACCACTGGCATTGAGTCCAAAAGGGCCAAATAATTATTGACCAAATATAAGGATGTCATAGCATGGTCTTATGATGAATTGAAGATATTTGATCCAAAGGTCATAACACATACCATACCTTTGAAGGAAAAAATCAAGTCTTTTAGGGAAAAAAAAGGCTTGCCAACCTTATCCTAGAACTTATGATATATAAATAAGTCAATAAATTACTAGATTCATAGATAGTGTTTCCCATTAGGCACTCCATTTGGGCAGATAACTTATTACCGATAAGGAAGAAAAATGGAGAAATTGGAATATGTGTATATTTTATAAATTTGAATAGAGAATTTGAGAAAGATAATTATCCCTTGCCTTCTCTTCACCAAGTGATCCAAATGGTATCTAGTTATACTATGATATCTTTTCTTGATGGTTTTTTAGGGTATAACTAGGTGTTGGTCAACCAAAAAAAAAGGATTAAAACTACATTTACTACCAAGTGGGGCACTTTTTACTACAAAATAATACCATTTAGATTTATAAATGTAAGAGCCACTTTTAGAAGGGTTATGGATCCTAATTTAAAATCTCTTGTACGTAAGCATATGATCATATAAATAGATGATTTGACTATCTTTTCTAAAATAGGGAGGAGCATATTATGCACCTACAATAGGTATCTGGATGATGTAGAAGATATGGTATTTCTCTCAACCCAAAGAAAATTATTTTCTATGTTATTGAGGGAAAGCTATTAGGACATGTTATCACTAAGGAGGGAATATATATACACCCTAACAATGTAGATACAATATCTAAAATAGAGCATCCTAATAGAAGGAAGGAATTGAGGTCATTATTTAGTAAAATAAACTTTGTAAGAAAGTTCATTTTTGGTTTTACAAAAATTGTGAAGCCACTAAATGATATGTTGAAGAGGGATTCTAATATCACTTAGAATGAAGAGAACAAGAAGGCTTTCAAGGACATTAAAGAGGAAATTGGAAAATCTCTTATGCCAATAAGTCTAGAATTTACTAAATATTTTTATCTTTACTCATTTTCTTTAGATCATACAATAGATATAATTCTAACTTAAAAGATAAATGGATGTGACCATTCAATAGATTTTATGAGCATTAACATTAAAAAGTCTAGGTTAAACGACTCTTTGATTGAAAAATAAGCATGTGATTTGGTCAAGGTAGTAAAAAAATTTAGCCACTATAGTCTTAGGAGTAAGGTGCATGAAATCCTACTAGACCCTACCATTAAGATAATGTTAATTCAAATTGAACTATGAGAAAAGAGAGGTAAGTGGATGTATGTGATTCTTTAATATGACATTGAAATGAATACTACCAAATTGGTAAGGTTCCAAGGTTTAATTCAATTGATTGCCAATACTAATCTCAAACTGAGTGTCATGTTAGTAGAACAACAAAAGTTTTAGCCCAATGATTGGTACAATCATATTTTTCTTTTGATAATAAATGGATACTATCCTATAGGGTTACATAGAGAGTGGAGGAGAGTTTTGAGAATCAAAATAACAAATTTATGATCAAGGATGGGGTCTTAAACATGAGTAACTATGAAGGCATATACTTGAGATGTGTCTCCAGGAGTGAAGTAATTAAGATCATGAACACCTTCCATGAAAAGCTAGGAAGTAGACATCCATATGTAAGGACTAAAACCACCAAAATCCTTAGATTTGGATATTATTGGCTTGCTATATTCAAGGATGCTCTTAAACATGTGAGAGAGTGCCACTCATGTCAAATTTTTAGCACTAAAAAACCTAAGGCAACCATGCCATTAAATATAGTCATGATTGATAAACCTTTTGAAAAATGGGGATTCAATTTTGTGGGATTCATCAACCCAAATTCCTCTTATGGTCACAAATATTTTATGACTACTACTAACTACTACACTAGATGGATTAAAGTACTAGTGACCAAATACTGTAGGACTCAAGAGGTGATCAAATTTTCAAGAGATAACATATGCACAAAGTTTTGACCCCTATATCTCTTATCTGTGAAAATGGATCTAACTTTGTATCCATTGAGATGACTTAATGGGCATATGACAACAACATTGTCTCAATTTATCATCAAACCATTATCCTCAAGGGAATGTAGTGTCTGAATCAATGAATAAAAACTTGATGAAATCCATAAAGAAGTCTATAGCTGATAAACCAAGAACATGACACAAGCTTAAATATGCCCTTTGGGTAGATATAATAAGAGTCAAATAAGATTTCAAGGAATCACCATTATTTTTAGTTTATGGTCAAGACCACATATTTCTAATAACACTCAAGCTACCAACATACAGGTTCATGTAAGAGTACATGAAAGATGATCAATAGTTTATAGGTTTAAGGATACTAGACATAATATAGATGGAAGATGTAAGAGAAGAGGATTTTGACAATTTTAGAAGACACCAAACCATAATTAAGAGGTGGTTTGATAGGAATTCAAAGATAAAGGTGTTTAGGTAAGGAGAATTCATTCTTCTTTGGCACAAGTCATCTAAGCCTATGGGTAAACATGTAAAGTTCACACCTTTGTGGATAGGTCCCTATTAAATTGGTGAGATACTTGGAGATAACACCTTCAAGCTTAAAGACTTATAAGGAATAGAGTTCACACTGCCCACTAATGGGAAGTACCTTAATCAACACTTCTCTTTTGTCCCACCTAGGGTCTTCATGGAGTAAACTATAAGACTTGTTAGGGTTAGTGTAGGTAGGCATTAGGTTATTTTCATTATAGTCTTTCCTTCATGTCCCTTGTTTATACATATGTTTGTATAGATTTGTTTACTTATTTCTATCTATTTGGTGTTTTTCCTTTCTTTACTTTATTCCTTAATTCTAATAAGTGATTTTGGATATCCCTCAACTTAAAGTCCACCCAATTACTCAAGGAAATACATAGTTTAGAAATGAAAGTGTATTTTCTTAGCATTGGTGGATCATGGATTGTTAAAATATGAGCTTGATGTTATAGTTTGGAGATACTAGTAAAGATTAATGGTTAGGATAATTGTTCCTTGATATTTTAAGACTTGTTTTGTTCTAATCTTGATTCTAAGAGGGATTACACATGTAGGATGAAATCTTGAATTATTGGAACATAGTCATGTTTGCACTTAATAAACATCATTTCATGGGACAAGGTTTGCAACCAAGGATTATTGTTTCAAGGCCAAACATGTGACTAAATCTGAAAACCTAGCAAGCTTAGTTCCTAACCTTTGTTAGAAAGTCAAAATGACCTAAAAATACAAAAATAAGAGCTTAATGCAAAATTCAAAAGCTTTATAAGTAGAGGTGATTTTGGTAACCTCCACTAGGGCTATGGATAACCTTATAGTAGTGGATCAAGTCCTCGAGTGGATCGAAAGGCATCTCTATTGGGGTTATGGATACATGGATGGCAACAGAGAAATTCCGAAGCCTTCCCTAAGCTAAATAATATTTCTTAATGAACATTTAAATATGCCACAAGTTATGTGTTAATGGTTAAATTCATGAAATATAGAAAATTTTCCCAAAAATTCCATGGCAAACTATAAGCGGAATCAAAGCACACACATAACATAACTAGGTCTTGATGTTTGATCCCAATTCTTCATGTGTAAGGCTTGTTTAAAACATGAATTGATCTACTTAATGGTAATTAATCAAGTGGAATAACTAACTTAATTATTAGTTTGAACCAGAGTCTTTAAATTCTAACATTATTTATGTTCTCCTAGAAGCTACCATTTTTTGAGGTCAACATACCCCCATTTCACAAAAATGGGGACCCTTTTTTCAAATTATTCAAATTAATACATTAAAATTTATAAATAACTTTATTAGAGTGTCATTAAAATGTTTTCAAGTAACTTTAATTTGAATATCATTCACACTTTGTTTGGTTGGCATATTTCATCATAACTCAGACTTAATCTTGCGTAAATTTTCTAACATTGGATATTCATGTTTCTAGTTATAGCTTCAATGGAGTCCATTTAGAATGAGAAATTAGATCATTTATTAGCCTTTGGCATATTGAAAATCAACTTGTATTCATGGTTGATTAGATTAAAACCCTAATTTAAAGAAACCCTAGCTCAAGTCCCTTTGAATCAAATTCAAATTTGCATAGGAATAATTTATTATGCCATGGACTTAGTTCTATTTTTTTATCTTAAGATTTAATCATATTTATTAACATGACCAAACCTTAGTCTAAAATTTTTATGTGTGGTATTATTATTTGCCCAAGCCCCTTTGTCCTTTTTATTTCCACACGGCCTAACTAACCACCAGGGCCTTTTGTTGTGTTTATAGACTTAGGGTAAATCCTATATGCCATGTATTTTTATTATATATGAGGACCCTTTTATTATTTTTCTAGCTTATCTTAATACTTTAGCCTAAATATTTATTTATATTTATTAATATCAATAAAAACATTAGTCTAGGACTTTAGCTTAAGTTTTATTTTTTTCCAAGATCTGACTTAGATTTCATTTCCATTCACAGGATCAATGGGCCATGTTCATTTATGTGATCTAAATATGATGGTGTGTGATCAGAGTTGAAAACTCAAAATGTGGCCCTAAATTTTAAGATCAAGCACGTCCTCAAAGATCAAAAGTGCACGACTAAGAATACATATTCTGATTGATGGTGCATAATAAGTCAAATATTCAAAAGAACCTCAAAATAAGTGAGATGGGGACAAGTGTCACATTGTAACTAAAGATCATTCAAGAACTAATTACTTAAACTTTACAGATTAGGATCTAGTGATGGAAACTTACTTAGGCAAATATGATCAAATAGTGTGTATCAAATATTTAAAAGTCATCGATGAATGTGAAGATGACACAAAACAAAAATACGAGCCACAAATTAAATCTCGAGTGTCTTTCAAGGATCGACATTGTGAAGAAGAGTGTACACATTCCAATCAATGGTCGATAGAGTAAAGGATACAACTAAGCATATCAATATCAATAGAGCATAATCGATCTATGCAACCAAGATCAATGGCATGAGATTAATGTGGACATTTCAACCAAGATTGAGACCAATGACATTCAATCTCGTGGTTCAAGATCAATGAACCATGTTGATTAGTGTAAATAAATATAATAGTGTAGTATTAATGTGTAATTTTTAGAGGACAATGGTCATGTTTTAAATATTAATTAGTAAAGTGCCATGAAAATTACCATGGTGATGCCACATCAGAGCCACATAAGCTTAATATGCCAAATGTAAGATCTTGTAGACCTGATAATGCAAAGGTATAAATATGAAGATCTAAGTGCAATCTAAGTCATGAAGCTCACATAAGTTAAAATAGTTACCACCATTAAAGCATTTTAAAAACCTTTAAATAAACCCTAACATGTCCATAATATCTAGTTTGACTTTGTTATTATCATAATCGAATGGAGGAATATTGGATTATCATCTATAAAAGGATAATTTGACCTAGAGTTGAATTATAGACCATTGGCAAGAAATTTAAAGGAACTTACACCCATGACAACCCAAAAAAATGTCTCTAAAGAAGATGTTAAAATCTATTTAACATCGAATATAGAAGGAAGAGTCTTTAAGGACACATAATTCAATGCCACAACTTTAAATACCTTGGACAATAATTGGTTGAGCTTGTTTTAGACCATTGAGAACTAGTAGCCCATTACAAGAGAATATGAGAATAACATGTCTATAAGGAGGCTCTACTATGACATAGTTTCCATTCAAATGACATGTCTCAATCATGCTAAAACTAATCCCAAAGTACTAAATTTTATAGATATTCTCTATCTTAATTTTAAAGATGGAAAAATAGACAAATGTATGATTATTAATGAGGGTAATTTTAGGAATATTGATTATATATTTCCTACAACATTTACAAACTATTACAAGCTACCTAATCCCTAAGTAGAGAAAACCACTATCAAAAATTGGGCCAATAATAATGTTTTGAAGAACATCCTTTCCCTATGGTTATATTTTGGAAATAAAGTATTTTTCGACTTCAATGATAATATCCCCATTGGCCAATTTAGACCTGCGATAAGAATGGTCATGACTACGATGACTAGCTTATGTGTAAATTAAACCACTACCTATGTTGGAAAAATTTGGGTGCCCCTACACTACTTTATGATTGATAAGCAACTCACCCCTCCTCTTGGTGAATTTATCAACACCTACTTAAGTAGACAATTTTTTGTAGTCAAGAAGAATACTATGAACCAATTCATCATGGTGTCTTACCTCCTGAATGCCTTGATTTCCAAAAAAAAGATATCCAACCTTAGAGAATGGTCATGTGATGGGACATATATATTTTTACAATACTATTCAAAATTTCACATATTCAAAAATAGGGATGACATCCAATTCATATGTGACTGTGTTTATCTAGCCCTAATCGAGGCCATAACTAGGAACCCAATGTCAAGAGATATCTCTTTGACATATGGTTCTTTCCAAATTGCACAATAATAGGGATTGAGGGAACACAATACACACCCCTTACATTACCAATCTATGTGCTAGTCAAGTTATCTAAGAAGGAAGTGGCTTACCAACTATGCAATGGATAGATGGTCTTTTTAAGACCAAGAGGAGAGGACTAATTCATAACCTCTCTATATCCATTGGTAGGACTATTTTTGTAGAATGGGATAATATTGAAGTTACTTCCAAACATAAGACCTAATTTCATCTCCAAATTGATGAGTTGGGGTAGTGGGATCCACATGATAGAGTTAAAGAACACATGAAAGCTAAGGGAATTGATATCCCCTATGATCATTAGCCTGGTCCTTTTGACCCCATATATACAAAATCCTCTTCATTATATGAGGTCACCATCATATTGAAAAGGTACAACATCACCCCAAAGTCTAGAATGTAGAGGGAGCAAAAGGGGAATGATGAGAAATGGTAATTGGAGCCAATTTAGTACCATTTACTAAGTGGTACACATTTTAGACCTCCACCAGCCTAGTTGTAGATATATTCTAGACCTGAGGCATGAATTAAGCAAAGGCTAGAGGAAAAAGGCCTGATGAAATATAATCATCTTCAACCTATGCAAAAGTGAAAGGATAACCAATTGAAGAGGTTCATGTGGTAGCATTAGACTTAAGTGAGACCATTGAAGATTCCCTCAAAATGATATCATTATCCTATGATTCTGAGTATGAAGAAATAGAAGAAACAAAGGAAGAGAAGGGGAAGGAAGTGTTAAACCTAATTTTTGAGGTAAACATACCCCCATCTCTAAAAATTACGACCCTTGAGATATTTTGAAACTTAACACTAAAATCATGGCTTGTTTTAAACATTATTATAATTTGAGGATCATCCACTTTCATAAAGTTGGCCTAATAGTTTATGTTTTTACTTAAAAATACCTAATATTACTAATAGTTTCCCTTTGTGTGATAAGTTGTAGGTTTCATGGAGGCTTTATGAATGGATCATGCTTAGATCCTCATTGTTTATCTTCATTCAGGATTTTACTATCCTTTGATTTGAATAATCTTGGTGTTGGGTTCATGAAATGAAACCCTCCTTTCAAAAAAACTTAAGTTGAACCCCTAGTTCAAATTCATATACTGGCAAAAATGATTTTGGTGGGAATATTTCAAATTTATTTTAGACTTAAGCCCTAATTTCTATTTAAATTCTTATTCATGTTTCTTAGCATGACCAAACCTTTAACTAAAAATTATTCTTAGTCCTCTTTATTTCCCTCTTTTTTATTTCTTATATTTCCAACATAGTCTAACTTTTGTATGGGCAGGGTCCTTTTAAATTTTTAGCATGGACCCATTTGTTACCCTTTTAGACTAAATTCTTCATTCTAAGGCCTTGTTCATGTTTATTAACACGAACAAGACCTTAGCCTTAATTCTTTATCCTAAGTTTTATTTATAACTAAGTGTTAACTTAAATACCTTGCTTATTTGTAGATCTAATGGTCCATGCTTCATTGTGAATCTTTATCTAATGAAGTGAAGAAATTTTGATGAACCTAAGAATTTAGTCATTCAAACCAATCATGTACAAGAATATATATCATGATAGATGGTTCTCACCTTATCAGGGCCAAATATCCAATGAAGTGAATGCAATGATGAAAATTCAAAGGCTCATGATGGTTTATGAAGTTTCCATGCAACACTACCAAATTCAAAGTTTGATAGAAAAAAATCCTACACATTAAATTGAACCAATGATATGAAACTTCTTAGACCATAATTGATGGATCTCTCCTCATCATATCTCTTGATCAGACATAGTGGATTGAATCCAAGATCTATGAAATATAGGAACTTCATGAACTTTAATTTTATGTTTTCATGAACATCATTTGATGTTTATGAGGCTATCATTGATGTTCATGAGAACATAAAATTCAATCTCATCTAACATTTATTCTAGGAAAATAAATGTATTTTATATCATGCAAAGGTGACACTTCATATCATGTTCTAAAACTTAGCATAAAATACTTTAACTTAAGTCTATGGCATGTATTTTAAAATGAAATAAACTTAATTGAAAACATTTTAGCCTAAGTTCCTTTTTATAGTCATGTACTGATTAAGGCTTGTGAATCTTGTAGGATCAATGGCTTATGCTTCCTCAGGACTGGATAATCCAATGGCACAAAATCACTGATGTCTATTCAATGGAGCTCCAAGATCCCATGAGCTCGACATGTGGTAGATACACATTTAATATCAGACTAAGTATAGAGCTCAAAAAACCCATAAAGGTGACACATAACACAACTATAGGGATTGATGTAAAGATGAATAATCATAGGTTATATCTTAGATCATGATCAATGGCCTACATTGATTCAAGAAAAATGATCCAATAGCACAAAACAAAAGGGAAATTTTTAAATAACAATGGCTAGTACTTTAAAGGTATTTATGAAAAATGCCATGAAAGTGATAGATAGATGCTAAATAAGTGCCATTCAAGCACAAAGGGAATAAAATGAAGATCTCGTGTAATCAGAAATGCAAACATATAAAGGTAGAATTCAATGCCAGTCTAGGGTAGATAATAATGGGATCTTGGACATGATCTTCCATGCAGGTGAAAGGATCACTAAGGTCAAGAACGTGAAAGAAGCCACGGCTAGAAATGATAGAGAGTTAAATGATCTAGTTGAAAAGGAAGAAGACTGTCTCTTAAGAGTAGATGTGAATTTGAGACTTGTTAATGAGAAACATCAAAATGCTATGAATATCCTTCAATAGAAAAAATCAAGTTCCCAAGCATAGGGCCCACCAAGTAGTTAGTTAATATTCCACTTTTTTTAAGCATTGTAACATTTTAGGAATATTATTTTGTAAAGGCATATGTTAGTTTGTTAGCATATTTTCCTCTAGGTCAATTTATTTTGGAAAATCAAGTGTATTTTAAAACTTGGTACACATAAGATAGTTACCCTTACTTTTTGTACATTTGTATCTTACAATTGACTGGTATACTACATTGTCTTTATATAAAAGGTAGAACTACTAGTTTTTAAAGGGCGGATTTCTTAGAGACAAAATTACTTTGTAAACTTGGAGCAATAAATACAAGCAAGGAATTCTTCAAATATTGTCTAGTATTTGTCTGTGTGTTTGATATCATGGCTTCTCTCTCATTTTCTTATTTTGATTTCTATATTTGAATGGTTTTTATAGATTTTTAGTGTACACCTTTAATTGTAGAGTTGTTAACTTGTGTTGATGCTAGGTTGACTAAAAGTCTTTAGTTTCATTTCCTTTACTCTTCTTGCATTTGGGTTGATTATGTTTGCTTTCAAGGGTAGAATATTTAAAGTGAACCTGATTTTGATTTGCATTATTTCTGCTTTTTCTAAGAGTTTATCTGATGTATGATAAGATTTGGGCTCAAGTTTTTTTATATCATACATTAGTTTTAACTATCTGCTTGGATGAGACTTAATATTTGTCATGATTTCTAGAATGAAGATCAACAACATATATTTTTATCGTACCTTTCCTTTTTCTTCTTTTTTAACTTGATCACCTTAGTTTAGCTTGTCATTATAAATGTCCATCCTAAATTAATTATTAATTTAGTTATTGATCTTAATTCATTATTATTTTCATAGTTAGTACATATTATACATAGATATGTTGTTTGGCCATGGTGGCTCCCAACCACTAACTAATATAAATATTCTAAAATAGTCACTTGTTCTGCCTTTATTCCACCAAAAAGTAATAATATTACTACAACATATAGCTTATGCATTGGATTATTAGGAAATCAAAAATGAGAAGTGCTCACTAAGCACTATAGGCACGTGTGGTACACATTTAGTCATTAAAACTCAATCTTATAGAAACCATAAAATAAAAGTTGAATTATCCATTGTCTCAGTTAAGAGAAAGAAGCCCAAGGTGACCTTCACTCACCCTTTGAGTGAAGTTAATCTCTTCAGTGAGGAAATTTTGATTCAAGGTCCAACTATCCCTAAAAGGTTTATTTATGGTAAATTGTATAAAGTACCAAGTGCACAACATCCTTGGGAAATGGTGTAATCAATCAATATTCCAATGCATGACTAATTCAAGCCATGGATAGTTACATTGCAAAAGGAGGAAGACAAAAGAATGACTACTTGAATAGAATAAAGTGGAGCACAAATAGAGATCCCAACTTCTAAGGTGATAGAATCTTCAGGTGGTAATAAATTTTACCCAACCACTACTAGTTTATAGAGAGTAATTGAGAAGAAGTCCATGGCTGGTGGAAAAGAGTTCATTTTTTAGAAAGTGGAACCTTTTGTTGGATTAAATCCATTTTGAGGACAAAAACTTGGTGAAGACCCAATATTTTAAGAAAATGATCTTCAAATGGCCTAGGCTCAAATAGATCAATTGTAAATAATGATCAAGGGTATCTTGCAACAAAATAGGAATTTGAAAGAACAAACCATCCTATCAATCCAAGAAGACAATTTCAAGTAGTTTGAGGACACTATGACTAGTTTATTGAATTATTTAAATATAGTTAAGAGCATGTAGGGTAAAATTAATAGGTTAAATCCATGAAGATAAATTTAGTTAGTTTGAGGACACTAGGAATAATTTATTCAATTATTTAAAGATAGTCAAGACCATGTAGGGTATAATTAATAAATAAAGTACTATGGCTATAGGCCAAATTGGCCAATGGTAGGTTTTGAGCTGTCAAGTAATGTATTTGATCAAGACCTTGACTAAAAATCAAATCCTTGAATATAAGACAATCAATCTATCCCACCTTAATATGGTTATGCCTCTATTAATTGATAAGATTAAGGCCTATAAAAGGTGGTCCATGTAGATGGAAGACATTTATAAGGACCTCAAACAACAAGATGATAAAATAATACTCATATTAGATACCTTGATCAAAAAGTGTACCATAATTAGTCCCTTAGATTTAATAACTAATGAAAAGTTCAATCATATAAATTCTCAATTCATGCAATAGGTAAGGAATCAGGGACAAGGAAAAATAGGGGTTGATAAGAAGAAAGTCGTGGGCCTACTTTTATCATTAGAGGAGAATATAGGAGCTTCTATAGGTATCAAAAAATATTTAGAAAGGGCTAAAAGGGATCTCAAGGGCTTGTAAGATCAAGAAAAAGAATTATTCATGATACCTATCATTGATCTCCATCTTATAAGTGAACAAAATTATAGAATGAAGATCCTGCAAGGAATGTAAAGGACTATGACAACATAATGGTCTTTAAGTTAGTTGAGATAAGAATATTATTATGTAATTGAGCTTGTATACTTTTGAAAAGATAATATTATTTTTTAAAAGCATGTGCAACTTGTAAAGCACATTTATTGTACTTTAGTCATTTATAATGTCTATAAATTTCTCAAAAGGTTGTAAAAGGATAACTATCCTTAAATATAGACACGACTAACATGCATACTTCATGAAAGGGATATATAAAGACGTATTTCCAATTTTAAAAGGAGAGAGTTTTTGGAGCCAAAAACTATATTTTAACTTCTAAATAATTAATATAAGCAAGGAATTCTACAAAGTTTATCTAAATTTACATGTGCCTTTTGTTATCTTGGCTTCTCTCTCACTTGTTTTTTTCTAATTTCTAGATTTGAATTGTTCTTATAAATTCTTGGTGCATAATTTTGAATGTAGAGATATTAACTTATGTCAATGTTAGGTTAATTAAAATTTATTAAGTTTATTTCATTTTATTACTCTTCTTACATTTGGGATAATATTATTTTCTTGCAAGGGTAAATATTTAAAGTGAAATGTGTTCTTATTTTCATTATTTCCCACATTTCTTAGATGTTTTTCTAACATGTGATAGGTTTTCAGATTATGCTACTTTATGTCATACTTTGGTTAAGTGCATGTTTAGATGATATTTGAACTTTGACATGATATTTGGAATGAATATCGGCAACATCTCTTCTCTACCTTACCCTTTCTTTTGATCTTTCTTTAACCATTGATAACACTCCAATAGATTTAACCAAACAAAATCACCTAAGGTAAATCTTGTGCCCATTGAGGTGGGTCCACAAGTATTTTATTAATCAAAATAAAATAAGTACATAAAAATGATGCCAATATGTCATTAATTTTTTTACATTAAAAAACATATATTTATAGGTTTTCACCACATACCAGTAAAAACCAACTAACCTATTACTCAAATCCCATAAAAAAAATACCTGAAAGGTAGCTCTAATTATTTAACACAAATTATAAAACTAACCAAATAAAACTAAGTTAATTGATTTATGGGGGTGTTTTTATAAAAAGAAGCATGACCCATTTAAATTTATTATTTAAAATAAACTTATAAAAATCCTAAGATAAGTTAAGACTTTAGAACAAGTCCTAAAAAATCCACCCATGATCCAAAGTCAATTATTTGGACACATGCCAAACATTTTTATAAATTTTTCAAATTTGATTCTGTCAAGGGGTTTTGTGAAAATCTCAACTATCTAATTAGTAGTTGGGAAATATATAGATAAAGTGTTTTTTTTCCACCAACATTTCTAGATAATGATATTTGACATCCATATGTTTTGTTTTGGAATGAAATACTAGATTCATGGACATCTTGATTTAACTCTAATTATTAATGTATAACTATGTAGGAGTAATCTAAGAAACCTGAAGATCTTCAAGAATGCACCATAATTAAACAATTTATCTAGAAGCATCCCATGCTACAATGTACTCTAATTATACTGATAGATTTGTCTTTGTATCCTACTTCTTATAACACCAAGCAATAGCAGGTGAACCTATATGCATAGTGTATCCTATTGTGGATAATATTTCATCCACACATCCACCAAAATATGAATCATAATACCCAATAAGTTTTAAGTTCTTGTTGTAATAGTACTCAAGGCTATATGTTTTCATTCCTTGAAGGTAATGAAGTAATGTTTTTGATGCATGCCAATGAATTTATTTAGGCTTATGCATAAACCAAGATAAAATTCCCACTAAAAATGATATATCAAGAATGATATTCATCAAATATATCAAACCTCCCACTAACTATCTATATTTGATGCCATCAAAAATGGCACTACTATCATCCTTATACAATTTAAAGTTACTTTTTGGGAGTGAGGTAAGGTTTGCATTTACTAATGCCAAACCTATTTAATAACTCATAAATATACTTAGTTTGTGAAATAAAAATCATATCCTCTTTCTAATTTACTTCTATGCCAATATAGTAGTGAAGAAGTCCAAGATCTATCATCTCAAACCCATGTCTTAATTCCTTCTTCACAAACTTGTTATGGTTTTCATCATTTCTTATGATAAACAAGTCATCCACATCGAGAAAAAGAATAACTAATTTCTTATCTTGCACTCAAAAATAGAGAGATCATCAGATTCACTACGTTGAAATCCAATTGTCTTCAATTATGAATCCATTTTCCCATACCAAGCCCTAGGTTCCTATTTGAGCCCATACGAAGATTTTATCAATTTATACACTTTGTGTTCTATACCCACTTTCTCAAAATATTGATGTTGTTTCATGTATACTTCTTCCTATAAATCACCATTCAAAAAATCACTTTTAACATCCATCTAATGTACTTTCTAACCATTCTACATTTATAAGGCAAGTACCATATGAATAGTGTGTCATTTGGCAGTTGGTGCAAATTTTTCATCATAGTCAATACCTTCTTGTTGCACATATCCTTTCACAAAAAGTCTTTCCTTATGTTTATCAATGGATCCATCCAATTTATACTTATTCCTATAAACCCATTTTCATCCTATGGGTTGAACATGTGGAGGAGGATCAACCAAAACCCAATAATTATTGTTAAGTATTGGATCATACTCACTTTGTATTCTTTGTTGCCAAACATGTTCAATAGTGGCCTCCTCATAATTATATGGCTCAATGGAAGAAGTAGTAACAACCATTACATAGTTCACTTGTTTAGGAGAACTCCTGGGACCTATTAAACCAACTTCATGTACTTTCAAGTTAGAAAAATTACTTTGAGCCCATTTTTGATACTTATTTAAATTATCCAAATATGGAACACCAACATTCTCATTATGTGTACCATTTGAAGAAATACTTAGAGAATTTAAACATTTTATAAGTCATAAACCTATGAATTATTAGAAGGAGAGAAAATTGAAGTGATATTAGTCTCATACCACAACCTCAGAGAATTACCCTCATTATTCCATCCCTTATCACGTTTTGAAAATTTCCTCTCCGACCTGTCAAATTGAGAGTCAATATCTATAGTGTTCATAAACCAAATTCATTAAATACTACATCCAAAATCACTATGAATTTCCCTATATCCTTTGCAAGCAAACAGTACCCCTTTATATTTTCTGAATATCTAGGAAAGATGCATTTTTGACTTCATAGTTCCAACTTCGTTATATGTTCAATGGGAATCAATGTAAAACAAAGGCATACAAAAAAATTCAAGTATTTAACTTTTGTTTTAAACCCATACCAAGCCTCATATGGAGTTTGTCCCAAAAGTGTAGCTGTGGGGGACATGTTTCTCAAATACACTATAGTACTAATGGCTTTAGCCTAGAACTTATCATCAAGTTGTTTATAATGTAACATAGCTCGTGTTGTGCCCTCTAAATTTCTATTCATTTTTTTTGGATACTCTGTTTTACTATGGAGTATAATCATTACTATCTTATCAATGAATACCATGTTCTCAACAATAATCTAAACAATCATTTAAAGTATACTCACCACCATTGTCTGAATGCAGAGTTGCTAAGTATGAACTGATTTATTTTTCAAATAAGTGTAACCAATCAACAAACTTATTGAAAAAATTTCATTTTTTTTCATGAAAAATACCCAATTCATCTTAGAAAAATCATCAATAAATAACACAAAATATCTACACCCTCAAATGGATGACTCATTCATGTCACATACATCACTATGAACTAACTACAAACATCTGTTAGCTCTACATTAAGAATTCTTAGGAATGTTTTCTTGATTCTATTTTCCCAAAACACATAATTCACAAAGAATATTGTCTTTTTAAAAAGTGGGCAACCCACTCACCATACCATATCTCTCCAAGTCCACTTAAGCGTGAACATTCATATTTCTATTTCAGAGATGCAATAACCACTACATAGACATAGTACTTGTACCTATTTCAATAACTATCGTAATTTCCACTATGGGAGGAAGTTCTTTACAATGAAATCTAACCAAATTTGCATCTTTAGATCTTGTATAAATTATTTTGTATCCATCCTTCCTTGACTTGATATAAATAATCCCATTTTCAAGCATACTTTGATAACCTTTCTTTCGAATAGTTACCAAATAAAGAAGATTTTTTTACAATGTGGGAACATACCAAACATTTTCCAAGTATTTTATTGATCCATTAGGAAGGAGAATATAAATTGACCCAAGACCTTGTGGAGTATGAAAAGACTTATCTACCAAAGATAATAGAGAGATAGAATATTATTTCAAAATCCAAAAGAAGTCTCACCTAAATGTCATTTGTTTGGTTGTTCTTGTATCTAGAACCCATACATCTGTGAGCTCATCTCTAGCCTCATATTCCATATAATCAATGTGACCTAAAGCAGTGAATGTAGATTCATGAGAAACATTTCTAGAATCATCATAGTCATGATCATCATATTGATTAGGGTTAGACTTAGTCACTTTTTGTGGCCTCTAAATTTTATCAAAAGGAATCCTACACTGAGAGGCAATGTGACCAAATTTTCCACATCTATGACACTAAATGTCAGATCTACCTCAACCTTTGCATATTAACATTTTTGACCATGTCCTCTATCACTCATCTCATTTGAATGACAATGACTAGATTTTTTTTATTTTTATAACCTCTACCTTGGTTTTGATATCTACCTCCTATATAACCTCAATCCCCTTTGTTATTTTTTTGACCAAAAGAAGATGAACTAGGATTAGACTCTAAAATGTGGGCTTCCTTGGTTTTATTTGATTTATTAGGTAGAGATTGGTCATGTTAAATAATCAAATCAACCAATTTATCAAAAGTGATGCCTATGATATTTTCAAAGACATGCAACATTTCTATAAAGTTCATATAGGACCTAGGTAGTCCTTTCAATGTCGTAGTAACTATAAGATCATCATCTAGTATTCTAAACCTAGACTTAGTGTACTCAGTAGCAATATTATTCAACTTAGACATGTATTCTCCCATATCCCCATCCTCCTTTAATGAAAAAGTAAACAACTGCATATGAATGTCTATCTTATTATGCTTAGATTTCTTATCATACAAATCATAAAAGCTTTTTCATGTAGTGTAACTATGAGGATAATTTTCAATATGTATATAAGTATCCTAAGTACAAAAACACTTGATTAAATCTAGGGCCTTATAATCATGTAGATTAAAAACATCAAATTCGGTTTGTTCTGTAAAAAATGTAGGATTTTCATTCTTTACAACATCCCATAGTTCATTAGAAACTAATGAAGCTTCCATCAAATGTTTCAAATCAAAATAATTATAAATCATTAATCTATCACCATATAAAAGTAAATTATAATTTTTTTTCATCTTGAAATGAAAATAAGTGCAAAAAATGAAATAACAACACACTCACAATAACATTTTACACAAAATAATGCTTCCATAGGGTTTTTCAATTAACCTTCACATAGAGAAAAAGAAAGATATTTTTTATGGTTTTTGAACTTAACCTCAGCAAAAATAAAATATTTAAACCAATTACACCCTTATTTCACCAATTACACCATTATTTCACCAATGAAACACACGACTATTGTTGTTCTCCAAACAAAATTCATTATTTCACATGATTGATGTTATTTACAATATTCAAAGCATGTAAAATATTCCAAAAATGGAATATTATTCCAAAAATAAAATTCCCAAATATAAAATTTCACCAAAAGAAAGATTTAAACCCTAGACCTCCAACTTCCAAGGGTTTTTATAAAATCATGCTTTCCAATTACTCTATGAGCCTTTAAAAGGCATATAATGAGAAATTTATTTTTAAATCTGATTTTTTCTCTTTGTAAAATTTAAAAAAATAAAAATAAAAATTCAATTAAAAATTCATTCATTCATGAAACTTTTGGAAAAAGTAAAAAGCTATTGATTTCTAGACCCCTCAAACCATAAAATATTTGATCAAACTTTATCAAACTTTGGAAAATGAAAAATCATATTTTTAATCTATATTACAATGCCATAGTACATCCATGGACACCATGGCTTCAAAAAATAAATTTTGGAACTCTTTTATTGATGTACTAAGCCTTACAAATCCATATAGGGCCAAATAATGGAGTTTTAAAGCAAATTTAAGCTACCAGAAATGGATTTTTTGAAAAGTGAATGATGTCTAAAAATTTTCAACACTATGGGAGTTTTAAAAATTTAAAACCAAGCCATAAATCTTATAAATTTTCATTAAAATATTTTAGGATAGTTTTGGATCAGATTTTTTGGCGTAAAAAACTTAAAACTAATAAACATTTATCCAAATTTATTTTATATTTTTTAAACAAACTCATGGAGGCCATAACACTTTGTTATAGGATTATTCCAAGCTAATAAATAAATATAAATGGATTATTTTTTTAGGTTTTTAAAAATTGGAATCAAACAATCAACTTCTAGGCTTTAATAGGGAAAATCAAGCTTCAAAAAATGGAGGATGAAAAATTTAATTTTATTGATTCTCAGACTAGTTATCCAAAATTAATTTCTCAATGAATTTTAATTCTCAAATTCCTTCAATAATAGGCTTTTATAAAAAATTGAAATTTTTGATATTTGAATAATTTCTCAAATATTAACTCCAAAGTATATTAATAAGGGGCATACCTTACATTTATCAAAATCAATTTCATGTGATCATTCTTTATCCAATCACATATTCTTTCATCTATTCTTCCCAAGATCACCATGTTATCTTTTACTTTGCATTTTTTAAGAATTTATCAATTTACCATGCTCTGATACCACTAATAATACTCCAATATATTTAGCCAAACAAAATAACCTAAAGTAAATCTTGTGCCCACTGAGACAGGTCCACAAGTATTTTATTAATCAAAATTAAAAAATTACATAAAAAAGTTTCCAATATGATGTTAACCCTTTTACATTAAAAAAACATATATTTATATATTTTCACCACATACTGGTAAAAACAAACTAACCTATTAACCAAATCCCATGGGAATTCTACCCGAAAGGTAGTTCTAATTATTTAACACAAAATATAAAACTAATTAAATAAAACTAAGGTAATTTATTTATCGGGGTGTCTTTATAAAAATAATCATGTCTCATTTACATTTATTTTTTAAAATAAACTTATGAAAATCCTAAGCTAGGTTAAGACTTTGGAATAAGTCCTAACAACCATATCACTCTAGCTTAATTTTAATTATAAATATCCATCTGATATTAGTATTTAGCATAGTTCTTAATCATAATTCACCATTCTTATCATACCATACTTCATATTATACATAGATTAACAAATTTTCCATGTTAGCTCCTAACCACTAAACATTATAAATATTGTGAAATAGTCCACTTGGTTTGCTTTTAATCCATCAACAGATAATATGATTATCACAACCTACAACTCATGCTATGAATTCTTATAATTCTAATATTAAAAGTGTTATTGATCACTTTGGGAACCTATGATACATATTTAGGCATCAATAAAGTATATATATTTTTCCCCTATTTGAGAAGGCATTATAAGACATAGGCATAGTAACATCTTTTCAAAGAATGAAAAAGTTGTTAATTAAAAAAATATAATGATTAAATATTAATCCTCCAAACAAAGTTTTGGAGGCCTAAAGTGCCCCCTCGAGGGAGTGGTTAAACCATAATATTGATGGATGGTCCATCAAAATTAAATAACATTAAGAATGAAATTAACCCATAGATGAGATTAATCCAATCAAGCTAATATTTGCATACATTAATTTACAATGATGAAAATATAAATAATATGTTGACAACCATAAGTGTTATGAGCCAATAGGGAAAGGTCCATGTCTAAATAGGGTAGTCTTGATTGAATACTTATTTTTCACAATAGGATAGATTTGATCACAATAAATTTATTGTGACCTAGTATGGAAGATTGGAAAGCATAACTCAAGGATACAAATTGTTACACATATTAAAGATGAGTGAGATAAAACATAGGTATGATGGTTTAATGACTTTCCAAAGATTGAAAAAGCCAAAAAAACTAAGAATATTAGGAAGCACAAAGTTAATGAAATAAATGATTGGAAGAAGATACTAATAATTATTTTATAAATGGTGATGGTGGATGAGTTGACCTGAGATATGTCATGTATCCAAGTTCTACTTACATAGTCTGAATGGACCAAAAAAAATGTAGTCCTCCATAAAGTATGAGAAAATAAATTCAAGAGAGTAGAATATGGGTAGTAATTGATCAATGTGGATGATTCAATTGTACCTACCAATATGGATATGCTCATCTTGATTAGTAATGATACAACCAAAATGGTAAATTACTTTAATTTGATAAATAAAAATGGGATTATTTTCTAAAGTGAAATAAATGAATTAACATGGTGCCTTGCTTGTGAGATATATTGGCCTAATTTTTGACTTTGCATGTGACATTATAAACCATAATTATAAACAAATCATGATATCATTTACATGTCATAAGTGTAAGTACTGAATCTCAATCCAATAGAAAATTGAAAATAATGCACCAATGATAAAAACCATGATGATAATGTTGACATACGAACATGGATAGAATCAAGTACATTGGGCGAGGAATCACCCAATGAATGCATATGCACTGAGTCAAGGCAACAACAAGGAAATCAGGTAAATATGAAAATAAACAAAGAAATAACTAAGAAAACAAACACACAAAATGGAGATACCCTAAGCCGTGGAGGAGACCTGCTCATTAAAATTGATGGGTATGGCGGTTCTGCCTTCACTGTCCTGGCGCTTTCAGGTTGTTTGCCTGGTTCTATTTAGGTTTCAGGTCCTTGTAAAACTTGGGGAGCTTTAACTGGTTTATTTTTTTGGTTTTAGGTCCATGTAAAACCTAGTTTAGTTACCGTTATTTGGTGCGTATGCCTCTTTTGGCAATTTATAACACTTATCTTTATTTAACTATACAGGGTTTCGGGGCCCCTTCAAAACCTATTTTTACCTTAATCTAAAACAAACACACAAAATGTTTGAAAATAAAATCAACAAAAATCATCTTATCATTAACCAAGTCAATACCTACATGCAAAGGTTCAACTAAATGATAAACAGATGGTGCCCCAAGAAAATTTATATGTATGAGAACCATGTGTGGGGATAAGATATCTTGGTATAAACTACACACTTTTATTTTCCCTAAAAGAGCAAAATATATTAACTTGGCCTAAAAGGTCAAATCGGATGGTGCCTCTAAGCAAGGATACATTCAAAATGGAAGGTCACACCTCCAAACATACTTGGCCTGGAATTAAGAATTTGATGGTGCCACTACGTAAGGATACATGAAAATGTAAGGTCACACCCTAATAGAAGAGGAATGGATTAGAACCAATACTAAATTTACCCTTGTGTAGTGTATTTGGGAAGGACACATCCCAATGGATTATTAAATAATTGGTTCAGTGACTAAGGTGACCCAAATTAGGTGGATTAAGGATTGTTAACTAGGTTTAGGACAAGATAAATGATTTTGTATTTTAGGGATTTATATCTCTCTAGGAGATTTAAATCAATTTTATAATGTTTATGATTACGTGGCTTTATATCTCCCATGGATATTGTAATCCTTTTCCAAATTTTAGGCCTTTTGGACTAGTTTGAATGTTTTTGGGTTTTTTTGACTTCTCAACTCAAAGGAGAATTAAGAGATGTGGAATGGGTAAATCTTTTTAAATGAAAATATCATGGATTATGTTGCTCTTAAAATAGTGAGAGAGTTAGAATAAGGGTAGTTGAGATGACCCCATAAAATATTGAGCACTACCTACATTATCCAAATAGAGCTCAAGGCACTATATTTCTCCCTACATCGAGGAATCTTGACTAAGTAATAACAAGTTAGGAATTTGAAAATAGAAAGGATATGAAACAATAGTAAGCCAAGGAAAATGAAAATCCATGCACTGACATAAATTCAAGGCAAGTGGTAAGGTGAGGTAAATGGTAAGGAAAGGCAAATGGAAAGGTAAATATCTAGGCACAATAGAAAGGTTTGAAAGGAAAGTAAGACAAGTAAAATGGTGAGGTCATAAAAATGGTAAGGTATGACTCTATTTCTCCTACTAATGTAGAAATTCATTACTTGATTAATATAGGGTACATAAAAATAGTCAATTATTTAAATTTATATCTCACACCCCTTCTAAATAGTTTCTCTATCAAGAACCAATTTCTTATTTAGACTCCATTATTGTTATTGTGATATTCATTTGTCATTGATTTTATTTCTTCAAAACATATAGACAAGATGTCTTCATAGCCTCAGTGAAGGAAAATACAACAAATAATTGTAAATAAAGATAGGCATTGGATAAAAGGTTTGATTTAGGAATGGAATATAGGTCTCAAATGGAGACATAGATCATAATGGAATGCATAATGGTTGGGTAACAAATTAAGATCAAGATTTTTAGTCACCCATAGTGTTGATGATTCTAGATTCAACATAATTTTGGTTATTGTGTGGATAAATATTTTTGAATGTTCTATCAATAAGAACATATTATTTTTTTCTATTTAGGAGTGATATTTATTACAATCTTATTATGCTTTAGATTGGAAGTTGTACCGATAGTTGCTTCAATAATTTCTTCATCAAGCAAAGAGTAATTGTTATGCTCAACTATTGGCACCTCCAAGAGGTTTTCACTATTGAATAATTTTCATTTATGTCATGGTTATGTATTGGAGGTCTCCAAGTGAGTGGATGAAGTGACTTGTTAGTCTAAGTGACAATGACAAAGTGTGTAATGTATTTGTCCTAGTACGCTTGAAGAAGGCTTGGTTGATCTTAAGAGTTTGAATAATTAGAGATGATTAGGGATGAGTCTGAAGTATTGATCACATGAAAGGGTTGATTTCAAAGTTTGATGCTGAATAGAGAGCTTGTGTCCATAATTAGAATTCATTTGGTAGTCCATAGTTTTCATCTAGACATTTTGGGTCGAGTGGAATTTTTTTTGAGTATGTAGTTTGATGATCTCATAATTACCATGTGTCAATTAGTCAGGTTAAATTGGTCATATTATTATGATCACACTATTTCTTAGTTTCCATAAACTAAATTTCATGTCATGCAATGAAACATGACAAAAGATATGCAAGTGCAATTATGGGCTCCCAAGTAGTTTGGCATTGTTTTCCCATACTTATCCAAATTTACTTATGGTAAGAAAAGATGAGTAGGTATTTTAATGTAGTCATATTTCATACATGTGGTAGTTTTAGGAGAATTTTATTATATGGGTTTATTTAATTTTATTCCTATTTTATATGTGATAAATTTTAGGTTATAAAATAAAGATAATTAAAATATATGCATGTGTAAAGTTGGCCTTCCATATAGTTCTAGGCATAGTTGGCTCTATGGCAAAAAAAATTGAGTGATTAAATTAATGGCATTAATTGCATATGCATAAAGGTTTCAGGAGATGAATAATATATGATTAGATTCCCATTTTAAAAGAGAACATATGGTCCAAATTTTGGATCATTCATCTAAGCATAATAAAAGTTATTGAGTTTCAAAGTTGGCTTCTCGGATAGATTGCAATGGTTCCCCATACTTAGTGTATTTTGTTCGATGTTAAAGATTAGGACCAGATGGAGATCTAATGTATCATGGGTTATCATAAAGTGAATATCTATGGTGCATTTTGAATTAAATGAGTCAAATTTATCATTGGTTAACTAATATAAAGATTGATCTCCTTACAAAAGGGTCAACGAAGCATGTTTGTTCTAAGGTGTGAGGAAGCAATAAGATTAGGACAAGTGTTCAAAGTTTAATGTTGAGAAAAAGTAAAGATTAGGCTTCTTCTAAAATACAATAGTGAGTGGATATATATATATATATATATCAATGGTGAATATTGAGAGAAATGATTTCAAGGTCTCCAATGTTTAACACTGATAAAGATTGAGATACGTACAAGAGCTCAATGGTGCATATGTTGTCAAGATTGCAAGATTGCATGAGATGAGGTAAATTTTTCAAAGTTTAACATTTGGGAAATGGTTCACTATAATTTAAAGTCCAAATAAGATCAATGGTGCATATTTAATCCAAAATATGAGGGCTAAAGATGCATTTTAAGTGATCAAAGTTTAATTGTGACATTTTGAATTCAAATATTTGAATTTAACAAAGGAAAGACTAGTGTCTAGTTTTTGGGCCATATATTTTGACACAAGTAGAGATTTATCATATTGTAAAATGTGAATTTGTAGAGGACTCAAAGGCACACACACACACAGATATATATATATATATATATATATATATATATATACATATACATATATATATATACATATGTATTTATATATATATATATATATATCTGTGTATTTATATATATATATATATATATATATATATGTATATATATATATATGTATATATATATATATATATATATATATATATATATATATATATATATATATATATATATATATGTAAAGGTTTGAATGTGTGTACAATCAAATTTGACCATGTTTTTGTGTTTTCTCTACAACTAACCTTAGAAAGGTAATTGTGTTATACTTATTGGTATATCAATGTTTAAAGGTGATATAGTTATTGGATTATGTTTTATAATCCATGAAGACCATATATGTGAATTATAAAGGTTTGACCAACCATATATATTATGATCAAAGGGTTAAAATTTGACTATATTTTTGTTCAGAATGACTGTGTGTATAAAAAGGTGTTCAAGATAATTGAGTATTAACAAAAGGGTGATATGATGGATATGGACACTTAATAAGGACTTATAGATCATGTGGACTGGGTCCATGAACTTGTAAAGTGTTTTTATGTTCTTAGTTTTCTTAGAAAAGTATCAAATGGGTGAATAGGTCTCCATGACACCTATAAGAGCTACAAGGGCCTAATTGAAACGTGTAACTGCTTAAAGGTGACCTATAGATGCTATGACTGACCTATGAAGATTGTGTTGAGCCATGTATTGATGTGAGAGAAGCCTTAAGGGTTAATTAAATTCTAATGGATGACCAAGAAGTTGTTTATCATGAAGACTCTATATATAGTGAAACCAAATGAGATGGTTTCGAGACTAGTGCAAGGCTTGTTTTGCATAGAGTGAGCGTTAAAGGAAAGAAGAGAGGATAGGTAATGTAACTATTAGATGATTTAATAATAATAATAGTTTTTTAACAAAGTTTCTAGATTTTAGGTCATATTTTTTTATGTTATAATAATGTTATTATAGTTTCAGGATATGCAAAGAGGTCTGAGTGTACATATGTGGATAGTTTGAGTGAAGGAAAGAGATTGTGGAATGATAATATGAGAGGCCTATATGATATAGAGAGTAAGCTTACAAAGGATTTATAAAATCAAAGATCCATCCTTAGGTTTTGAAGACATTAGTTCTAAGGTGGAGGTGTTATTTTCATAGGAGTGTCTGAAGGATTTGATCTTCCTTAGGGGCAATTTCTCCTTATGAAATAGGTGTTTCACTAAAGGCCTTAGGTCAAAAGTACTTGACCAAGGTTTTTGGTTATAATGAATTAAAAAAAATGTGGTTATAAGGACTTCATCATATTAGGGGTAGGTGATCCTTGTGAAATTGATTTTTCACTTAATCCTAGTCAAAATGACTTGATTAGTCTCTTGTTTGTAATATCTTATATGACAAATAGTCCTTATGTTGAAGGCTTGAGATTGGGTTTTATTACCTAAGAGGGTTTTCCATAGGAAATATGTGTTGTGTGTTTGATCATGTTTATGCATTGAGTGAATTAACTCTCTTATTAATGTTGCTTGATTAATTTGACATGTGTTGATTGTTTAATAGTTTGAAAGGATTGGAATTGAAATATATAGGCTCATTGATGTAACCCCTCCTCTTAGTGATTGTACATATAATAATTGGTTTCATATTAGATACTTTGGTAAAGGCTTGATAGCTTGAAGGTGATCCAAGGTACAATATGGGTAGTCATCAAATGCAGGGAGGTTTCAGAAAGCACTGATGTTCAATGGACCTAATTTTGATTTTTGAAGTGAAAGGATGAGGACGTACATTATGTCCCTAGGGTTTTATGTATGGAAACATATTATGGATGGTTATGTTGATCTTAATATTCCTCCATCTAGTGCTATAGATAAGAATCTATTTGAAAATAATTCTAAGGCAATGAATGCCATCATTTGTGGTCTTACAAAGTCTAAGTTCACCAAGGTAATCCATTGTAAATATGCTAAAGAGATACATGAAAAAAACTCAAATCCTTTATAAATAATATTAAAAGGTCAATATTTCTAAGTTGTACACTCATATAATTGAATTTGAATGTCTCAAGATGAAGGAAGAAGATTTTGTGGCATCCTTTCTACAAAGAGTTGATAATATTATCAACATCATTAGAGATATTGGATAAAACCTTGAAGAGGATACTATAGTTTAAAAAGTATTAAGGTCTCTATCCCTCAAGATTGATCCAAAAGTATCTACTATTGAATAAATTCATTATCTTACTCAATTGAAGATGGATCAATTGTATTGCATCCTTACTACCTATGAGATGAGAGTAAATGATGATATACCACCAAAGAGGGAATCAACTTTCAAGACATAAATTAAGACATAGAAGAATTTCAAAGGTAAGAAACCCAAGGAGGATGAAATTTTTTATATAGATAAGGATGAATTAATTACTTCGATTTCAAGGAAATTCAAAATAGACATGCAAGTATAAGGATAAACTACCCATCAAATGCTTTAATTATGGAGAGGTAAGACATTTTTCTAATAAGTGCCCTCATAAGTATAATAAGGATGATGATGAAGAGCATGAAAGGTCATGATGATGGTAAGAGATAATTAAGGTTTGATAAAATAAAAAAAGGATTTATAATGTTTTACAACAAGAAGTACTACAAGGACAAGAAGAGTCTCTACACCAAAGAAGATTGTAACTCATCAAATGAGAGTGAAGTTACTAAATCAGAGTATGATCATGAAGATGATGGTGATTTTGAAGATGAAGCCTTGTTCATGGCTAAGGAAGTTAGTTGATCATTTCAAATAGAGTCTAATTTAAGTGATTAAGATGATGATAAAGATGAGGTCGACTTTGAGAATGAATTGATGAATACTCTAGAAGAATTGAAGATTGAGAAGAAGATAAATAAGATAATAAAATATAAACTCAAGGAATATGAGGATGAATTTAGTGTATTTTAGGCAAGAATGAATGAAGACTCTAAGGAGCATGAAGATATGGTCAAGCATCTTAGTTTTGAATTGGAAATCCTATCTACAAGCCTAAAACCTAAAGAAGATGAGTGTTCTAGGTATGTAATTAAAAATGACTCACTGAAAGATAAGTTATAGAATACTTCTAGTAAGGTAAACTCATTTATGAAATTTTAAAAGAGATCAAGTGATATAGACAATATTTTGAGTGGTCAAAAGCATTCAAATGATAAGACTAGTCTTAGATACAAAGAAGAACTAGATAATGCAAATATAGAAAAGATAAAGACTACTTTGAACAAAAAATAATCATATTTTGAAGATAAATATATAGATAAGGAATGAAGGTGTTGGTAGAATATAGACAAATTAGATCAGACAACCAAATACCATGAGCTATGTAAATTTTAATGGTTACTATTATACTTGTAATCAGCTTAGACATAGAGGTTGAGAATGCAAGAGACATATTAGAAATGCATTTGCATGGAAATATTATGGGGGTCATGAATCAAAAGGTGTGAGAAAAGTTATGTGTTTCAACTATCTTTAGGAGGGACACTTTTCTAAGCATTATTTGAATAAGGAAAAGCAAGGTAAGTCTTCTTCAAAAAGATTAATTGGTTTTAGTTATCATGACATTAGACATATTCATAGTTTTTGTATGAAGAATTTAAGACAAGATAAGTTTCCATCAAGGAGTATTGTTTTATACAACTATGAGAATATTGGTCACATTTCTAGGTTCTGTAATCAAAGGCCATTAAGTTAAAAATAAGTTTAATCAGGCTCCAAGAGTGTGAAGAAGAAGGAAATTTAGATCATGTAAACCAAAGGTGGTAAGTTTGAGTCATGATGAATCTACAGGTCAAAGTAATCTATTTTATATGGTGGAGAATGCTTCAAAAGTCGAGGTGTGCCATGGGCTCTCATTGCCTACTCATACTATGATTGAAGAGATTAAGTTAGAGAAGAAGACCAAGGTACTAGTTGAGGTTAGTTTTGAGATGTGTACGGATCCAAGTGAACATCATTAAATTTTTGAGCATGTATCATAAAAGGAACATCATTTTCTAGTGCCTAACATTGAGGTTCTAAGATGGAAGGAAGACTATATAGATGAAAAGGTATGTCATAAATCTATATTATCTCTATGTATTTTCAATTCAGTCATAGAGGATAATATTTTAGTATACGAGCATGTTACCTATATTAATCCTAAGAAGAAAACCAAGAACTACAAGTATCAGATGAGTAAGGAGGAGAAGGAATATGAAGAGTTGTGGGCAACTCTTGGTTTCACACTGTTCTTAGAAATTGTGAAGTAGGGTGTCTTTATCTATTCTTCTTAAGAGATTCTTTTCAATGGAGAAGCAAGTGTTGTTGTTTATGGAGTGTCTACATGGTTTAAATGGCTGTTTCCAAGTGGCCTAATGAGATTGATGTAATGTCAAGAATATTTTGATGCTTAAAATATTTTGTGAAATTCTTTGTGATATATTATAAATGATTTCATGGCTTGAAGATCTTTTGTGTGCAATTAGATAATTTATGTTTGCTCTAAAGTTTCATAATTTATGATTAAGAGTATGCAGGTCCTAAAATAAAATTTAGGATGTATGGGTTACCAAAGATGAGGAAGCTAAAATCTTGGTCTAGAAGTGTCTAATGGTTGTCTATAGGTGTAAAATAAGTTTTAGAGGTGAACATTGACTAGAAAGAGGTTTGTTGAGTCTATTTATTTTGAGATTCTAGGGTTTTGGACTATTCTATAAAAGTGGTATGCCTTGTGAATTGAATTTTGAGGGTTATTAATAGGTTTAATAGGTAAAATGGGTTTTCAAATCATGTTTTATATAGATTTGAAGGTTTATGGTTTTCATATTGTTCATATTTTTGACAAAATGGAGGTCTAATTGGCTAGTAGGTTTATGAAAGAAGTATATTGTAGAGGATGAGATAGTTGTTTCATATTGGTGTTATTTAGGGGTCATATGAGAGTTTTATAGATATGAATTTTTAGGTCTTGATGGTGTGTCTACTAAAATTTTTGGGCTCTACAACTTTTAGGTAGGGCTACAAGGAGTCTAGACATGCCTAGAATAAAGATGTGATGCCTTCGCTCAATTTCTCTAAAAGAGAAAGGCATGATAATTTAAAGGAGATTTCTTAGGTTAGTTTAGATCATGTGTCTATTTTTGTGAGTGGAATGAATTTTTATTGGTGGTTCTTGAGGTATCTTGAGATAGAAGGCCAGTAATCTTATATGGTGGTTCTTCATGGTGTGTGGAGATATTAAGATGCTTAGGAGGTGAAATTTATCATAAATATTAGAGGGAGTCCTCATCTATTTTTGGTGAGTTCCATCATATTTTATTACTTTTGTGTGTTCTTTCTTCATTGGTTACAATGCTTGGTTGAAAAGAGTGTTGACATGGAGCAAGAGGAAGTTGTCAAGGAAATAAGAGGTAGGCTCAATGTAAGAGGGAGTTTGTACTATTGTTATAATATGGTATTATATTTTTATTAGTCATTTTTTCCCTTAGGATTAGTTGCCAGCCACTTTGTAATTATGTCAAAGGGGGAGAAATTTCATATTGTGAGAGTGCTTGAAGAGAGACAAGGAAGGTGAGATGTATATTGTTTTATGATGGGTGTTGACATCAATGAAAAAGGGAGAGACTATTGGAGAATTATAAATTATGTCATGGTGATTTTATGGAAGTGTCCAAGTGAGTTTATGAAGTGCCATATTATTATAACTAGTAATGACAAAGTGTGCAATGTGTTTGTCCTAGTATACTTGAATAAGGCTTGGTTGATTTTCAGAGTTTGACTAATTAGACATGATTAGGGATGACTATGATATATTGATAATGTGAAAGGGGTCATTTCATAGGTAAATGGTGAATATATATCTTGTGTGTATAAGTGGAATTCATCATTAGTCCACAATTTTTATGTAGACATTTTGGGTCTAGTGGTAGAAAATTAGAGTGGGCCGTATGATGACATCAGAATTACCACGTGTGGATGAGTCAGGCATAGTTGGTCATATGGTTGTGATCACATTAGTCCATAACTAATATACACTAAATTTAAGGTAATGTGATAAAGTATGATAAAATATATCCAAGTGCAAATTTGGGATCCTAGGGAGTTTGATAATGTTTTTCCACACTTAGTCAAATTTACTTATTGCAAGAAAAGTTGAGTAGGCATTTTGATGTAGTCATATTTTTCATGTGTGGTAGTTTTAGGAGAAGTTAATGATATATATATATATATATATATATATATATATATATATATATATATATATATATATATATATAGTTTTATTATTAGTTTATATATATATATATATATATATATATATAGTTTTATTATTAGTTTATATGTGATAAATTTTAGGTCATGTGATGAAGCACATAAAAAAATATGTATGTGCAAAGTTGGCCTTACAAACAATTCTAGGCATAGTTAGCTCTATGGTACAAAAATTTAAATGTGCAGATTAATGGAATTATATATCACATGCATGAAGGTTTTAAGAGCTGATTAAAAAAAATTTAGATTCCTATTTTAAAGGAGAACATACATTCCAAATTTTAGATCATGTATCTAAGTGAAATAAAGGTTATTGAGGTTCAAACTTGGCTTCTCAAACAAATTACAATGATTCTGGATACTTAGTCTATTTTACTCGATGTTAAATATCAGGACAAAATGGAGATATAATGGCTTATGTGTGATCATATAGTGAAGATACATGGTGCATATTAATTAAATTGAATCAAAAATTTTATTGTTAGTGAAGTTAAATATTGATATCCTTACAAAAGGATCAATGAAGCATGTTTGTTCTAAGGTGTCAGGAAGCAGCGAGATGAGGACAAGTGTTTGAATATTAATGTTAAGCAGAGGAAAATATTAGTCTTATTCTAAGATCCAATGGTGATAAAATATTCATGCATATAAATATAAATGGTTTTTTTGAGTGACATGATTTCAAGGTGTCCAATGTTTAACATAGATAAATACCAAGCTACGTATAAGAGATTGACTATGCATATGTGGTCAAGACTGCAAGATTACACAACATGAGGTAAAATTTCAAAGTTTAACATTTGGGAAGTGGTGAAATATGATTTAATGTTTGTATAATATTTATGATATGTATTTAATATAAGATGCAAGGGCATGAGATGCATTTTAAGGGACCAAAGTTTAACTATGATTGTTTGAATTCAAATATTTGAATTTAACAAAGGAAATACCAATGTCTAGGTTTTGAACCATATCTTTTGATACAAGCATAATTTTCTCATGGTGTAAAGAGAAAATTTGTAGAGGAATCCAAGAATAATATACATACACACACACACACACACACACACACACACACACACATATATATATATATAGAAAGGTCTAAAAGTGTGTATAGTTAATGTTATGAAGGTTCAAAGTTGACTATGTTTTCATGTTTACTCTACAAGAAACCCGTAAGGGTAATTGAATTGTGCTTATTGGTATCTCAATGTTTAAGGGTTATCTAGATATTAGAGTATGTTTTAGACTCCATGAGGACAAATGTGTGCATTATGAATGTTTGACCAATCATATGAAGTATGATCAAAGGGTTAAAATTTGATTATGTTTTCATTCATAATGACTATGTGTACAAAAAGGTGTTTGAGATAATTAATTATTAACATAATGGTGTTATGATGGATATGGATACTTAATAAGGACCTATAGATCATGTGACATGGGTTTGTGAACTTGGAAAGTGTTCTTATGCTCTTAGTTTACTCATATAAGTATCAAATGTGTTAATAGGTCTCCATGAGACCTATAAGATCTACAATGACCTAATTCAAAGGTGTAAATGCTTAAGGGTGACCCATAGATGCTATGGCAAACCTATAAGGATTGTATTGAGCTATGTCTTGATGTAAGAGAAGCCTTAAGGGTTAAGGCAAGTCTAATGGCTGACCAAGAATTTATTTATCATGAAGACTATATATATAGTGAAATAAAGTGAGATGGTGTTTAGACTAGTACAAGGCTTGTTTTGCATAGAGTGAGTGTTGAAACAAAGAAGAGAGGATAGGTATTGTTCCTGTTGGATGAGTTGATAATTAGAATATTTTTTTGACTAAGTGTATGACATGTAGGTCATATTTATGATGTCAAAATAGTGATCTTATAGTTTTAGGATATGCAAAGAAGTCTAAGTGTGCATATAAGAATAGTTTGAGTGAATAAGGAGAGATATTTTGACATGCCTATGTGAGAGGCCTATATGAGATAGAGAGGGAGTTTGTATAGGAGTTATAAAATAATAGATCCATCATCAAGTGTTGAAGACATCATTTCTAAAGCGGAGGTTTTCATTTCATAGGAGGTTATAAATGACTTGTTATTCCTTAAGGGTAGTTTCTCCTTGTAAAACATGTGTTTCACTAAAGGCCTTAGGTCATAAGTTATTGACCAAGATTGTTGTTTATAAATACTTGAACAAAATGTGGTTAGAAGGACTTGATCTTAGGGGCAGGTGATCCTTATGAAATTGATATTTCACTAAATCCTAGTCAGAAGGACTTGATCTATTTCTTGTTTATAATATGTTATAGGATAAGTAGTCCATGTGTTGTAAGATTGAGAGTGGATTTTATTCCCCATGCGGGTTTCCTACATAAAATATGTGTTGGGTGTCTGATCTTATGTATTCATTGCATGAATGATATCTCTTTTTAATGTTACTTGATTAAGTTTATATATGTTGATTGTTTAATAGTTTGAGAGGATTATAATTGAAATTGAAATATTTGGGATCATTGATTCACTGCCCATCTTTGTGATTATACCTCTAACATTTACCAACAAATTTTTCCTTATTATACCATATTTCCTCCAAGAAGGTTTTATTAAGGAACATTTTTGACATTGATTGTATTTTAGTGCTTCAAACAAGGTTTCACTATAAGATGTTGCGTTTGGACTTTTATTGTCCCCTAGCACCTTGAAGAAGGTTTCACTTAGAGGTTTTTCTTATTATACATGAATGTGGTATTTTTCCCTTTGATATTCTATAATTTATATGTCTCTATGGATGTTGTTTAATAATGTGTGATTTTATAGGTCTCAATCATCATTTGTGGGAGGTGTAATGTCAATATAATGGATAGGTTGATTAATGGTAAAGGGATGTAGAATGTTAATGAAAGGTATAATTTTAATGGAATGATAAAATTCAACACAATACTCATATAGGATACTAGGATAAGTTTTGTTTATGCTAAATAAAACATTCTTAAAAATTATATAAGGCTCACAAATGTGTTCAATTTTATCTAAAAGGAGTTTGTAACCAATGTTGTAACATCTGATAATTTATTTTGATTCTAAATTTGACTTCAACTTAAATTAATTTGAATCTAATAATGACACTGACATTAATTCTACTTCTAATGATAAATCTAATATTGGTTTAAAAATAAAACCTAACTCTAAATATGATTCTTCTTCTGGTGTGGATGTTGAACACAGTGTGGGCTTATAAATGTAATGCATCTCTAATGTAGGCACAAATATGTCCTATTAAATGTTTGGAAATAGATGAGTAATGCACTATGACATAATAATATGTTACTATTTATAATTAGGTTCATGTAAGAGTGAATCAATAAAGAGTAGTTTGTCAAGGTGAGGCCCCTCAAAAGTAGAGGAATGGTCAAAGGGTGATTCAACAAAGACTAGATTGTCAAAGTGAAATGCCTCAAAGGTAAGCTAATGGTGTAAAGGTGACTCAAAAAAGACTATCTTGTCAAATTGAGGCTCCACAAAGGTAGTGGAATGCTCTAAGGATTATTTATCATAGGTTAAGACATCACAAAGAGGTGTTTCAATAAAAACATCAAGGATTGGTTGGTTCTCTTGGCCTTGAATTACTCTTGTTTATAAAATCATAGATTTGGCCACACTTTATTCTACAATAAATGTTGGCTCCTAGAGATGTGATGGTTGGCTCTGATATGGATCTAATATTAGTTTATATGTTGGAAATATTTCTTCTTTCCAAATAAAGTTATTAAATCATTCTTTAGGAAAGTTAGATGGGAATCTATAGCTAGGTCTCAATGACTATAGAAGACATATATCTCTATTCTCAACAAGCCATTCGTCAAACTATATTTGAAAATGAGTTGTTAATGTGCTAACCATATTATATGGTTGGGCATTATAAGGAAATTATTGGTGTGGTTGTCACTTAGTCATGATATCCAATGGTCAATCATGGTTTGGACATGTTGTGTGAGCCTCACACATTGATTAAGTGAATGGCCTTAGATCCCATGATACTCACAATATTCATTTATTTGTTACTTGGGAGGTTTGAGATCAATTTCACCAAAAATTTGAGTATTTGGACACACAATTATGTTTGTTGTGACCAATTGATAAAAAATGTCTCTCAAGGTGTCATTTGGTAAATTTGCCACTTTAGGCCATGATTAGTTTGAAATTATTGGTCCATGAAGTTTAAATTAGCCCAAAGAGAAAGGTCTTGGTCTTGGTAATTGATACATCCCCAAAGATGGATAACTTAGTCTCAATAATTAGCTTGGACCTAAATAGGGTGAACTCAGTCTCAGTAATTGGCCTAAATAAGGGTAGTTTATGTATATGATAATTGACACAGATTATCTTGTCATTTAGAAATTAGCACATACATGGTAGTCTTGGATCGTGATAAGAAACTAATCTAAATAAGAGTGAACTTGGTCTCGATTATAAATGGTCCCAAATATGGTGAACTTGGTACATGGAATAAATGTGGCATGTGGGTTCAAAACAAACTCTAATTCAACATTGAAATGGATTGGAAATAGGCATGTGGGTTCAAAACAAACCCTATTTTGGATTTCTTTGCTTCATAATTAGTACATGGGTTCAAACATGAATCCTGATTGGATTAGAATATGGTTTTAAAATGAACCAAATGTGCCATGGTTTAGAATGTGGGTTTAAAAGGAACCCTAATTTTGGCATGGCTATTCAAGTTGGTTGAAATACATGATGTTTGGAAAAAGTTCTATGTTAAAATAAATTTATAACTTGGTAGATTTGGACATGGAACTTGGCATGTGTGAATTTATTTTTATTTAATAAAATTATTTAAAGTGAAATGGACTTGATATAATTATAGGTTTGAAAGGAACATTGGTCTAGGAATAATTCTTGATTGGAGATGATATGTGAATATGATCTAGATTTAGGTCTTACTTAAATTTATAAATAAATTCAAATCTAGACTTGGTCTAAAAGGGAACTCAAGATTTGAAAATGAAGGTTTAAACTTTTTCTAGGAAAATATCTTAAAATAATTATAAAGGTAATTTAAGTAACAAAACTAAGTAAAAAAAGTGAAACATTCAAGCCTAATTAGAAATCAAGAAGCAAATGTAAACTAGATGTTTTAGATCTATACTTGAAAATGGGGTTTTTATTTGGTTTGAGAAAGCAACTTGGATCATGGAAAAAGGTCAAGGACTTTTGGTAATAGAGTAATGACACCAAGTTTGAATTTTGATTCACACTTTGACTCTTATAAAGTTGGCCATGAATGAACTTCAAATAATCTGGACCAAAGTGGACACCATAACAAAGTTATTTAGAAACAAAGGAACAAATTAGTTTTGATATTTATTTCAACTAAGTCAAATTGTTGAAATAATATTGGAAGTGTAACAATATCTTATAAACAAATGGCATGAACTGGATTTCGAGTTTATTTGGCCAAGCAAAGTGGTTTAGGTGATTTTTTTATGTAACACTTATTTGTGTAAAGATGTATGTAACATATGGTTATTTTTTATATTTTTAACTTTCTTGACTTGATTTGGTACATAGAAATTTGAGACTCAAAATACAATTAAATAAGAAGTAACACCTAAGTGTATGCTCTTATGCTAAATTGACATGAGGTGTTCATACTATCCACCAAACATCATCTGATATGCCAATTCTTGAAAGGAGTTAATTGTTAATCAAATAAATAAAGAGTGAATGTAGGTAGAGTTTTTTTAATCCCCCCACATAGTCTCTCAAGAAATGATACGTGGAAATAAAAATTATAACACATAAGTAACTTAACATTTGATAGGATAATCCATGGAAAGTAGGGTTAATTAATCTATATTTTTGTATTGGCTTATCTAGATGATCCACAAGTTCCTAAAAATACGTAGGTGCAATAAATATTTGTTCATAGATTCAAACTACCTATCTTATTATGAAAGGGTCTTATCCCTTGCACAATGACTTAAGCCATATACTACTTAGTAAAGCATGATATCTAGAATGCCACTTAACCTAAGTCCTCTTCCATTGGGTCAGGTTAACCAATATCCCATCCATTTCTCACTCTCAATTTATATATACTACTAGATAAGTAGGGTTGGAAAAATGTTGGGAGATTAAACCCCAAGTCAAATCCCACCTAAAGAACCCATGAGGAGGTGATGAACTCCTAATCACAAGCCAAAAAGAAAGTGAAAAGAAGAATTAGGTCATTTATGAGTCATCCAAGTTCGTAGGAGAAATCATATGAAAAATTTATTCAAGTTTGAATCAACAAAAATAGTAAAATAAATGCATTTTCAGTCAACCAAGTTCTCTAAAGGGGATAATGGGACAGCATACACACAAATACTTACTAAAAATGAAACTAAACTAAGTGATTGGATAAATGAATATCAAAAAACAAAATGATCTTAAGATCTCAAAGTCTAATGTGATTATTCTTTTTAAATCACCTATTGAAATATGATTGAAGTTTGGCCTTTGTTGAAACTTTAAAATTTATTTGTAAGGTTTTATAACACCAAAATAAATGTGAAATGTCCTTGTTAATGCTAATAGTTATTCTCTTTCTCTTAATTCCATACAAAAAATGTTAGAGGATTGACTTGTGTTTTATTAGTTAATGAAAAAAACTTGGAAATTAGAAAATTAACTCCAGAAACCATGAAAATATGCTCTCTAAACTGATTTCAAAGTTACATAGTCAGTGTAAACTACAAAATTGTTAAAGAAAATAAAATAAAAAACCAACATAAAATGTGATAAATCACACTAGATGATTTCAAAATTTTATGATGTTTTCATAGCTATTTTGGTTGATTTCATAGTTGGTTCTGATGATTTCATAGTCACTTTGGTATGTTTCACAATTAGGTCTGACTATTTCATACTTTTATCACACAATATCATAGTTTTACTAGTTAATTTTGCATTTGAGTATGATGATTATGAATTCTCTCACATGTTTTCATAATTTTACTAGTCAATTTCATAGTTTCCAAAAACTTATAAAAACATATAAACACAACACAAAATGATTTCATAGTTTTGACTATGATTTTTACAATTAATTATTACAAAATTTGTAAATATGCAAAAAAGTTAGAAAAATAGTAAACACTATAAGATGATTTCATAGTTTACACTCACAAATTTGCAAAATAGTAGTTTGAATTCATATTTCTCCATGTTTGGTCTAAATCAAAGGTGATTTCATGATTTTCTAAGATGATTTCATAATTTATTATAATATTTTCATTATTTTTGGTTTTGAATCCATAGTTTTGTAGTAGACAAATTCATAGTTTTGTAGGTAAAGATAACACATGAAAAATTAGGTAGAAAACATAATAAAAAAGTCACTAATAAGTTTTTATTAGCTCCTAAGAGGTAAAAATATTCTCCTATGATGTATGTGAGATGCGTGGTCCCATCGAGTGTGCCATTATGTATGTAATAGGAATCCAAAAGAAAACATGAATTAGTCACTTGTTATTATAATAAAAAAAAGCTTTAGACAAAAATTCCCAAGGCTTGATACTTGGGGGAGCTAGATAAAAATATAAAATAAAACACAACTAGAAGAACAAGAGACAAATCACTTTCACCTTTCTTGTAGCTCTGAATAGCTTATTAAGATGGTAGTTGGATTATTCTTGGATTTTTTACAAATGACATCTTTATCGATTCTCTTTCTTTGTGGGAAATAACTGCCCTTTGTTCAATTTTATTTTGGCTTTGGCATGTATTGGAAATTAATATTTCTTTTTGACAATCTAGCATTATAAGTCTGGCTTAAAATAACTTGATGGAAGTGAGTGTGAGACCTTGTATTTATAGGTTTCAAAGTAACCACAACCTAGGTATGATTAGGTTTAGTATAACATTGGGTTAGGCTTGGGATTAAAAATTCAATAAAAAATGCCATTAATTATGTATTTATGGAGATATGGCCCCATATTTCTAAAATTTTAGGCATTTATGCTGATATTTTTCAATTCTTGACTTTGAGGATGATGACATGATCATGACCTCATTTCCCTTAATATTTGTTGAATTTAATTTTTTATAAATTATAATTTCATTAATTCAACATGGATTATTTAACTAAGAATTTAATTTTATTTATTTATTTATTTATTTAATTCTTCTTAAGCTTTTGGTCATCTCAAAAATTGGGTTAAGTGCTTCACTTAATTGGTCAAAAGTGTTAGTTTTCTAGGTTGTACCTTGACCAGAGATGAATCCATGAGAGGTTATCATTGAGTACAAGGAAATACGAAAAATAGATATTATTTTAAAACATTTTGGGAACTTACATCCAATGTGTAGATGAATTTGGCATTCTCAGTGATTTATGGACTTAATTTGCATAGTTTCATAAAAAATAGTCTAAAGTCTACTTATAAATTGAAGTGGCCAAAAAAGAGAGTCTATAGGTTTTACTCAGGAAATCATGATGATTTTTTTTTGCATAAATAGATTTACCAACTAACTAAGGTGCTTGAGAATCACAATATCAGTGTCCCTAGTTTTATCAATCATATTTCATGAACCCATGAATCCACTAAGGCAAATGACTATGGTAATGAAAACTAGAAAGAGAATGGTAAGGGGAAATAAAAGGGAAATGCCTTATTTAAATTTTTACCTCTAATGCCTAATAGGTCATTGACTCTATTATTTCACATCACATGGCCTCTTCATAGATAGAATTTAGTACCTTAGAACCATGAGACATGTCCTCCATACAAATGTGTGATGATACTTATAAAAAGGTTTTTAGGAGAGAGTATATTAAAGTGAGTGGTGTAACATTCAATAATATTATATGTGTGTTGATTTCACTCTATATTTGGTTATGTTTGATAGTTGTACAATGAACTATATTGGTCACTCACCTTACTAGATCACTCACCTTGGACCAAGTATGTGTGTTGAGTTCAATCTAGATTTGGTTATGTTTGATAGTTTTAAAATGATACTATATTGGCCATGTGAATGGTCAATAATAAAATAAACTATATAATTTCTCACACTTTTATCATGACTCTACTTCAAATTCTTATTCTCTATAATCCCTTAAACTTTATGACATTTATGAGCCTTAGAACATATATGATATTGATGACTCTTATTATAACACAAATGACTACAATAGTGATGGGGAGACACCTCCACCATATCCTTTTCACCTTACATATATCAAGGAGTTATTTCATAATGAACCTACCTTTGATCCACTTCAGACATTATAGAGAATAGGTATATTGATGCAAGATACATCATATATTAGGCAATGTATTCCATAATTTTAGGGTATTCCATAGTCCTTTGAGCATAAATAAAATATGATTTATTTAACTAACAAATAATTATTTAAAAAGATAGGTTTATAATATTACTATTACTTCTAATAGGATATTCATGAATGTGTGCATAAAATTCATTAATAATTAATATAATGGAGAATGGTGATGGAACAATGTAAGAATGAAGGTGAGCCGGAAAAGAAAATTTCAAATTATGCATTTGAATGGGAGAAAGGCAACATCAATGGGGATATGGATTTCACATGGGTTAGCAACAATGCTTCCATGAAAGGGAATAAAGAATAGATAGATGTAATATTTCAATGTGGTCCTAGCATATCTGACATAAAGAGCTATAGAAAGACACCATGTATGTTTTTTTGAATCTCTAAACTCTTAGTATTGATGGATAAACAAGAAATTATGCCTTTAGAATAGCTCAAGACCATAAAATATGGAAATAATTTCCATATCCAAGTCACAACTTCTCTCATAAATCTATCTTAATCTATAATGAAACAAACCTTGGTGGGCATGTTTATGGGAGCCAAACCTAATATTGAAAATTTTAGTGCTTGGTCCAGAGAAAAAATGAATCCCAAAGGTCATATGGACATTCCAAATATGGTAAATTTTTTATTCATGAATAGACTCAATAACTTGAAGGATTATTCTCATGTTTTAGTAGGATGTCCCTAGTTTTTTGGAAAATTAGGCCTTTTAATAGAAAATATTAATATAATGCCTATATGGGTGCATCTTTCTGGTCTTCCAATTGAACTTTGGGAATAATATTTATTTATTACCATTGTCAAGACTTTTAACTATTTGATAGATTTTGACTCAGTCACTAAAGCCATATCCAGACTGGTTCATGCTAGATTATGTTTTAACACCTTTGTGAATTAAGAAGTACCTTATGAAATATTTGTGCATATTACTTTTATTGACAAAAATTACAAAACTAAATTTTAAAAATCAGCACTCCTTTTTGACAAGTGTTATAAATTGTGACATTCTTAAAAATGTGTCCAACAACTTCTCACTCCAAATTAGCATAGGCCTAGCCCATTTGGCAAAGGAAAGGGGGTAACTCATCTAAACGACTCTAATAAACCAATGGAGATGGATCAAAATAAGTAAAAATAAATAGAAACATAGGTAAGAGAAATTACCAATTTATCTAAGGCAATAATGGAAGATAATATAAATATTGATGAGGTAATGAGTATTTATTCTAACAGATTAGAAATAATAGAGCTGAACCAGATGCTCAACTAAGGAAATAAGATGCATATCATGAAAGAAGAAGATTCAATAATTTTTTAGATCAACAATAAGGAGAAAGGTAGCCAAAAACATAGCATTCCAAAGTATCCTAATAATTTTTAAGTTTTAGTGCAATTAGAAGAAGTTCAGGATCAAGATTTAAATAAGAACAATTCAAAGTATTTAAATAAATCTAATTTCCTAAATCATCCTATAGATGCTTCTCCTAAGTGGTCCCAATAACAAGTTAAACATTATCAATAGATACCAGTAACACATAAGAACAACATTAAATTAAATTTTATTTTTTTTATTATCCTTAGGAGGGGAATCAAAGGACCTATGTATAAGATGCCTCCTAAAGTTGGAAAACTGCTAAAAAAGAAATCTTTAAAAAACATACTAAGGTGTAAATTATAGATGGGATTCAATCAAACCTTCCATTAAAGGGATGTAATGCTTCACCATTTATTTTAATCATGATAATATTTTATTAGAATATTATAGGAATTCATAGTTTCTCAAAGCAAAAATATTTTATAAAATTTAGGACTTATAAACCCATTATTTTCTACTATTCAGGAATCTAAAATAGAAGAACCCTTTTTTAAATCATAAGAATGGTTATTGGAAATATGTTGGAGCTATTTGAATGATTTATCAAGGAGAATTTTTAGGTCTCATCACTTTTAGGGATACTAAATGTTTTGTTGGGGAACCTATTTTCAAGTCACAAACCCATTTGGAAATTTTCTTTACTGATGTGAGTGATGGTAAGCAATGGATCTTATCTAACATTTATGCACCAAAATCTCCTTTACATTTAAGAAATAAAAAAGGTGGGAATCAATCAATTTTAGATAGTATGGAAGATTTCTCTTCCCTTATTTCTAACATAAAGCTGATAGATGTGGAATTAAAAGGATCTAAATTTACTTGGATCAACAAGAGTTTGGGCAAAAATCTCATTCAATATAGTTTTTATATAATTTTTATCTCAATGGACTAGTTGACTTAGAATTATATTATGTTAAAGGGCCTTCCTTGATTTGAATTAGATCATAACCCTCTTTATATGAACATTATGTAAATTACTTCGAATTAAAATAGATACCCATTTAGGATGGAAAACATGTCATTTTCTCACCTGAATACCCATGATATGATTATATATTGATGGTCTCAAAATGTGAATGGCTAAAAAATGTTCAAGTTAGCTAAAAAATTAAAAAAATTAAAATAAAAATAAAATATTGGAAAAATAAGTATTTGATAATGTTTATTTGAAGAAAAAAGAAATTAAATTAAAAATCTCAAAGATTGAAGATGTGATAGAAAGAAATGGTTATGATATTAGGACTTAGAACAAAGAAAAATAGCTACTTTGTCAATACCTTACTATTTTTCCAAGGGAAGAGACCCTTTGGATATAAAAATCTAAAAATATTTGGATAAAGGAAGGGGATATAAATACACACTTATTTCATATGTTGGCTTTGAAACATAGAGATGTTAATTGAATTAAGGAAATTTTAGATAGTGAAGGCCATCTCATTTATGATAGCACTCGAGTCAATTAGGAAAATGTAAAGTTTTTTTTTGAAATATTCAAAAATGATTTTAAAATAAATATACTATTAGAATAAGGATTCATTCATGTGATTTTTGAGCTAGTGAAGCAAGAGGATAATGAAGCAAATATAGTTGTCACTTCTAATGAAGATCTCAAATTTGTGATTTCTAAAATCAACCGAGACAAAGTTCCTAGTCGAAATGGTTTTTTGATGGATTTTTCCAAAAAATTGGGATACCATAGGAGATGATGTGGTTGAATCACTCAATGAGTTCTTTACTTCAATGCAAATGTGAAAAGAAGTCAGTCATACTTTTATTATTTTAATTCCTAATAAGAAAGGAATGATAAATTTATTGGATTTTCATTAAAATTTTTATGTAATTCCTTTTATAAAATCATTGCTAGGATGATCTCTATAAGGTTGTAACCAATAATGGAAAGAATTAAGTAGGCCCAACAAGGGGGTTTTATCTCAAGAAGAAAAATTCAAGACGGAATTATTATTTTACATGAATGAATTTACTCTATGGATAAGAGCAATAGTGCTACAATGATTTTAAAACTTGATATGGCCAAGGCATATGATAAAATTGATTGGAGTTTTTTAGATATAGTCTTGAATTAGTTTGGATTTCAAGATAAATTCTAAAAAATTATCATATCTTTCATATCTTCTTGTATGTTCTCAGTTCTTGTGAATGGAGTTCCTCAAGTTTTTTTAGAATTGGTAAGGGGGTAATTCAAGGGGATCCCCTATCCTCATTCCTTTTTGTCATCATGGTTGAATCTCTAAGAAAATTTGTCTCAAAAGTAGTGGATTCAAGAGACCTAAAAGGTTTCAAACTAGACATACGCATTAATCCCATTTCTCATCAATAATTCATGGGTGATACCATTTTACTAGATGAGGCATTTATTAAAGAAGATAGATCATTAAAAATAATTATGGTTATGTATGAACATGCTTCAAAGTAGAAGGTAAATTTTGATAACATTTATATCAAATTTTTTAGCACTCTTATGGCTAGACAAAATATAATTACACTATTGATAGGCTACCAAATAAAATCTATACTTTATTATTACCTTGGCATGCCCCTATTTCGTGATCATCTTTCAATCTCTACTTGGAATCTATTAAAAGAAATATTTTATAAAAAGTTAGCTTTGTTGAAAGGCAAGCTTGTCTCTCAGGTGGGAAAACTTTTACTAATCAAGAGCATGTTTCAAAGTCTTCTAGTTTACCTTGTTTCTATTTTCATCCTTCCTAAGAGTATATAAGATAAACTTATGAAAATACAAAGGAAAATAATTTAGATTGTGTCAGAAGAGATGAATAGGTATCATCTTATCACCTTGAATAAATTATGTACTTTAAAATGTTATGAAGGACATGGCCTAACGAAATTTAACTTGTTGAATAAATCACTCTTCTCTAATTTTGTATGGATATTTGTTAAAAATAAAAACACATGGGATAATATTTTGAGATTAAAATATTTAGACGACAAAAATCCAATGTGGATTTTTTAAGAGGACCAATTTGTCAATGGTTCATATTTTTAGAATTTATTAATTTATAACAAAGATATAATATCCTTTGGCTCAAAATGGTAGATTGGAAATGGAATGAAGGTTGAATTTTGTAAATATTCATGGTTTTTAGAATAACCTATTAGTTAATTAGATATTTGGTATCATATTAAAGAGGATATCAAAAATTAGTTTGATTGCAACGTTCATGAATATTAGTAGGTTATTGAAGGATATAAAAGATAGAAAATTTTGAATATAGACAATTTGAATAAGGAGGATATCATCATTGTGTCTAATTTTAATAATATTTCGATAAATTTTCAATTTTCAGCCATAAAAAAAAGAAGATCATCTTATTTTGAAGGAATCATTTAATGGTCAATATCAAATGAAAACTAGTTACAATTTGTTGGCTCAAGATCTGGGAAATATTACTATTGGGAAAAGATTTGGGATAAATTTTTGATTCCTAAAATAGTTTATTTTTATGGTTTTTAGTCCAAAATAAAATCCTAAAAAAACAAAATTTAAGAAATAAAGTTTTCATCTTGAGTAATAGATGTGTCCTATGCGAAAATGAAAATGAATTTGTTTTTCATATGATTGTGGATTGTCCCTATGCACATGAAATTGGGAGTTTATTTCTTCTCAAATTTAATATTATTTGGGTATTTGTTGGTTCTCTACTATAAATTTGGTAGTCCTATGAGATTCCATTTTAAAATGTTCTTAAAAACATATGGAATATCTCATTGGTGCATATCATCTAGGGTACTTGGGGATAATGTAATAACATAATTTTTAAAAATTAGAGATATGTCAATAAAATTCTATCCAAAAGGATTTATGAGTTTGTTATTAAAAATTTCAACATAGTTCTTAATTCAAAAGGAAAAATTTTATTAACATTTGAAATTTAACCATCTCTTAATTGACAAAATGATCCTACTAGTCTCAAAAAGAGTGATCCTAGAGATGAAATTATAAGAACTAAATGGAAACCTTGACCTCTAGGTTGGTTAAATATTAAATTTCATGGAGATTCCAAAGGAAACCTAGGCCCAATAGAAGGAGGTATAATAATGGATCATCAGGGAAATTTTGTGGTGCTTTGTATAGGAGATATGGGAATTAAGTCTAATCACTGAGAAGAATACCTTGTAGCTTTATGGGTTCAAAATTTATCTCAATAACTATGATTTTAGCTTCTCATTATATAGATATATTATCTAAATATAATAAATTATCTCTCAAGGAAATTTTTTGTTATTTGGTCTATCAATCAAGTGGTGGATGAATCCATCTCTATTATGGACTCAAGGAAACATATGACTATTCAACATGTATATCAAGAATGAAACACGATAGATTACTAGTTTGATAATAATGGTGTGGTCGATTTATGTTTGTCTTATTTTATGGATATTGAATATCTTCCTTGGGAAATTATTCAAAATACTAAAGAAGAAATTGTTTATAATGAAAAAAATACTTGAGTGTGTGGGGGTCTTCCCCAAGCATTGTTTTAAAGGATATTGTAGCTTTATATATTTAGTGTGTAGTATTAGATTTTATTAGATTAAGATATTTTTAAATTTACCATTATTTAATCTTAATGAGAAGCTTCTCCAGCTGGGAAACATAATACATAGATGTATTTCTTCTATCAAAGGTAGCAAGAAGATAACTTTGGGGATTTTCCATCTTTCAGTCAATCAGTTTTGGGAAAGAAAAATTCTCCCCTATTTCATAGGCCAAGAGGTTATAATGGGATTTTAAAATAGGATATAGCCAAAAAAATTTGAGGAGGTCAAAAATAATGAGGATATTTGGGAGGCTCTACAGACTAGGGGATTCACAAGGTTCATGGAGAAAATTGAAGGGCATGATTGGCATGTTTTAACTCTAATAGAAAAATTGTGAGAGGATATAACCCATAACATTAATGAGGTCTTGTTTTAGATCATGAAAGATTTGATAACACATGTTATATAGTTGGACATGGAGGACACCAAAATCTACAAAATGGGTAGGGACTACAAAAAAGAGGAGATATTTCTACTAGAGGGCAAATCCCTAGAGATTATTCACAATGGATTTGATTAGGAATCCCTACCAAGGCCATTTAAAAAAGTGGATTTACATATTATGTATTACATCACACTTGAGGGTAGGTTAAATTTGGTCTTATGGTCTCTTTGTATCTTTCTAGACTATTTTAGGCATGCAATCCCCATGACCCTTCCATTATACATTCTACTCTCATTAGAGTCCTCCATTTTGAAATTTAAAAAGGGAAATTATCTTAATCCTAGGTATGAAGGGGTTATATTTCTCATCCAAAATTAATTTAAGGGAATGGATCAAATAACTCCAAAAATTCCTAATACTTAGAATAAAAAAGTTACACATAAACCTGTGGACATAAAAACAACTAAGAAGATATGGATCAATTATCCTGGTAGAGTCTCTTGTAAGGGTATAAAGGTTAATTTTTTAAAGAATATTAAAGATATTAGCATTAAAGTGCATCTAAGGAGTGCATCCAAGGAAAGTCCTGTGTTAGTCAAGACATTAGGTAAGCATGGTAAAATAGGCCATTCTATAGAAGATTTGATTTTGGTTGAGGAAGATATGATTTGTATAGAAGATTTTAATAATCAAAAAGACCTAAAAAGGATAATCAAAGAAACCCATCCCATGAAAATAGATTATAAAAAACTGAAGATAAGAGAATAATGTAAGGAAGAAGGCAAATATTCTACAGCTAAGAAGAATCGTGATGTGAATGAAGACTTCAATACTTTAGTAATTTCTTTGAAATCGAGAAAAAACTTTAACAAGATAGAAGAAGAACTAGACATAAAAAAATACATCATGCATTAATTCATAAGGGAATTTATTAAATTTAAAGGTAAAGTGAAATATTTGTAGGAAGAAAATGAAAGATTGGTTCAAATCATTTTTGGTAGGGATTTTAATAATGAACTTCAAAGTCTCCAAGTGAGAGTTAGTATTATTTATAATTAAAATGACAAGATAAAAAATAATATTAGATTTATAGTGAATTGTATCAAAGAAGCTATGAATGAGGGAATACAAAATGTTGAAACTCTTAGATCTCATTTAGGATATCTATTTGACATTAATACCCAAAGCAAAGACAAAGGTAAATAGGTTTAGTGTAGCAGGTGTCATAAAGATGTTGACAAATAAAATATTCTTCTACAAATAGAGTCAAATCTAAAAATAGTGAAGAGTTATTGGGAAGATGTTTCTGACAATTTAGACATGGAATATACTTCAGGTTCACTTTTAGGTAATTCTTGATCTTAGCATATCTTTGGATGTTTTTAATTATTTTCAGGCAGTGTTATATATGCTTCTAGTTATGTTTGTTTTTATCTATTTTGTGGACTATGGTGGTCTTTTGAATCCTTTTTGGTTATAATTTTTATAGCACTTGGGGACCCTAGTCAAAACATTTCCCCACTTTAAACTTAATAAAAAATATTAATCCTAATAGACTCTATAAACTAGGGTGAGCAATAATCTAAAAGCATTCTGTAATCTACTAAAATTATTTTATGACTAACATAGACTAAAAACTAACCTAAATACTATGTGGTTTTTATAATATGATAATAACCACATTTACATAATAAACTATGCAATAATTTATTTTGACATTCCCATCCTTAAATCATTATAGTTTGGAGAGTACAAGAGAGATCTTCTAAATGCCTCAAACTTATCACATGCAAGTGACTTAATGAAGACATATTAAATTGATCTTGAGTGGGGAAATACTAGATCTATACATTGTGCTATTAAACATGTTCACATATAAGTGGACTTCAAATTTTTTGTGCTTACTGCATTCATGAAACACTAGATTGTGAATAAGTTTAAGAATACCATGATTATCATAGTTCAGAATTATTTGCTAAGTTTATAGAACTACCAATCTTGATAGTATGCAATATATCCATATCACCTTGTAAATATCTCCCCCTATAGCATGATGTATACCTCAATATAATAATGATAAATAATTTTTTGTTTCTTATTCCATGATGAGATTGGACTATATCTTAAAAATAATACAAACCCAGAAGTGAATTTTATATCATCAATTAAACCTACATGATCTGATTCATGTATCTTATCAAGAACAAATTATCATTATTCTTGTATGCTAGGCCATAATCCATTATTTATAAAATATATCACACTACTTCCTTAGTTACTTTTTATTGTATTACCTTTAGATGTTACATGAGTTGAAGAAGATAGTTGATAGCATAGCTTATATCTAGCCTACTATAAGTTAGGTAAATAAGATTCCCATTCAAATAGAGATAAAGAGTGGCATATACTAATAATGATGGATCTATGTGATACATTTTAATTCTTATCTCCATAGGTGTAGTCATTGGTTTACAATCCATCATCTAAATATCTTGAGTTATGTCTTGGTATACTTCATTAGAGAGGTGAATATGTGGTTCCATTTTTTCCATACTTCCAAGCAAATAAATTAGTATAGTAGCCCAAGATTTTTCATGGCAAATAATCAATTAAGTTCAATATTTTTCTCATAAATAATTTTCATTGATCTTCTAGTGATGAATAGATCATTGATATAAAAAAATTAATAACAATCTCCCCCCATTATTTTTTGATGTATGTATTGGGATCATATGGATTCCTTTGAAATCTATGCTTTATGATATGCTCATCAATTTTTGTACACTAGGCTCTAAAAGCCTATTTGAGACCATATAGATATTTTTTAAGTTTGTACACCTTAAAATCTTACATTGGTGTGGCATAACCTTTTGGTTTAGTCATGTAGAAATCTTATTATATATATCCATTTAATAAGGCACTTTTATTTTCCATCTAATGAACATTCCATGTAAAATGTGTAACCATTGTAAAGATCATTCTGATTGTCTTTATATTAGATGTGGGAGAAAAAATCTCCTCATAGTATATACCTTTTTTTAAGCATAGCCCTTTTTTATGAGTCTTGACTTGTGCTTTTTTATAATTCCATTTACTTTGTATTTGGTCTTAAATACCCATTTTCATATGATAGGTTTATTACCTAGTGTAGGATCAACAAGTTATCATGTGTCATTATTCATGAGAGATTTATATTCAGCATCCATGAAATTTTTCCAAGGTTTAGAATCTAGGGCTTCATGGACTATGAAGGGATCAAATGTTTCTACATATATACTCATAAAGGACAAATTTATCTCTACAAAAGCCATACTATGAGTCTTCAGTCCTATAGATGAATTTTATAGAGGTACATCAAGTTTTGCATCTCAATTTGTACTTGTATACTATTTTGGTATATGTTTAGTAGTAGTTGCTAGTGTTGGGACTTCTTATTGACCTTCACCACTATTTACATATTGAAAGTTTATAGGTCTGATGATTGTGTTAGATGTCTATGTGAAAGATGAAATAATTTCACCTTTTTCATCAAAAACTATATCCCTAATGATAAGTATCTTCATGGTATCTAGACAAAGTAACCAATATGCTCTGATGCGAGGATAAGAAAATAAGGAATGCATTCCTTATTTTTATTATCCAACTTATTTATTTAATTATTTGGTACATACATGTATGCCATGAAACTAAAAACTCAAAGATGAGAGACTTTGAAATTCTTCCCAGTCCATTCTTCCTATAGTGTAATTTCATTAAGAGCTTTGGTGGGTGACCTATTTAGCAGGTATATGACTATGAGACATGATTTTTCCCAATATGAACAAACCAATTATGCATCCTTGACCATGTTTCAAAACATATACATAATGACACAATTTTTCCTTTCTAAAACTTCATTCTCTTGTGGTGTATAAAGAATAGTGTATTGATGGCATATTCCATGATCTATAAGGTATTCAATGAAATTTTTACTAGTGTATTTCCCTCACAATCTATGTGAAGGACCTTGATTTTTGACTCATTTCATTTTAAACAAAGGCCTTTAATTATTTGATTCATTTTAATGCTTGATATTTAGTATTCAATAAAGAAACACAAATCAAGGAGAAATTATCATCAACAAAGAGGTGGAAATACTTATATCCTTCTTGCTAAGGAGTTATAGGTATACATAGATCGGTGTGCTCTAGATCTAGTTTATGAGGATAAAGATATTTAGTTTTTCCAAAATGATCTCTTCATTTTCTACTAGCTAAGTAACTAGAATAAATAACATAAGACTATTTGAGTGTGGAAAGACCTCTAATTATGTTGCTATTTCTTAATGTAATAAAACACCCATAACTAAAATTATCATATCTTGTACACCACAATTGATATTTGTATATAATATTAACAATAAATACCTAATGGTTTTTATGTACAAGATCAAGCTAAAACATCTTTCATCCTTTTGAATATCTATCAATGGTTTGAGAGTCTTGAGACTTGTTATCGATAAGGAGAAAATTCTCACCATTTTTGCGATCAGACTCAAATTTGATATTATGATCGATAAGTTTATTTAAAAACAAAAAATTCATAGTGAGTTGTGGGACATACATGACATATGTGATCTTAGTAGTGAATTCAAAAATATTAAAAAACATCACCTTGACCCTGAATAGTCTATGATGAGTCATCACCATGATAAACATTACCCTGATATACTAATTAGTGTAAAGAGGAAAACCATTCTTTTTATCCTGTCATGTGCCTTTTGGTAATAGAATCAACATCCCAAACAAAATTTGAAGAATAAGGTTCCTCATGTGTCTCTACAGTAAATAGTTGATCATATTTTAAATAATGATCATCCTAAAAAAAAATCCCATGATGTTTTTTATTCTTCTAATTTTTTTTGGAATTGGGTTTTGGATTCAGTTATCGAGGTGGATTTTTTAAAGTGTAATTCTTGTTGGAGAAGTGTTTTTTGAATCCATTACACCAACAACATTTTAGGTTATCCATTATTTTTCCATAAATAAGACAAACCTTATATCAATTGGATTTGTGTCCCTGGTAGTGTTCATGATTTTTTTACTTAGGGTTTTTTAATAATCCTTCATGATCTTCTTCCCTTTCTTAGATGAGGCATGTGCATGCTCTTCATCAAGTTGCTCTATATTTTTCATGGATTATTCTTGTTACAACATGTTAACCAACAAGTCAATGTTTGGTTATTGAATTATGACATTTAATGTGGTCACAAAAATTATATATACATCTGGAAATTATCTTAGGATAATAGTAACCAAAGACTCATATTTCACTGGTTCACCTAATGCTTCAAGTGAATCCTACAAGGTTACAACTCTACAAAGATAAACCTCCACTATTTCATTTGATTTAAAATTTAGATAATGGAGTTGTATATATAGATGAATTTTTTTAATTTTTATTATTTTTTGAATATACTATTTCAATCTTATCCCAATCATCCTTAACTATAGTGGTATTACAAATATGAGGTTTTACCTCATCTGAGACTCTGAAATATGATTATGAGCTTTTATTTATGATTAAATTCATCATATTTTTATTTTTGATCAATGTTGGTAGTGTTTTGGGTCCATGTGAAATCAAAAACTGTCCATATTTCCTTAAATTCTAAGTTTGTTTTAACCTTTGTTTTCCATTTTGTATAGTTTTTACCTCAAATAAGCTAAGTGTCTAGTAGAACAAAATGCAGTCCATTTCTATCGATGTGTAAAAAAATGATCAAACTATATAAATAAAATGGATTGGAATCTTATGACTAAAATAAAGTTACCTTTTATATATACTACTAGATTGATAAACTAAACCTCTCTATATTCACACCTTCTTATATACCCATCGGTACTAAAATATCTTGTCATTTCTATATGCCCATCGATGTGTGAAAGAGACTTTAATGATTGTGAAAACATAATATTACTAGGTATTTATACAATATGTGAAAGAGATTCATTATTTCACTAACATGTGATTAAAATGAATTCTACATATGTGGGTGTAACTTCCTGATATACTTAGAAATTCAAACTTTCAAGATTTATGTCTATCGACAATAATGTATGGGTAATAAAGGGATCATTTATGAATATTTCTAAACCTTACTACTCCTACATTATTCAAAGGGATGATGCATAGACATAATTTTTGTATCTATATTAGGATATAAATTAAATATTTTAAATCACAATGGCATTACTCATAAAATTGAACCAAAGGTGTCATTAAAATCAAACATTATGACTGAGATTTTTATTATCTCATTGATTTTGCTAATGCATTGATTTGATTTTGTTTCAAAAATATATAACTTTATAAGGATTAAATTTAAAATTTACAATATACAAAAACTAAACCCATTAGGAAAAAATAAATATATCCCCCTGTAGTAAATTTTCCACTACTTGTTATGGGATTTGACCCTTGCACCTTATTTTTACAAAAAGAAAACACTACTTAGCTGCTTTGACTATTGAAAATTTCAAATAACTAAATCAAATAGTATTAAGTTAAAATAAGAAAGTGAATTATTAAAATATTAAACACACCTATAAAATTTTCACCAACTTGAATTTACTTGTTTGGAAGGAAAAAATTAGGTTAAACACCTCTTTTTGTTTCTCTTGGCAAGCATTGAGAGAATGCCAAATTGAAAGCACCAAAATAGATATAAAACACTATGTAGTGTATTATTTCAATCTTGAAAGTGGAATATTATGTAGCATATAATAATGTACAATAATTAAATCTAAAAAATTAGGTTTGTATGTCTAATTATGATGAAAAATTGTACTGCTTCTCAATTTGTTGTTCTAAACAAATCCTATACCTTTGAGTCTCCAAATTTATCATACAAAAACAATAATAGGTGTCAAAAAAGGTTTGAAATGATGCAACAATAAATATAGATTAGTGTACAAAAATTAGAATGAAAAAATATGGTTTGTACAACTCACAATTGAAAAAAACTGACTTGTTAGTATAAAATGACAAAAAAATAGCTTATAAGCCTCCAAAACATGGTACAGCCTACTAAAAATAATTAAATCCTAATTTTAGAATGTGTTAAGATAGATGATAGAAGTGTGAAATAAAAATTAGGACTTGAAGATGCCTATATGGATAAGTATGATAAAAAATCATATGACAGTAGTGTATAAGAGATAAAAAGAACCAAAAATTATTTTCAAAGGCCCAAGAGGCTATACAACTAGGTTATAAATGCAACAGGTGAATTTTATAAGAAGTATGAATCCAATAATTGACTTTTTATAAAAATCATCTTCCAATATGTTGTGTATAGATCATATATGGAGAAAACCATAATGCAAGGTGATGAAAACTTAGTTTCTAAGCAACCAAAAGACACCACAAGCTCTATAAGTTCAATCTAACTTGCACAAAGGAAAATTTAATAGAATCTAACTCTATAAATTCTTATATCTGATACCAAATACGAGTTCAAATCAAAGATGATTTATTCATCTAATAAATAATGAATTATAAAGACATCTTTATATTAGTAATATTTCTCCTAATACACCTATAAAATACGATGAGAAATAATCCAAAAGCACTTTATAATATACTAATATTATTTTATGAATAACATAGACTAACAACTAACCTAAATGCTACATGGTTTGTCTTATAGGATAACAACCATGTTTACATAATAAATTATGAATTAATTTATTCTAACAATTCCTTCTTAGTCTATGTTCCTATTAAACCATTATTGCATAGAATAGTTGTCCCTCTTACCTTGCACGAGGAGAATAGTTCCTTGTATAGGAATCATACCTTGGTTTAAAATCTATTAGACACTTGGTAGACACATTCATTGTTCTAAGGTGATCCACTCTTCACTACATCTACTTCTAGTCCATAGTCACTCCCAAGAACTCTGTTATAGGATAAAGGGTGGCTATAAGAAGTTATAGACTCTATTATGGATTTTTATCTCTCTTTTCTTCTTTGATCTCTTTTGGGGAGGAGTTTTGTCCTATAGGTTTTCTCTTTTTCTCAATTTTATGGTAGTTTCACTATTCATGGATACCTCATTAGGCTTTGTTGCTAGGACCCAATTCTTCTTACCCATCTAAGCTATGCCATATGGGGGATATTAATGTAGGATTGTCACCACTTGTGGTTTTACCTACATTGTTGTTAGTTACCTTGATTAGGGTTGTTAAGGTCATTAAACAAAAATACACTTAATGTATTTCCTAAAAGTGAGTTGATTTTTTACCTTTTTGGTGACCTAATATCTAAATATATATATTACCTCTTTTATATATGTGTTTTCACAAAGCCTTTGGATTTACTAAAAATTAATTTGAACCAAAGAGGTAAAATTGGCATCTCAAGTAAGAAATTAAGGATACATAGGTATTGATCCTTACCTTTTGGTCATGCACCTATACCATATCTCATAAAGTGAAAAATTGAGACAAGGGGTATATTTGTGCTCCAAAAATTCAACCTAAAATAATTATCCCTATTTTTAAACTATTCCTTTTTTATTTTATAAGATTATACAATATTAGTATGTTGTTGTCTTTTCTCCATGGTTAGATTAAATTATCTTAAATTTGCATACCAATATATCCATAGTAAGATAGATCTTGGTTATAAACGTTAGTTTAGATTATTATTTTTTAATGAATGAATGTAATTAAATCAAATTTTATTTATTCTCAAAATTAAAGATATGTGTCAAATAATCTATTCGAGAATCACTAGTTGTTAAACTAGTTTTGTTGTATGTGAGATTGTTGACCAAAATTTGTACTAAATAACTTAAAATATGAAAAAAGTATGCTTGATGACCTTAATTATTGTATAAATAGAAAAAAATATATATACACATGAATAAAAAATCCTAATTAGAATAATGTGTCAGAATCCCTTCTGGACTATTTTTATTAATTAAAAAAACCGTAAAATAAACCTAATATAATATTAATTGCATGACAAGTTATTTCAAGAAAAATATAAATTAAAAAATAAATAAATAATTTTAACCTAAAACTAAGTAAAATATAATTATATGTATAAAATTATATTCTAATAAAAATTAAATTATAGTTGAGTAAATAAGGTTGACTTACATTCAAGACAAGGTCAACATGTAAGAAGGCTAGGTCAACAAGTAGTCAAACCATGCAACCAACTCAAATATGGTGAAAAAAATACATATAAATTGAAATTTAATTCAATACATTTTATTTTCAGTTAATTAACACTAAAAATGACATCCCACCTCTTAGTAACTTATTCAAACACTTAGAAAGTGAACTAGACTTAACTATCAATTCTAACTATTTTTTTAGGAATTTCCACCAAAGTGTCTAAAATTGACCAAACAACTAATTTAGGATATAAATGGACTAAATAACCTTAATAAACAAATATAAAATAAAATAAAATAAATATAACACTAATAATCAAGTGCCAAATTAACATTATATTTAAAATTCTCCCCTTTGATGTAAAGAGACGACATGCCTAACATCTCCTTAAGTCTTCCATGAATCTATCTATGTAATCTCTTAGTAAGAATATCATAAAATTGATCTTAAATTATCACATACTAAATTAAAAATGTCTATCTTAAAAAATCTTTTATAAAATTATGTTTGAGTTCAACATGCTTGGTTCTAGCATGGAAAAGTGGATTTTTGGAAAATAATATTACCCCATTATTATTATAAAACATTTATCTTTGCTCAGATTGAGCCTCTATAAAATCATATAAGAGTATTATAAGCCATAATAAATTTTTTGAATATGATTTACGGGATGTATATTCATCTTCATTATATAATAATGTAACTATAACTTGTTTCTTTGAAGACCAAGAAACCAACTCATTCCTTGCTTAGCGTAGCTTGTGTGATTACATTTCTAGTTCCATCTTGTCTCTTGCTTGTGCCTTAGGACAATTTCCAATGTCCTTTTCTTCTATTGATGTGTGTGCCTTAGGACATCTACCAATGTCATTTATTTTTACTCTTTCATGTCCTTATGGCCCTCATTCCATCTTTGTTTGTTTACTTATATGTGTATGTGGCATTTTAACATGCCTTGTATGCTCGTCTTCCAATTTGAGTGACATGTGTCAATCTCTTTTTCTTGTATGGCCCATTGGCCACCCTTTTACACTTCTTAATTCTTTCTTCATATGATTTTTTTCTTGTTTGATCCTCACTATGTGTAAAGCCATGATTCAAATCCTACATTTATCTTGCTTCTTGGATGTCATGATGGACATCATGCTCCATCCCTCCATGCTTACTAACAAACTAACAACTAATAACTAATATCTAGTTTAGTATCTTGTGCATGCTTTCAAATTCTTATATCTATCTAGGAATACCCTTGTTGATCTAACAATATATTAATTCAAATAATACTATATATTGAAATATCTTGTCAAATATTCAATGATATATCTTTCATCTATAAAACTTAAAAAAATTGCAGGACTCCTTTTATTATGAGGGAAGCCATGGTAGGTTCATCATTCCTACCCTCAAAAGAGGGGGAATCAAATAGGGATTTGTAATTGAGATAAAACCTACAAACAGTCAAAATAGTAGCATTCAAAACACTTAGTACAAAATCTAGAGGTCAAACCTATCAAACCCAAGCAAAAAAAAAATAGTGACAGTTTTAGATCAACAGTTAGTTTTTAGACCAGACAATAGCACTAGAAATAGATAGTAGTGTCAAACATAGGGGTGTACACATTTTGGTACTCCTATCTAGACAAGAAAACACTCAAGGTTTTAAGAAATAGACAAAAAAATTAGTTTAGGGATAGTTTTTACACTTCCAGATCAGTTAGATTTAATAGTTTTAGTAAAGTTTCTTAGATATAGTGGGTTAACATGCATAGGATGATGGTTTTCACTACTAGTTTATATTAAGAAGTTACCATAACTTCAAGATCAAAATCCATGCTCTATAAATTAATGATTAGGGAAAATATGAATGGTAAATTGATCTTATTTTCTTTCTAAGTCTAGTTGATTCTAGGCACTCTCAATAGTTGCATGCCTTACTCCATTTGTAGGTGGTTGGCATCACATTTGGGTTAAAATTTCACACAAGTTTAGATTTGTTAGTACCCAAGTTCCCAATTTCCCAAGTTATATTTCACATAATAATTTTTCATCAATTTTGGAGAGGCTTTCATATAAGCCTAACCTCCATCTTTTGAAATGGCTAATAGTGGCCTAGTTTCTAGCACACATACAAGCTAACCATATGACATTTTTATATTTCTAGCACATCCATGGGATTTAAAATCCATCTCATATGACATCTATTATATATTGGTATTAATTCATAGCTTCACTTCATGGGGAAATAATAGAGCCAAAGGTCTAGCTAACCTTTGTATTATTGAGCCACCTAATCAAAGGGATTAGATACACAGTGTAGACATCAATTATCACACACATGATCTGTTAACTTTTCATAGTTGGAAATTATGGAGCCAAAGGGATCGAATTTTCATTTATTGATCCACCTTTTGAGGAATTGAGCACTCAGATTCATTCATGATATTGCTCTTGATTTAATACACACTCAACATGATTTATCACATTCTAGCATCACAATAGGTTTTGAATTAGTTTGCATACCCAATGAGGTGTATTCATTATTTTTCCTTCCTCTGACTCAACTATTATACATTTTTATTTTAGATATATCATATCCAATAAGACCTAATCTACTTTAAGTTTTCATTCTAGACTCACAATTCATAGTGTGCTCTCTCTATGTACATCTAACATCACATAGCTTCATGAGATTCACCCTTAAAGGTAAGTTCAGGTATGCTTCTTATTTTCCTTTATCTTAGTATTATATTTTGATGCATCACTAGAATAAAAAGGGAAAAAAATTAGTCTTTTAAAATTTGAAATTATATGACTTTAGTATGGCTAAGACACCTAATCCATAGGTCCTCTTGTTGGCTCACACAACCCTTCTAGGATACTTCTTTCACTAATTCCTAGTCATTCGTAGCTTCTTAGATATAGCTTTTTGAGACCTAGGTAGCCCTCTTAGGACTAGATACATCCCCCTAAGTGTCACCCCCTTAGGAAAATAGTGATCAAATAGGACATGAGAATCAAAATTTAAGGTGCCTTATTTTTGGCACTATTGTCCAAGCTCATCTTTGCCTCAAACGTTCAAATTTTCCTAGATCCTTATCTTATTCCTTTTCAACATCACATGAATTCATTTAACCCATGATCATTAGCTTCCATATAAAATGAAATTCAAATTAAATTTAGAGGGGTTATCAAACATTTTTAATAGAGATTTAAGAATACACATAAGTACACTTGAACACTCTTCCTCATTATTTGCACACAACCTTCCAACATTATTTGAATCCTACTCAAGTCATTGCACTAGTCCCTAACTAGCTGAAGCACACCCAATTTTTATTTCTATTTGAATTTATCATACACAAATTGAACCAATAACTTCAATGGGATATCTAAATTAGCTTGATATCTCTTTAGAGTATTGGTATGTAAGCAACGTGCCCACATACGAGGTGTGAAGTGTATCCTGCATGTCCTTTACACACTGACCCCTTCTGTCTATTTCCTAAGTTTGCATTGAAGTTCAAGAATCAAGTGATCCTAAGGGTTTTGGAAGATTAAAATAGGCACACAATAATATTTGCAATGTCTGAGACCCTAAAATATTTGTGACAAGGTAAGACAAGTATTTCAAATAGAACCTAGAAAGCTTTCAACATCAAGACAACAGTGTCAAAATATGACTACAACATTAAATAGTAGGGTTTCTTGCTTTTTGAACTCATATATAACTTATTAAAAAAATTTAGTAACCTATTCAATCCCATTTTTTAGTCCTATTCCTCCAGTATTAGGCTCTATTTCAGTCTAGATCAGCTGAATTAAGATAAGTTCTAATTTCTCTCACATACTACTATATTTAGAAAAAGAAAAATTATTATCTATTTAAAAAATTTAGTAGGTTTATATTTTCATATTTATTCAATAATTTACATCACTTATCCCATTTATTATTTAATAATATAACTCCAATATTCTGAAAATAATAAAACAAATACATTTTAAGGGCATCATAGGTTCATGAACTTAGTAGGTGAAAGTATTTGAGATCCTAATTTTAGTGTATGTTCTAGGGTTTTAATTATAATTTGGGAATTTTCATTATATTGTCATAAATGGATGTAAATTTATCCTTTTAGTTTCCATTTCTTGCATTTTAGTTTTCTTACATCCTTGTAATAAGTGATGTCATGAGTGTTGAAAGAATCCCTATTGTTAGAAGACCACCAGCACATCACACTCTTTTTTATTATTATCTAACTATCCTACCTTGTCCTACCATACAAGTAATACACTCTTTCCATATCTTAAAGTTATTTAATATTATATTCACAAATATTTCATACTTAACATGTGTCTACATTTTATGTTGTGAAGCTTACCAATACAATTTTCCTTTCAGCGCATGTTGATGAAAAATTATTTTAAATGAAAGTTTTAGTGATTTTCATATATGTATTTAGTAGCTTATATTTGAATTAGTACATTTGATAATTCTATGTGATAACCCTTCTAGGGTGGACTATGCAACTTTGGACATGCCTTGGTCAGATTTTTTATTTTCCCAAATGATCCTCATGGAGATTGAATTGCAAAATCCCTCCATGTGAGCAAGCTACCCCTTAGGTCATATTTCCTTGGTTTAGGAAAATATAGAAGTAGTAGGAAGCTAACCACACCCTTTATAGGTACCTCTCAGTCAATTTTCACATTCAGTCTAATCTTGATGCCAAACCCTTCCCTAATTATAATGACATACTAGCAGGTTTTTCATCATTGCTTGCCATTTTCTTTCAAGTGTGTAAGTCTGAGTATACAAGGTGTAAAACTTAAAACCAACACTCTTTTGGTGTCATTTCCAAGGACTAAACTAAATTCCTATTCATTTGTGTTATTTAGGAATCTTACAAATAAATTCTATCATTTTTCATGTTCTATGCCTATTTGTGCTATCTTGATTATCTTTGGTCTGTCAATGCCACCATCATCATCTAACACCATTGTCATGGACTAAACTAAAGTCATGGTCACTTGTGTTATTATGGAATCTTGCAAATATTTCTATCATTTTCAAATTTATCTACCTATATTATGTGATTTTATTATCTTTGGTTTGTCAGCATAACCAAAATTCATCTAGTGCCATTACCAGGGAACACTTCTTGTCACCTATGTTACCAAGGAATCTTATAGAGAGATGGTTGTTAAAATTAGGTTTGAAAAATTTCTCTATCAATATTTTATGCAAGTAATCTCATCTATGTTTTTATATAAGTTTTTACATATTATTTCATATGATTAGAATCTAGGGTTACTTAAGCCTACCTTATTATCTTAGCCATCAATGCCACAATAATCCACTAAGGACGTGCCAGTAATTGAGAGATTAGATATTTGACATTTACTGAATTTATTGCAATGAAATTTGAAGTTGTCATGTTTTGAGGTGGTTTCCCCTTTTGAACATGAGTCCAAATCTTTCATTTTATTTTGTTTCATACATCATCACTAACTTCAATAATATATGGTTTTAATATGTATCACTAAAAGTTTGTAAATGGTTATATTCTAAAAGTTTTCTTCTAGTTGCAACTCAAAAAAACCATCTAGTTTCAAAGAAAGATGAGTGCCCATATTCAAAATCTTTAGCTTTGAGAGTTATTTTTATTTAAAATATGGAAGTACTGAGGTCATGTTTCAAAGGTGACTCATCTAAGAAACTTGTCTTGCCCCTAAGTGTTCATCAAAGAAGGAGACAACTTTAGAGGCCTTTTGAAGAATAAAGTGTAGTTGTTGAATATTGTGTGGCATATCATAATTTTGGTAATCCTTAGCTTATATTTGTTGAAATTCATATTGTTAAAGATTATCATTATTCCTCTGATCATTAATATATATATATATATATATATATATATATATATATATATATTAGTGATTCAAAACTGTATATCTCCATTTACTATCTATCTCCTTCTTAGCCAGCTAAATCCCCTTTTAAGTCTGATCAACCAAGACCACCTCGTTCACCCCCTCACATCCCTTTTCCATTTTTTATTGAACTTACCATTAAACCAATCATGAGGAATAGGGATAAGAATGAGAATGAGCATCTCATATTTATAATTCCTATATTTAGACATATTATTTTTGATGAAATGGAAGGCTATCCTAATGAAGTCCTGAATGAAGTAAGGAAATGCCTTCTAAATTTTTAAGGGAATAATGAAATGAGTGGTGATCATAACTTGAGGGTTTTTCAAAATATAATTAAATATTATGAGGAAGATTATGAGGATGTGTGAATTAAATTAATATGCATACACTTGAGGAAGATAATTGTGAATGGTTCAATTTCCATCCTAGTGGATGCATTGATTCATGGGAAGAGATGAAGAATATTCTTAGTCTTTAGTATGGTGATAGAATGTATTCATGGGAAGAGATGAAGAATATTTTTATTCTTTAGTATGGTGATAGAATTGATCCAAGGTTTCTCTTGACTAAATTTAAAAACATCAAGAATAACCAAAATGAGTGTGTTGAGGACTTCAATTCATGGTTCAACAAAGCTACAATGTGACTACCTGAGAACATTAGGCCTAGTGAGACATTATGCTTGATAAATTAATATGATGCTTTTGACAAGAAGGTTGCTTACAACCTGAGGGACAAGACTCCCATGAAGCTATGGCTGTAATTCAATATGGGAACAAAAATTGAGAACAATATAATGGTAGTGGGAAGGCCTTTAAATAAGCAGGATAATGTGAAATTTTATAATCTAGAAAAGGCACAGTCCAAGATAGCCATCCTTGAAGATACTATTAAAAATTTGGCCTCCATTATCAAAGAGATGTCATATAAACTAGATAGAGATAATAAGGGGCTACTCAAAAAGACTATATGTGATGTTAGAAGTTAGAATAAAGGGGCTATAAAGGAAGTGCCTAATCCATTACACATTAAGGTAAATGCTATGAATTTTGATTTTGACATGGATTGGTGTGACAAGAGCTTTGTTCCACATCCCCCATGTGATACTCATAAATGAAGTGATGAAGATATAGATGATACTAAGTATGTGTCTGATGTTAATGATATTATGATTTTCAATTATCAGGACTCCTCATGTAATTTTTTTCCCTCCACATAAATAATGAATGATACTATTGCAAATCAGTTTTGGAGTGAAGTCAATAAGGTATGTGTCCCAATGTATGAATTTTATTTTGATGATAGTATTACATGAGCATATTAACTACCCAATCATGATTAAATTTAAGATCTAAAGTGTGTTCTAATTGAATTTATGCACATGAATGTGGAATTGGGTAACCTCATTAGGAATGTGGATGTTGTTAAGCAACCATCTATTCTTATTGTTAAGTTTGAAAATAAAGATGTTGTTTGAAGATTGTCATTCAGTGAAGATGGGGTTATCTTTTATGCCCCTAAAGATGAAACTTTTCAAACTTATCTAAAGAAATGCTTCAAGTGCACAAATGACATTATTGATCCTAAAGCACTCTAATGTGGTACTTGCCTAATTGTAGCTAATAAATATGTTTATTTACAACTGCTAAAAAGTTACAAAGATATTTTAGCATGGTCTTATCTAGATTTGAGATCATGTAAAGAAGATTTGTTTCATAATGTCATCTCATTACACCTTAGTAGCCATACATTCGGGCAAGTGTAAACATTGGTTTACCTCATCTTAGCAACCAAGCTATTAAAAAAGTTAAAGAGATTAAGGGATGGTAGAATTTTAGAGCTGCTAGTTAATGGTGAATATCTGAAACATATACTAGATTGAACCTATAACTATATACATATTATATAGTGATTTGTTGCTTTGTCCTTCTATTGCTTTGTTGCCCCTAAACTTCGGGCCTTGTTTGTATATTATACTTTAATGTTTTTTGATGTCTATTCATTTACATATCCCCTTGATATATTTTTATTAAGTCTTCCATGTTTTTTTGAGTCTTCATGAGTGTTTGTTGGAAATTGTTATGTCTTGACTCTGTGACCCAATGGATTGGCACCTAGTCTTACATTTTGTGGTTTTTTCACACCCATTGGGGGTATGCATCCCCAGGTGAGATTCAATGTTAGTTCCTAAAATTATAATAAATAAATTGAGCCCTTGTCAAGTGTAAATTCCCAAGTCCTTAGCCAAATTCTTGCTTTCAACTATTCATGTCAAAGGTCAAGTTTTATGTTAAATTAGCTAAGTGTTATTTGGTCTTCGCTTAGTGTATGTATAAAAGTTTTACTTTCATCAGGGAAAGTGTTTCATAGAAATGATAAATACTTACTTATCATCTTTCAAAGACTTATTTATTTTAGAATTTTTGTCCACAATAAAAATTTTGTAGGTCTATTTCCTTTAGGAATTTTGTCTATGACAAAAAGTCCATAGGTCCATTTCCTTCAGGCATTTTTCCTGTGTAAAAATATTGACAAAGGTCAATTATTTAGGAAAAATGTCAAGGTCAATTATTTAGGCAAAATTTTAATTTCATATATTTTGGGGAGATTATTTTAGACATTTTGTTGAAAATAATTGTCTCGATAAAAGGCCCAAAAATAGGAATGCCATGAACAAAATGATCAAAATAATTATTTTTTTGACCCAATTACTATAGAAAAAAAGTCTTGACATAAAAGGCCTAATGAGAAAAGTCCTAAATAAATTCATCCAAGCAGTGTGCCAGATACATGGACATCTTTGATGGTCATGTGGATGTCAAAATTAAGCTCATCGATCATTCATTTAGGGTTAATTTTGATGGTCATGTAGATGCCATTGATAATCATATGAACACCAAATGATGGGCATGCATAAGAAAAAATTAATCCATAGTGGATAGCCAATGTCATTTGATCATTGGATCTGGATTGATGGTTTACATTCCATCAAGCTTCATTGTCAATGATGTGAGTGAGACCGGACTTGCCAAAGAACTTGGGCCTAATGAAGTGTTATTTCTTGTTAAAAAGACACGTGGTTAAATTCACTTGCAAAGTGTAATGTGCTCTTTTAGTTTCACATTTTGTAGAAGGAAAGAGAAAAGGATAATGGTAGAAGGCAAAAGTTAAGACACATTTTACACCAATAAAAGGTGAAAAATGCAAAATGTTACACCATCCTCAAATTATATATAATGTGAACCATGAATGTGAATGATGTAAAGTGGAGGCTCACAAGAAATTTAAACTCTCCCCAATGTGTAAATTAAATTGGCACTTCTAGATCCCATGAAACATAGGAATTGAATGAGTGGGTAATTTAAGATAAACTACAAGTGCAAATTGCAATGCTGTAATTTTTAAGTCTAAATTTTGTAAAGGGATTTCTAGGTAAACTATAGGTATGAATTGCACCTATGAAATTTGAAAATTGAAAATTTACAAAAGGGGCCAAAATTTACTTTAAAGGTCAAAAGGTGGAAATAATGTATTTATCATAAAAAATGTGGATTTATCCATAAAATAAAAAAGTGTGAAAGGCAAAGGTGAAAAAAGCAACATGTTGAAAAGCAATTTGGAGATAAAAAGTAAAATGTTAAAAATAACCTAAGTCTTTTTCATTTTTCATTACTATGCTTGTCCAAGTTCCTTCGTGGGATAGATATTTTAGGTTTGTAATTCAAAGGTGAACCACTCCAAAAAAGATCTTTTTAATAGCCATGGATCTAGAATGTTCCTTGGACATCATTGAAAGAGTAGGTTATTCCATGGCATTTATAAAGGGAAGGACAATTGTCCAAAAGGTTTTAGCTATGCAACCAAGTGGTCTAGGGAATATTCAAGTAGTTCCACATAAATACAAATGGTTTATTTTCCCTCCACCATGAATATTATCCTTTTATCTCACTTGAAATCATTTCTAGTCAAGAAATCAAGGGGTTTGTTGCAAATCACCATCATTCCTTCTAAAGTTAGTTAAAAAAATCATTTTCCTTGTAGTTACATGAATATTTTAGTTATGGTAAAGGAATATATTAAATATAAGATCATCTTGGTAGGATTTTAGCAATTGTAGATTTGAAATGGGTAAAAAATGTATAAATATAGGGCTTCTCTTATATTTAAGAGGTTGGATGGACATTGTGTTAGTCATTATTTTGGTTTGTGTCTTCCTTAGTATAAGATATTCCACATTTTGGGATCACTTATATGTGTAATTTACTTATATTAATAAGGTGGTTGAAGATATACAACCATTAGTAAGATCTAAGAACATTTCTATATCTCTCCCTTGTCCAACATGGAGTAAGTCCACCATGCTTGTCCCCATGGCAACATTTTGAAACATTGATGTATGTAAAATTTTATTTCAAGTTAATTGAAAATACTTGTGTTATTTTATTTTATCTTTTTAATGAAATGAAATAATGTGTTTTATAAGTTTTTTTGATTGGATAATTAGGTTTGTGTTCATTATTAGTTGTCATTTTTAGCATGTGCCTAGGTTATAAATCCCTTTCTATAGTTATATTTGGAAACATTTTGTTGAATAAATTTTAAGGGCATCCTGGGTTTATGAACTTATGAGGTGAAATTATTTTATATTCTAGTTTTAGTATATGTTCTAGGGTTTTAGATATCATTTGGGAATTTACATTGTATTGGCACCAATGGATGCAAATTTCTCCTTGTTGTTTCTATGGCTTGCATTTTAGTTTTCCTACATCTTTTTAATATGTGATGTCATAAATGTTAAAATAATACATGCTATTTGAATACCACCATCCACCCTCTTTTTTATTATTATCTAACTATACTAACCTATCCTAACTTGCAATTAATACATCCCTTTTCATATCTTAAGTGTTATTTATTAGAAGATGCATAAATGTTACATAATTACGTATGTCTATGTTTTTTGATATGAAGCTTAACATTACAATTTTCCATTCAACCCATTTTTTTGAAAAAATATTTCAAATGAATGTCTAAATCAATTTCATATCTTTCTTAAGTAACTTGTATTTGACCTAGTGCATTTGTGCATTCTATGTGACAACCCTTCCTAGGTGAAGTGTGAAACTTTGGTCATGCCCTAGTTAGATTTGTCATTTTCCCCAATGATCCTAATGGATATTTAATTATAGAATCCATCCACGTGATAAATCCACCCCTTAAGTCCTCTCACCTTGGTTAAGGTAGAGCAAAAATTAGCAAGGATCTAACCACACCCTTTATAGGTTCCTCTCAGTCTTTTTCCACATTTGGTCTAATCTTGATGCCAAACATTTCCTTGGCTACAATGACTTAATAGTGGGTTTTTCATCATTTCTTTCCATTTTTTCTCAAGTGTTTAATGTAGAGCATATGAGATATATAACTTGGAACCAACATGATAATCTAAAACCAAAACATAAGAACCTAACCAAAATTCCTTAAAAACATAATAATTAATCAATGAATTTTCCAATATTTATGAATTGAAAAAGGATTAAAGACAGATTTTTAGAGGTGTATACAAACATGGTGAAAATGTATGACCCTATCCATTTACCTTTGGGTTAGTTGGATTGAATGTAGGGTTTTGTGGATGGCTAATCCATCCATAGGGCCCTACATACAACCCCATTCGTTATTTTATTTATAATTTCAAAAATAAATGAAAACCATTAAACACATCACATAAAAATTAAAAATTACATTACCAACTTGTAACAATTTTTTATTATTCCAAGAAAGCTAAATCTCCTCTTTACTTAGATCAAATGCCTTTATTTTTTCTTCTTTCTTCCTAATACTCCTTATATGCATGCCTCACAACCTTCTTCCTTATTTTATACATTCCCATCCTCTTACTTGTCATGAATTTATCCTTTATTATTGGCAGATAAAAACCATTAAAAATATTCATGCCATAATAGCTCAATAGAAACCCCACTAATCTACAGTCCACAACTATTTCTCATGCAGTCAACAACCAACTTGCATCATGATTTTTGCTAAGAATGATGGTTAACTAGATTCAACTAGAGATTATAAACCCTAATCATCTCAAAACTTCTTATTAATGAATTCAATAATCATTATATATCCTTAGTAATATGTTCATGCCTTTTAACTTAAATCAAATATAGCATCAATTTTAATTAGTCTACAAAAACTGACTAAATGACATGTCATAACCACTATCTTTCCATGAAATGTTGATAATCTATAATTTGATTAACATAATGACTATATAGCATAGGTAAAAAAATATGAATTTAAAAATACTATTATAATTGTTACTAAGTCATCCATAAAGAAACAGTATACATTTCATGTCCATTATAAGTTAACCCTTAAGGTTTAAATATTAACCATAGACATTAGCAAAAAATTCAACAAAACACAATGATTTTTATACAACTATTTCATAATGATATTATTTCATTACATCATATTTATTTCCAAGTACTAAACTCAAAATAAAAATATCATTTTAACATGCTAAAATATTCATTAATATTCTTAACAAAGAGCTTATAATTCATTATGTCTTTTACATGTTTATATAACTATTAAAATAAATAATAATAACCTTATAAACTTAAATAGTCACTCACAAATTAACGCACGTAATTAAAAAAATACATCAATTACTTTTAACAAAGAATACAAAAAAGCATTGATAAATGAATATTTATCTCTATGTAATACTATAATAAATCACATTAAACTAGTTAAACATAGATTTATCAAACCAACTAACTAATAACATCAACAACAACTAGATTAGTGAAATCATGCAATCACATAAAATGATTTAAGAAAACTAAAGATCACCATAGACATTAATAATATAAAATAAATCATACCACAATTATCTAACTCAAAAAATTAAACACAAAACATGACATACTATTATGGTATGTGCATGGCTTTTTGATTTCACTCTCTATCATTCATTAATGCCTCCATCTATGCCATCCTCTCTAATGATGTTATCCATCCATAATACTATGAGGGATGGATATGTATTGCATCCACCTCAAAACAATGAAGGTAGTTATCTCAAAACATAATTATATTCATAAAATAATGTTGTATAATTAACAAACATGATCATAATGTATAGAGTAAAAAATATAGCTATCTCATAGTAAATTAATCATGTAAATTAAGCAACATATAACTATCCAATAATCAACATATGACACAAAAATTAATCAATAAATATTAATTCAACTAAAAAACATAATAATATATGGATCAAATAGGTTTTTTAGCTTAGAGAGAAATCATGGTGTGACATCCTTCCCCCCTAAAACTAGTCATCTTCTCGACAACATTTATTCAAACACAAGTTCTTAATTTAAAACATTATTCAACAAAAAATTAATATAATATGTAGTATAAAATCAAGAAAATAAACGTGGAAATAGTATATAAAACTCATCATAGTCCTCCCAAGTGGCACCATCTTTAAAATATTTGTCCCACTAGACCTTGCATTATGACAATTCTCTCTTGTATAAACTAAGTTTTTGAGTGTCAATTATTCTAATTTGTTTTACCATGACCACTCTAGGATCCAAAACTTACAAAGAATTCCAATCTACCACATGTGAAGGATTATCAACATACTTTTTAGGATAAGACACATGGAAGACATTATGAAAAATAGCTAGATTTGATGGTAATATGAACCTATACACTACAGGTCTGACCACTTATAAAACCTTAAAGGGTCTCACATATCTCAATGAAAGTTTAATTGACTTCCAAAATTTCATCAAGATTTTATTAGGATTAACAATGAGAAATATGGAGTCTCTTTTCCATTGATATAAAAGGGGGAGAAAAAGTGCAAATGCTCTTTGTAAAAGAAGGAAAAGAATAAGCACCGAAGTTGAGTTTTAGATAAAGTGCCATTACCTAAGCAAGATAAATTTGGTATGAATAACTTCAGCTCATGTTCATTAGAAGCCAATACAGTCAATGCTATAAAAGGATCAAAAGTTTTGATCATTAAACAAGATCATATCATTTAATTTGCCATCATTGCCAAAGGGGGATATTGTTGAAATTATGCTCATCATTTATGTCAAAAGGGGCATTATGTATGTCATTAATTTCAGAGGATCAAGCAAAATTGATGGAGTGAAGAACATGTTTCAAAGTTGCATAGTGCAAAGTTGTCATGTTTTTATAGAGACCATTTTTGGACCTTTTGAAGAGAAATTAATAAAATATATGTTATGGGTTTTTTAAGATCATCTTAAATATATAGTTTATAGGTTTAATAGAGAAGAAATGAGATCAAAACTAATTTATCTTTTCTATTAGACATTACCAAGGTTTCATAATAAAACCCTATGATCTTTAGTCATGTCATTCATAGGTAGTTTCTATTTTAATGTTGACTTGATATAGGTAGGAACCAAATAAATAAGTTATATCTTAAGCCCTTTTCATCATTGTCAAACTGGCCCCTTCGACCTAGTAATTACTAGCTCAACCAATGTTTTAAGACTTTGTATTTCCTAATTCCTTGACTTAAGATTTATCCCATATCGATCAATGATTAGTACTTAATATTTCAATGAAGATGTAACAAAGCATATTAGACTCAATATGTTAAATGTATCTGATAATGAATGCAATGACTCCAAGTGTCTTAATAATAGGAACTGACAATAAAGGTATAGAAGGCACATGAGGGTGCTAAATTTCACAATCATGGGAACTTATCAGAGATAAATTTTGAGCTTGTTAGAATATTCAACAATGATCATCTGATCTTATAATTAACTTATAATGAAGTGAGTGGACTAAATGAGATCAATTTCTTGATGTTTAATGATAGAGAGATAAGTTAAATACCAAGATACTTTGATGAGATCAATGGAGCCTATTTGTTCCAAAGTTTCAAGAATCAATAAGATTAGATTAAGTACTCAAGGTTTAATGTTAGATAGAGTTAAATTTCATGAAAATTTTAAGATCTAATGGAATTCACAAGATTGGATCAAAATATCTAATGGAAGCATTTCAAATTTTAAAAGTTGAAGTCTAGAACTGTACAAAAATATGATAGAGTGACTGAGCCTGTTCATAGTAGGAAACTTAAGAACAAATGCAAATATTTAAATATGTGTTCATCCCAAAAATCAAGTGATATAAAATGTAGGTAAGATATAAAATATGACACATACAATGAAACATATTGTTGTGATCAATCAAAATTGTGTAATATGGTATGTGCATCAAAACCAAAGCCTAATATATGCTAAAAATAGTAATGAGACAAAGAATAAAGGTGGTGGAGCATGAATTAAATACAGGGGAAAGTTTTTGTTCAAGAAACATGAATCAAGTCTAGAATTGGCTTGTTATATTAGTAAACACGTTTGAACACACAGAAGATCCAAAACCTAGATTAAATTCTTATATATATGTCATCTAGGATACATGTCAATGATGATGAACAAAGTCAAATTGAGAGACAAAGAGGTAGAGAGGATGAGGTTATTGAAGTGGTTGAATTGTGTTAAATAGAAAATATAGAGATACAAAGGAAGAGGGGCAGAGTGAAAGAGAAGAGAGAAATTAAGATTAGAATTGAGAAGTTACAAAAGAGACTTGTAACAAAGAATTGAAATTGGATTTATTTATGAATCAATATTATAATTTGGAGTTTTAAATCCATAAATATGATTGGTAGGTACCATTTGAAGAGCTAAGTTGATGGTCAATTAGGGTTGGTGATTCCTTAGAGTAGGTGTTATTAAATTAGGGGATTGGTGTCTCCTTAGGGTCAATGCACTTAAACATTATAACTACTAAGGTTTTGAAAATGAGGCTAGATTCAAACAATAGATTTTATAATTTATTCTCACTATGGTTTTTCCCATATTAGTTTTTCCATGTATATATGATGTTGTGCCTATTTGTGTGTATGTGATCTCTACATATATTTTTAACTTGCATTAAAAGTTTTCAAAAAGGACCAATTTAGCCAATCTACTGATTCATCCCCTCTTATTAGATAGTTGTGTTCCATCAATTGGTATTAGAGCCTTGGTTCCTTAGAAGAAGCTTAATTAGCTCAGGTAGATATTGAATGATGAACACAAATAGCTAGTCAAGAAGGCTCTTCCTAAAACAAAGAACCTCTATTTTATAGATAAAAATATGAATTTTAGAAAATTAGAATGGAATCATATTTACCATCATTAGGGTTTTATGTATGTATGTCTACTATAAATGGATATATAGCTCTTGCCACAACTCCAACTAATTAGGATATAAAGAAAGCATATGAGAGCAATTCGAAGGCTAATAATGTTATATTATGTGGGTTATATAATTTAGAGTATATCAAGTGATGCATTGTCATAATTCATAGGATATCTAGAAAATACTAAAGAGAATATATGAAGGTGATGAAAAGGTAAAGCAGGCTAAGCTATAAAAATTAAAAGGAAAGTTTGAAAGCCTTAAATTAAATGAAGAAAAAAATGTAGACTACCTCCTCAAAGTAGATGAAATAGTCAATGTAATTAGAGACCTTGGGGAAGAGATGAAAGATACCATCATTGTTAAAAATGTCCAAAGATCTCTTCCATTAATGTATGACTCAAAAATATCTATAATAGAGGAATTAAGAGATATGGATAAACTCAATTTTGATGAGTTTCATGGAACCTTCACTGCCTTTGAGATGAGAATGTGAGAAACAAATGCTTTCAAGAGAGAATATGCATTCAAAGCAACCAAAAAAGTAAACACAAAAGTACCTGCATATGTATTTGAGGAGGCTAATGAAGAAGGAACCAAGTTTGTTACAAAGTTAAGAAGGAATTTTTAAAATATAAAGGTAAGTTACCCTTTAACTACTTTAACTATGGTAAGGTAGGACATTTTTATTCTAAATGCCCTTATAACAAAAAGGATAACTCTAAGAAATAAAAGGATAGTAAAAATATGAAACCCCATTATTCTAAGAATAATAAGTTCTTCAAAAACAAGAAATGCTTATACATAAAGAAGACAATGATTCATTAGATGATTGTGATAGTTTTGACGATGACTATGATTGTGTATTTGTGGATAAATAAAAGGAATTCCTATTCATTACATTAGGATAAGATTTTGTGGATAAAGAAGAAGTAAAGAATCAAATGAAGAATAAGGAGAAGTGGATATAGAGGATGAACTCATCTATGCTCTAGATGAAATTGACAAGTTGAGAAAAGAGAATTCAAAAGAGAAGAAGCTTGGATAAAAAGAGATTAAAAAAATGTCCAAAAGTCTTAAATTTTTTTATTATATGGTGGTTAGCCTAAAGACATAAGTTGAATTGTCCAAAATAATAGAAGATGTAGTCAATATTTAATTACAATCTAAATCTGATGAATACATGAAGTTAGAAGTAGAGATAGGGGCTTTAAAAAAAGAAATTGAAAAAGCTAAATAATAAATAGACAAAGTTTTGAAGCTAAAATAAGGTTCAATAATTCTTGATGAGTTAATCAACTCTCAAAATCCATCAAAAGAAAGAACTAGTCTTGGTTTTGAATAAAGGAAAAGTCCCATAACCAGTACATTTGCAAACTTATATGAAAACTTCAAAGTAGAAGGAGAATCAAGAATCAATAATGACAAATATTTCAAGAATGCATCTAGAGATAAAAAGAAAGACACAAGCATAGCTAATGTGAAGAAATTTTAAGGAGAAAAGAGGTTTGAAGAAAATAAGACAAAATTAGATGATGTAGATGGTTTTATAACGGTGAAAGATTTGAATAAGTCAGAGTTAAGAAGATTTCCTCATCTTTAACAAAGAAATTCTATGAATAGGTATTCCTCATTTTTCTATGGTTATTTCTATACTTGTAATCAATTTGGTCATAGGTCTATTGAATGTAGGGTTACACCTAAAAGGAGAATAAGCTTTTTAAGCAAAAATTCATTTGCACCCTTATTATATTTGAATGTAATATACTATAACTATAATAATATTAGTCGCGTAGGGTGACAATGTAGAACAAAATTTTTAAGATCAAAAATACAAAGTGAAATGAAAGTCATGCCTCCTAATGTGAACAAAGGTTCACAAGTCTCAAAAAAAGGTAAAAATACACTAAATAAGAAATATATGGATGTTTGGAAAGTGAAAGATCAATCTATGATTTCTCAAACTATAATCCATGCCAAGGAGCAAAATTTGTGGGTAATAGATAGTGGTTGCTCAAAACACATTACTGGTGACAAGATTAATTTCATCAAATCAAGAAAATGTAAGGAAGGATTTGTCATCTTGGGAGACAATACTATAGTAAATATTCATGTTAAAATAACCTTGAACATAGATGGAAAACTACCTATACATGATGTCCTTTATATTAAAAGATTAAATCATAATCTATTAAGTGTCAGCCAAATTTGTGACAATGGATATAAGGTCACTCTTAATGTAGAAGGATATAAGATAAGATCTAGAAGATTAGTTATAGAAGGTAAAAAAATTGAAATCAACATTTATAATCTTAATAAAGTGAATGGTAATAGCTTCCTGATAAGAAATATTAATGATAGTTGGCTATGAAATAGAATAATGTACTATGTCAATTTTCACAACCTATTAAAGGTGATCTCAAATAAGTGTTTTAGACACATGCCTAAAATAACCAAGCCTCTAAAATTAATTCATACTAATCTTTATGGTCCTAATAAGACAAAAGGATCTAAAGGAGAGAGATACTTCATGTTATTTGTATATGATTAGTTAATAATGACATGGGTAACCTTTTTGAAGGATAAGGCTCAAGCATTTGAAAGATTAAATATATTTAGGACCATGGTAAAGAATGAGATTAGATTTAAAAAATCAAATTCTTAGGTTCTGATTAGAGGTGGAGAATTCATATCAAATGAGTTCATAGAATAGTATGAGAATTATGGAATCAAAATGCATTAATCTCAAATCAAGGACTCCATAATAGAATGGAGTTGTTGAAATAAAGAAGAGGATAGTCAAGGAGATGGCTATAATAATGTTGAAAGAGGCCAAGTTACCTTATGGATATTGGAGAGAAGTAGTACAAATAGAATTATATATCTCAAGTAGAGTTCAAATGAGGCTAAAAAGTCATAAAAATCCCTATGAACTATGGTATAAAACTTGTCCTCTATTAAGTATTTCAGATTGTTTGGTAGAAAATGCTACATGAAGAGAAAAGAGGACAACCTGGGAAGCTTTGAATCAAGATGTGATGAAATAATATTTGTTGATTATTCCACTCAAATTAAATCCTACATATGTTACAATAAAAGGCTACACAATACTGTAGAGACCATCAATGTTAAGGTTGAAGAAGGCTTGAAACATGTTAAACCTAATATAAAAATATGTAAATAAGAATTAGATTTTGAATAATAAGTAGCTAATGAAGAGGCTGAGAAAATAAATAAAAATCCACCTACAAGATTTGTTCAAAAGGATCATCTTATAGAGTAGATCACTTGTAATAATAATGAAGGAGTTTAGACAAGGAAAAGAGTTGTAACGAAAAAGGAGAAATTAAGATTCACTCTAATGTCTTAAATTGTGCCGAAGAACTATGTTGAAGTTAGCGAGGATGAGAATTAGCTAAAATTAATGGAAGAAGATCTGAACCAAATTAAATAGAAAAAAACATGGGAATTAGTTTTAAGACCTTCAAATAAGATTTTAATAGGTACAAAATGGGTCTTTAGAAACAAGCTCAATGAGGATGGAACTGTTATAAGGAATAAGGCCAAATTGGTGTGCAAAGGATATGCACAAGTTGAAATCATATATTTTGAGGAAACATTTGCTATAGTTGCTATATTGGAAGCTATAAGAATGTTTCTAGAATTCTCTATTTACATGAAATTCAAATTCTATCAAATGGATGTTATGTTTGATTTATTGAATAAGAAAGTAGAAGAGGAAGTTTACATAGAACAACTTGAAGGTTTTCAACTGTTAAAACAAGAAGATTACATATGCAAACTAAATAAAGCTCTGTATGGTCTAAAATAGGCACCTAGAACATGGTATTCAATATTAGACTAGTACCTACAATAACAAAGATTCAATAAAGTATGTTCAAACAACAATTTATAATTAAAATTAGAAGGTGAGCATATGTTAATTGTTTTTGTATATGTTGATGATATCATTTTTGGTGGCATTAAAAATATAATGTGTAATGAATTTACTACTCAAATGCAAAATGAGTTAGATATGTATATTCTTGGAGAACTTTATTTCTTCCTTGGACGATAGATAGCACAAACTAATGAAGGGATATTTATATCTCAAACCAAGTATGATAAGGAAATTCTCAATAAGTTTATAATGGAAGATAATAAACCAATTAGTACTCCCATGATAACTAGATGTATGTTGAGAAAAGAGGATGAGTCCCTTGATGCAAATCATACTATATACAGATCAATGATAGGTAGCTTGTTATACCTAACTATATCAAGACTTGATATCATGCAAGAAATGTGCATGGTTGAAATATTTCAAGATACTCCTATAGAGTCACATGTCAATGTAGTGAAAATAATATTTAGATATATCAAGAGTACAATTGACTATGGTCTTTGGTATCCTAAAAGTGAATATTTCACTTTGAAAATGTATACATATGTTGATTATTTAGGAAGTGTGGATGATATAAGAATCACTAGTGGTGGTGCATTTTATCATAAAAATAGACTTGTTTCATGGTTTAGAAAAATCAAGAGTTAGTTACTCTTTCTACATCAGAAGCAGAGTATGTGGAAGTAGTGTAATGTTGCACTCAAATATTATGGATAAAGGAAACATTCAAAGACATCAAGGTAGAATAAAAATCACCTATATCTATTCTTTTCAACAATTCAAGTGCTAATAACATATCAAATAATACAATGATGCATTGCATAACTAAGCACATATAAATCAAGTATCACTTCTTAAGAGAAAAGTTTGAAGATCAAGAGGTCATAATGGAATATGTGACAACATAGGATCAAATTATAGACATATTGACAAAACCTCTTGCCAAGGAATAATTTGAGTATCTAAGATGGAAATTGAGAGTGGTGGCTCATACATCACATCACTAAATCCTGGTGATAAGGCATGAGTCCAGAGGGAGGATCCAATAAAAAAATTTAATCCCTAGAAGAAGAGGAAAAAAGGAAACTTAGCTATGCATATTTTTGCAAATTTATAATGACTTGATAATTTTATATTCTTGGACAAAATCCTTTATCTAATAAAGGGGGAGAAAATTTTGGATAAATAATTTGAAATTTGGAGTCCCTTTATCGTTGATGTCAAAGGGAGAGAAAAAGTTTAAATTCTCTCTATAAAAGAAGCAGAATAGGTGTCCAAGTTGAGTTTTGGGAAAAGTTCCATTACCTAAGGGGGATGAATTTGGTATGAACAACTTTAGATCATGTTAATTAGAAGCCAATATAGTCAATGCCATATAAGGATCAAAATTTTCCATCATTGAACAAGATTAGAGCATTTAATTTCCCATCAATGTTAAAGGGGGATATTGTTGGAATTATGATTGTCATTGATGTCAAAAGGGGCATTATGGATGTCCTTTATGTCCAAGTCTTAAGTAGGATTGATGGAGAGAAGAACATGTTTTAATGTTACATAGTACAAAGTTGTCATTTTTAAATAGAGACCCTTTCTAGACAACTCGAAGAGTAATTGATAGATGATTTGTTATGTTTTTTTCAAGAGCATCTTAAATATATGGTCTACAAGTTTAGTATAGAAGAAATGAGCTCAAAAGTTGTTTATATTTTCTCTCACACATTAAAAAGTTTTTATAGTAAAACCTTATGAGCTTTAGTCATGGTGTTTAGGTGTATGTTAAATTTTAATGTTTATTGGATATTGGTAGGAATTGGTTAGTTAAGTTATATCTTATGCCCTTATTTTCATTGTGAAACTAGCCCCTTTGACATACCAATTATTATCTTGAGAAATGTTCTAAGACTTTGTATTTCCTAAGTCCTTAGCTTAAGATTTGTTTTATCTCGATCAATGGTTAATTTTTAATTGTACAATCAAGATCCAACAAAGCATAACAAATTTAATATGTCAAACGTACATAAGAATGAACACAAGGATGACAAGTGTCTCAATAGTAAGAATTTACAACAAAGGTGTAGAAGGCACATGAGGGTGACAAGTGTCACAAACATGGGCACTGATAATAAGTGTACATAAGGCATACAAGGCTGTCAAGTGTCATATTTGTGGGAGATTATTAGAGATAAAGTTATAGATTATTACAAGATTGAATGATGAGCGTGTGATTGTGCAATGAAGATATAAAAAAGTGAGTAGACTCAATGGGATCAAGTTCTTGATGTATAATGACATAAAGGAAATTTAAAGACCAAGATAATTTTATGATATTGATGGACCATACTCATTCCAAAGTCTTAGGAAGTAACAAGACTAGACCAAGTTCTCAAGGTTTAATGTTATATAGAGGTAAATTTCATGTAACTTTGAAGATATAACAACATGCAGGAGCTCAAATCAAAAGATCTAATGGATGAATTTCAAAGTTGAAAATTTAAAGTCTATAAGTCTACAAATATTTAATGGAGTGAGTGAGATTGTTCATGGTAGGAAAATTAAGATCAAAGGCTAATATTTAAATATGTGTTTGTCCCAATAGTCAAGTGACAAAACATGTAGGTAAGTTGTAAAATATGACATATACAATGAAATATATTGTTGTGATCGATCAAATTTGTGTAATATGGCATGTGCAACAAAACCAAAACCAAGTATGTGCTAGAAATTGTAATTTGACAAATAATCATAGTGGTGAAGCATGAATTCAAGATGTGGGAAACTTGTTCAAGAAACATGAACTGAGTCTAGAATTTGTTTGATGTGTTAGAAAACAAGTGTGAACATAGAGAAGATTAAAAACCTAGATCAAATGCTTATATATATTTCATCTAAGATATAGGCTGATGTTATATAATAGAGTCAAACCGAGAGAGAAAGAGGTAGAGATTGTTGAATTTTTTGAATTGTGTCAAATAGAAAATATAGAGACACAAAAGAAGAGGGGAAGAGTGGAATATAAGAGAGAGAGAGAGAGAGAGAGAGAGAGAGAGAGAGAGAGAGAGAGAGAGAGAGAGAGAGAGAGAGAGAGAGAGAGAGAGAGAGAGATGAAGAGCAAATTTTGAGTAGTTAAAAAATAGACTTGTAAGAAAAAATTAGAATTAGATTCATTTATGAATCAATATTATAATCTAGAGTTGTATCTCCACCAATATAATTGGTAGGTTACATCAAAAGAGCTAAGTTGGTGCTCAGTTAGGGAGTCGGTACCTCCTTAGAGTAAATGCTCTTAAATCAGGGTATTGGTGTCTCCTTGGGGTTGATTCCCTTAAACATTGTAACTAATGCGATTTTAACTATGAGGCTCGATTATAATACTAGATTGTAGTAGCTATTTTCACTATGGTTTTTCCCATATTGGGTTTTCCACATACATATGGTGTTGTGTCTATTTTTGTGTATGTGATCTTTACATATATTTTTAATCTACATTAAAATTTTTAAGAAAGGAATAAGTTAGTCAATCTACTAATTCATCCCCCCTCTTAGTAGATAGGGGTGTTCTATCAACTTTTATATCTATCCTTGGCCTCAACCTACCTTTTATGTATTTTCCTAACTTACTCTTCCATTTATAAAAGCATCTCAGGTGCAAAAACTACCCTATATTCTAACCTATCTCAATTGATTGGTATACTCCACCTCCTTATTTAAAATGACTCAAATGGATCCATCTTCAATGATTATTGGTATGATTTATTGTAATCAAAATCAAATAATGGAAGTTATTCCCCCCACTTTTATTGTTAATCCATGAAAAACATATAAAGGAGATCTTATAAAACCTAGTTAACAAACTTTGTTTGTCCATCATTTTGTGGGTGATAACTAGTGCTAAAATTCAAATTTGTACCCATATCTAATTTAGAGTCAACCAAAACCCATTATTCATCTTTAGATCTTGATCCAAAATGATCTTCTCAATAAAACCATGTAATCGATACCCTTCTTTCACAAATCTCTTCAAAATCATAGGTGCATTATCTATTAAGTTACCTGGTATGAAGTGGGATACCTTGGTTAGTTTATCAACTATAACCAACACCATATCATGTCAATTCCATGATAATGGTAACCCTTAAACTAATTCCATGCTAATCACCTACCACTTCCATTCTAGTATATCAGATGGATATAGCAATCCATCTAGATGCACATGTTCAACTTTCACATGCTAGCATTCTAGATAATGAGACACAAAATCTATTATATCTCTCTTGATTCCTATCTAGAAATAGAGTGGTCTGATCTCAACCTTGATCTTGGTTTCTCCTTGATGTCCTAAATATGGGGAATTATGTAATTATTTTAGCACTATTCTCCCTATATTATCTCTATTAGGTACATACATTATAGTATTGTACCACAAAAAACCATCACTCTCTATCTTAAATCCCTTATACCTAAGATTTTAAGTATTTTCAGATAATGTTTTCCTTATTTGATTGTATAATTCATCTCCAATCTAGAATTTTATTACCTAATCTTAGAAAGGACTCATGATAGTAGCTATGGCTATTATGTACCTCCTATGGACTATAGAAATAAATACTCTCTTCTCATTTCCCATAATATAATTAATATCAAAATAATAATTAAATAAAAAATCTAACCATCATCTTTGATGAGCATTCAATTTAGGCTGAGTGATGATGTATTTAAGTCCCAAGTTATTTAATCTTGAGCTCAAACAATTTCCCCAATAAATAATGCCTCCAAAATTGTAATTCATACAAAATTGCCAAATTTATAGGTCATGAGGGGCATAATTCACCTCATATGGCTTTAGTTTCCTAGACTCTTAAGCTACCACTAATCCATCCTACATAAAAATTCCTCCAATTCCACCCCAGATGCATTGGTGATCACTAATAATTGACCATTTGGATCAGGAACTCTTAATATTATTATTGAAGTAAGCCTTATTTTCAATTCTAAAAAGGCTATCTCACACTTATTTGACAAGATTAAACTTTAATTCTTTCATTTAATTGGATTAACTATCTTAGAAAAATTTAGAATGATTTTTTTGTAATAGCCTACTAATCCCATGAAACTCCTTACTTGAAGCACATTCTTTGGTGTTGGACACTCCATTATGGATCTTATCTTTGTTGGATCCATTGAGATAACATATATATAGATAATATGTCCCAAATATTTCACTTTATTTTGGTAAGATTCACACTTAGATAACTTTCCATACAATTTTTCCTTTCACAAACATTGAAAATTTAGTTCCAGATGATGTAGGTGCTCATACTCATCCTTAGAATAAATGAGGATGTCATCTAGAAAGAGAAAAATGAAATGACATAGATAATATTTTAACAAACTATTCATAAGATTCATAAATGGTGCTAGATTATTTTTCAATCCAAATGGTAACATTTTAAACTCATAGTGCCCATATCAATTTTAAACACTATTTTCAAGACATCCTCCCCATAGATTGTCAACTAGTGATACCCTAATCTATTATCAATCTTAAAAAATACTATTTCCCCTCAAATTTAATCAAAGAGATCATCAATGAATGGTAATGGATATTTTTTATTGATCATTTATTTATTAAACATCATGTAATCTATACACAAGCAAAGAGTGTCATCCTTCTTCTTGATGAAAATAACTAGTATACCACAAGGTGACACACTTGGTTGAATCATCCCTTTAGACAATAACTCATAAATTTATGCCTTTAACTCAACAAATTTAGTGGTTATTATTATGTATAATAACATAGACTATAGTTTTAATCCAAGTATGATATCAATTGAGAAATCAAACTCATGCTTGGGTGGTAATCCTAGTAATTCTTCTATAAATGCATCATGAAAGTTTCTTATAAAATGATAATCTTAGATGGACGGTTCCTTATATTCCTCCATCTCAATTATATTAATGATAAATTTCTGATATCCATTCTTTTTATTTTTTTTAGTTGAATTTCATAAATATACCTTAGCTTCAAGTCCCTTTTCTCATTCTAAAATTGTGTTTGATTTCTAAAATCATATTGACACTCAATATTCTTTAGATAATATTTAAACTTGTCTTTATCCTTTGAAATAAAATTGACTCCTGGAATCACATCATATGACCCCAATGGTGTAGCAAAAATATCCACTACTATAGTAAATTTAGGAAATGTAATCTCTACATTGACTAGACACATGTCAACTTTGACCTTAGACTTATTCCCATAATATATTGACCATGCATTTTACATTACACCCACTTTTCTAACCAATTTACTAAGCATTATAAGATCAATGAAACATTTTGTAGCTATCATGTCAATAAAAATAAAAACTAGAGGATCAAATATAATACCTAAAAGTTTTATGGGTGAAGCTTGATGCTCAGCTTGATGATTGTCAACATCTGCATGAATCCACTTCTATAGCTTACCTTATTGAGAATCAAAACCCTTGTTCTTCAACTTGTCTTGATGACATTCTCAAGCATGATGATCACCTACACATATGAAGTAACCTCCAACTATTCCTTTCTTGTCAGAATATTAGATTCCCATGAAACCATTTATAGGTTTTCTATTCCCTAAACCACTATTAAACTTGGCACTTTTATTCTTGAGTTGACTCTTGGAGTATCCACTCCTTTACTTTTGGTTCTTCATTTTTAAAACTAGTTTAGAACTTCTAAACTTCCTTTTGAATTTATCTCTAACTCAGCAAAGTGGTTTCATTTTTTTTAATTTCTTGACCACATTCTCAAACACCTAATCTAGGGTAGATGGACCATGTACATTTACTTCATAATAAATTTTGGTTTTTAATCCCATGATGAATTTATTGATCTTAAACATCTCATATGCTTGATATTAATGTACATACTAAAATATCTTAGTGAATTGCTCATATTATTCATTTACCCTTAAGTACCCTTGATTGTGGTTCAAAAAATATGTAAGCTTTTGATTTAATTACAATTGTGGAAGCTATCATGAACTAAAAATTGTCACAATCTATTCATAAGTGGTAGTGGTTGATTTGAGGTTCATATCAAGCTTCTTATTTTCCCACCAAGTTGATGCTTCACCAAAAATAAAATAAGCTACCTAGACTACTTTCATGACTTTAGAATTATCTTGAATCTTAAAATATTTCTCCATTTATATAATCCATGCTTCAACTCCATCTCTTAATATAGTTCCATTGAACTTGGGTGGATTTATCTTTTTCATATCTCATGTTAAATTTTTATGTACTTGATATCTCATATCCTATGGAACTTCAAATTGCCTCTAATATTAAGGATGTTTTTGCTCATTAGGATGATCTTAAAGTTCTTCTCGAGCATTATCGTATTCATGGTCATGCACTTCCTATTCTAGGTATGCAATTTGATCCCTAGTCTCTTGCAAGGTCATAAGGATTTGGTCCAACTTTGCATCTTGATCAATGACAAATTGATTTGGATCAAAATGGTGATTGGTATTCAAATTATCCTTACCTCTTGGTTTAGAGCACATAATTATTCTTCCATATTAATAGGTGAATAATTTTACATTGGTGAACACATCAATTCCTATAGTTTGAGCCTTAGCTCTGACACCACATTGTAACAACCCCACTAGGTTTTACTAGATTATATTTTTTTTTATAAATTAATTAAACATATTCATATTACACATTTCAACAAAAAGATATAATTAGTGATATTTAAATAAATTCATTCATTTATTTAATAACAAGGTTTATAACTAATCCGCTTAGCTAAAGATCACCATGAACAGATATAATAATCATGAATAATGTTGAATAAATAATAAAAATTACATCTTAATCATCAATGAAATGACATAAATTCATCCATAACTGATACAACATTATATCCATTGATGTATAAGTATAATGAATAATATTATAGTTTCTAGACATTAATAATATCTAAAATAGTAATACATGATACGGAGCTTCACAAAGCATGAATATTTATGACTCAAGTATCAATCTATAATCTCAATTGTAGTCTCTAGTGCAGTTTTCTAACTGATAGGGAGAGTATCATCCAAGTGCTTTTCTACACCAACTATCGACCATAGACCCCCACACTATTTCCCAATAGACAAATGTCCCTCCCTTCATGGATGGGTAGATAATGACATATTGAGTATTTTTAAAAATATGCATGCCAAAATAGCTCAATATAATCCACAATAAGCTAAAATCCACCACCATTTCTCATGTATTCAACAACAATTTCACATCATTATTTTTTCTAAGAACAATGGTTAACTAGTGTCAAGGAGAGCCTAGAATCCGGAATCATATCAAAACTTCCAATGAATTATATAAACAATCATTATACATCCTTAATAATATATGCATGCCTTTTAACTTAAATCAAATCTATAATCAATTTTAATTATTCTACACAAACCAAATAAAAGACAAGTCATAACCACTATCTTTTCATGTAATTTCAACTATCAACATTTCAATTAACATAATGACTATATATCATGGGTAAAAAAAATGAATTTAAAAATACTATTGTAATTTTTACTAAGTTATCCACAAATAAACACTATACATTCAACCTCCATTATAAGATAACCCTCTAGGTTTAAATAATAACCATAGACTTTACAAAATAATTCAATAAAATACAATGACATTTATGCAACTGTTTCACAATGATATTATCTATAACACATTTCCCTGCATTAAGGTTTTTGACAAGTACTATACTTAATTTTAAACACAAATATCATTTTACCATGTGAAAATCATTCATTAATATTCTTAATAAAGAGCTTATCATTTATTACATCTTTTATAGGTTTATATAACTATTAAAATCATTAATAGTAACCTTATAAATGTAAATAATAACTTAAAAACTAACTCAACTAATTAATAGCATACATTAATTATTTATAACAAATAATCCAAACAATCATTGATAAATGAATATTTATCTATGTACAATACCACAATCAATCACATTAAACTACTTAGGTATAGATTTATCAAATCAACTAACTAATAACATCAACAACAAATAGATTATTAAAATCACACAATCACATAAAATGATTTAAAGATATTAAATATGACCAAAAACATTAATAACAAAAAATAAATCATATAAAAACTATCTAACATAGATACTTAATAATTAAACATGATATAAGATTGTGGTGTGTGCATGGGTTTATGGTTTCAGTCTCTATCATCCTCCAATGCCTCTATCTATCCCATCCTCTATAATCATGCTCTCCTTGCATATAATATGAGGGATGGATCTATAATTCATCCACCTCTCAATAATTAAGGTATTTATCCCAAAACATAATTACATCCATAAAATAATACTTTATAATTAACAAACATGATCATAATATACAAAGTAAAAATTACAAATATCTCATAGAAAACCAACCATATAAACTAAGTAATGTATAATTGTCCCATAATTATCATATGACATAAATCTTAATCAAACAATAATTAATCAGATAATAACCTTAGTGATCCATAGATCAAATAGATTTTTTAGCCTAGATAGAAATTAAGATGCTATATTTGATTTCTTTAAGCATGGATGTGGATGGGAAACATCTGCATGCAAGATTGATTTAAAGAACTCAACATTTTTAAAGCTTGAAAACTTATGTAAGATCATTATTTTTTTTAAAAAATTTAGGGGTGACTTATAAATTCAACACTTTTGGTGACCTCTATAGGTTATTTTCCTTCTAATCGAGAATTTAGGAGGTATGTGTGTAGTGATCAAGAAGCTCATAAACTTAGCAGGCTTCCCCTGCTCATCTCACAAATATTGATATAAGTCCAAGATGAATTTTTAAAACACATTTATGATTTTATCTATTTTTCAAGGGTTGATAACACTCATCACCATATATTCCTCTCCATTTTTTTGTTATTTCTCAGGCTCGACTACTTGGTATTATTTCCTCAGGTTGAATGTGTGTTTTCATGACTCCTTCATGCCTAGATGTATGCCCAGACCCCTAAGGGATTATTAAATATTTGATTTTGTACCCTATTATATATGTTCACCCTACCTTTATATGGTATGTAATTGAAATTGGAAGTTAGCATAGTATCGATCATGGGTCTACTCTTGAGGGGATCTTGTTTTATCATCCAGACTCGAGAAACATTCCTCTAGCTCATCCTAAAAAGAGTATTCCTCCTAAAATTTTAATTATTCCTATAGGCTAACCTTGAGGTGATCATGATAGTTATATTTAGGCATTCTCTCTTATTAAAGGTTTGAATCTTCTTCAAGGTCCTCTTCCATAGCATCAAATGGTAGCTCATTTACCTAAGAGATGTCTAGATCAATATTTTTGATGTATTCTAGAGTGGTATAGATTAACCCTTCCTCATTAATATATTCCAATTATACCACCACTTTATTCATTTGATAACCAACATATTTATCAATATAATTATATCTATCTTCTCATAATAGGGTTGATCTTTCTGGTGTTGTGGCATAGATAGGCCTATCAATGATTATCTCCTATTCTTCACTTAAGGCACCCTACTTCTCTTCACTTAGGCACCCTACTCATTTTCACTTCAGGTACCCTCCTTTTTTTATTATAATTAATCTATGCTTTAAATAATTTGTGCTCATTTAAATAAGTAGGTGGTGGGAGGGAAAATGGTTTTGGCTAGTATAGAGGGAGGTTTCACAAGGTTAAACATTATAGAGTTGGGATCCATGGACCAAGAAGGCTTCTATGACTACAATTGAGTTTTTTTGGTGGGATATAAACAATATATTTTAAGGAAGAGGGGCCTTTTAAAATTATAACCTTAAAATTAGGGGTTTAATTAAAATCACATAGGATTTCTCTTACCTGAAGCTAGGGAATTTGGGCACAAAATATATCTATCTCATAGGTTGGCCTACGAGCATAAGGGGAGCCTACTTGAATCTAATAAAGGGAGTAGAGGTATTTGGTTTTGATTCAATTCCTTACATCCACACAATTAACTAATGCATATGCTCTTATTTGGGTATGTTCTAGCTAGCTAATCATTTCTCTTCATATCTATAGTGATCCATCACCTCTCACTATTGTGTGTAATCTTGATACACAAGTTATTCATGCTACATAATATACCCATGATCTCTTTCAATATCCTTAAAATATCTCTATAAATCCATACATATATCATTGAGTCTTTTTGGGGATGATTAATAGGGTAGTAATGTAGATTGGGAACAAAGTAGCCTTCTTGAGGCTGGTTGTAGGCATGAATAGGCTATCAAGAAGGTTGAACTAGGGTGGGAGGGGGGTAAATGTTATGATAAGGGTAATAACCTTATTTTCTAGGACAAACTAGGGGGAAGCTATGGGCACTCTCATGATCTTGATATGAGAAATGGGAAGGCACAATAGTAGCATCTTTATGCAATCATGTATGGAATGACATATTTTTTTAAGCACTCATACTACTTAAACTAGTAGATATAATATTTAGAGTTGCCATGGTGTTGAATAAACTACCCTATATGGAAATATGCACCAAAGAACACAATAAAATACTTTAATGGATAATGTAAATCTCATCAAACTAAATTTAATTGGTCATGACTAAAATTTTTGTTCAAAATTTGTACCCATGGATGGTCTATAGTACTGGAGGTTTATGGTGTAGAGATCGAATACCTTGCATAATGAACAAAAGTTTTGGCACTAGGAATGGAAGTGTTATCTCTCACTTGAATTAATAGAGAATAAATTTTCTCATAAAAAATATGGAAATGTACACAAGTTGTGGGACGCTTTCACTCCTTGGGATGAACCTATGGAGCAGACTGATTTCCTTCTATTCTAAGTGCACCTAGTTTTAGACCAATGCATAGACCTAGAGAGAAGAAAGGTAAATATACCATTAATATAAACCTAATATTTTGATGGAAAATGCAGGTAAAGGGTAATAATTTAATTAAAAATAAAAGGTGATACACCAATAATAGAATAAGTGCTCATACGAATGTGGACACACTACAAATATTTGAGAACAAAACATTATCACAAAGACTCTAATAAGGACACTCTAAATGCATAAGTGTTTTTCATAAATTCATAAGAATGCAATAAAATAGTGATAAAGATGATTAAAAATCCACATAAAACATCTACATAGACCCATAAGTGCATATAATATGACTTGTAAGTGAGTTCCAAGTTCCATACAAAGGTGTTGTGAATGGACAATAATGAAAGGGGTAGACATTACCCATAAAAAAATATTTAAAAAAACATATAACACATACAATGTAAGAATAATAGAGGGAGGTGAACTTAATTCTCATCAACATGAAAGGTTCAGCCAGAAAAAGTACTTTTAGAGGGTAATTTTTGGTAGCCCGAGGTTGTGTAGTCATATAAAATGTTAAATATAGTAGCTTGAGTGTGGCTTGTGATACCCAACCCATAGGTCCCTTTTTCATGATATCATGACCCTTTTAGGTATATTTTCATTGATTTATAGTCATTCATAAGCTTTCAAGACCTCATTCTAGCTTAGCTAGGACCCTTTTTCCATGCTTATTCCATCCCCTCAGGTTTAGTACCGTGAGGACAATAGAACCCAAGTTGTATTATAGTGATGGACCCTAGGGTGTCTAATTTTTAGTGCTTTTATAAAATCACCAATTGATCCCAAATGACCATTTTCTCCCAATTCCACTTCATCATTATGTCAGCCTAGTACAAATGCATCTAACCCATGATCAATACATTTGTATAAAATCCCATTCAAAGTTCATTCACAAGTGGTTGGTAATTATCACAAAGAAAAGCATAGAATAAAATAAAAACCACTAAGGAAATTTTATCTATAATTTGTATACAACCATTCAATATAGATATTAGCATATTCAAACCCTCACACCAATCCCTAACCAGCTCAAGCATACCCAATTTAGCATTTTTTCATCTTCATTACACTATCGTACAAAGCAAATCAAATGGGAGAATTACGTATGGCTTGATCCCTATTAAGAGTATTGGTATGTAGGCAATGTGCGCACATGATGGGTGTGAATACATGTTCAATGCATCTTACACACGCTGACCCCTCCTCTTTCTCTAAGTTTTCATTTTGATTCAAGCAGAAGGAAGATCTAGGGTTGGATATTAAATAAGTTCTATAAGGAGCTTCATTGATAGTCAAAACTTGAAATTTCATAGGTAGACTAATACATGGATAGTGAACAAAACTTAGAAAACTCATATCTCTATGACTAGTTTTGACAAATAGAAGGACCTAGACTATATCAACAAACCCTTAAGTGTCTTATTTTTGGCACTCATATCCTTTCACTAACCAAAAGTTAGATCCTAATTTTTGATAGTGTCTTAGTCCTACACAACTAGTAACAACTTTTGTCACAGTCGTCTCAATCCTATTTAAGCTAAGTTACATTTATCCTCATTTATATTTTTATAAAGGTTTAAATTATAATCTAATTATAATAATTAGTAAATAAATTATCCCAATATTTTTTACTAATTTAATTAACTTAGACTCCTAACTAAATTAGAAATAACACACAAATATTACCAAAATCATTAAATCATTTGGTGAACCCAACTTACTTCATTTGAGCATAAAAACCATAGAATCCATATGCTAAAATCCTTACTAATTTTTAAAATATTTTTCAAAATTTTTATTTGCATAAATTACAAATTAGCATCAAATTTTAAAATTCCATTTTTAATTTTCAAATTTTATTTTTCTTCCAAACCCTAGTTGCATACATTAGGTCCTTTCAAATCAAGAATTTTGTAATATTTTTTTTATTTTTTAATATCATATTTAAATCAAAATTAACTTTAATTTTTCAAATTTTATAGTAATTTCAAAAAATTATTTTTATTCCAAACCCTAGTTGTATACCACTAGGTCCTTTGAAATCAATATTTTTCCAATATTTTTCAATTTTTTACCTGCATATTTAAATTAGAAATTCAATTGAAATTTTAAAAATCCTTATTAATTTTACAAATATCAATTTTCAAAACCCTAGTTGCATATACTAGGTCCTATTAATTTTGAGGTATCACCTTACATACAAAATTAGATCTCATATAAAAACAAAAAATGGATCTCACTTATTTACAAATATTTCTTGCATTCCTTGTAAGTAATAAGGAGATGATACTTGATCTTATCATGTACATGAATGATGAAGTTTACCATATGTTAATACAAATCTTCATTCTTTGCATTTCATGATTACTTTTCATAATATGGGATGATATTAAGAAAATCAGTGTTAAATATGTTAAGATACTTCTTGCCTCACCTCCCTTGGATCCCTTATTCCATGTTGAGCCATGTTTCATAGTCTATTTTACTCTTCCCTAGGTTAGTACACATTTAAAGATAGCCCAGTTGACACCCTTTATCCCTCCACCACCTCGAATTATTGATTATCCATGTTCTCCTCCCATATTTACTACTAATCCGATATGACTAATAGGTAATGTGATTAGAGTTGTTACTTGACATGCCACCGTGCCATCCCTACCTAGTCAAGAATCCTATCACCCTCCCATTCCTTCCCATCCTAGGCCCAACCCATCCTCATAGGAAAATCCAAATAGGGAATATGATATTGTTAATCAATTGACAAACATACCAGCTAAGATTTGCATATTAGAACTACTTCAAAAAGCTAATGTGTTTAGGGAGATTATTTATCATGCACTCACTCTAACTTTTATTCCTATTGATTTAGAGCCTTCTTATATTTCATCATTGGTCAACATGATAAAAACTACAAAATATGTTATTTATTTTGATTGAGAGGAAAGGGCATCTCAGACAGTTATTGATCAAAATTTACCACTATTTATACAAGTTCAATTCAAAACTAACATAGTTAAGATATTTCTAGTTGATAGTGATTCTAGACTTAATATATGTTATATTACATTTTTAAAAACCATGGGTGTAGATATGACGTCCATGAAAAAATCATATAACAATAGTAGAGGGTTTGATGATATACCATGAAAGACATTGGGCACCATTGCTTCAGATATCATGGTAGGGCCCAAAACGCTCTCTACACAATTCCAGGTCATGCTAGGTCCTCTTCATTATAATATTTTACTCATAAAACCTTGGATATATGTCATTGGGGTAGTTCCTTATAATCTTCACTGATGTGTTAAGTTTGTCCATGAAGGATACCTATACACATGCCTAGTAGATAACCAACCATTTAGATACTATAAAATTATATAGTCATCTTTGACTATTTTTATAGATGGGACACCTCATATCACATTTTATTCACCACCTCATTACATTTATCTTGACCAGATGCATACATATGCGGTAGGAGAGACTAGCACATCTCGCACTCCACTTATAGTTTTATCCTCAGCTCTAGATATTTATCCAATCATAGTAGCTTCAACCATTCTAACTACTACATTAGTCATGGTTCCTACACCTATTATAATTATACATTCACCAATATTAGTTCCAAAGTACCATTTTATTCTATAGATACAATTCCTCTAACAGTTATAGTTGCACTATTAGTTACAGATACTCTCATATCACTATTATCTTCTACTACTATAATTGATGAGACTCCCATATCATAGTTACCCCTTGGGTAAATTTTGATTTAACATACATACATGATATTGATATAGATTCCTAGGCTACTTCAGATGATGATATGATACCCACACTGACAGATGACTATTTGTGTGGATTGATATTTACACTAGTTGGCCCAAGAAAGTACCGAGATGAATCTAGAGCTCTCATTACACATCTTACATCACTTTTAACATCTCACACTACACTCTCAAGATATATTCCACATTCACAACCATAGATAGATTAGTTGGCACATAGAGTTCATATGGTTACCTCTATGGATATAAATCCAGTCATTTATATTTAGATAGGGAGCACATAATATCAGCCACAAATTATGCTATAGATATTACTTGATCATGGATTAATCACATTACCTACAATATGACATAAAACTATTAGAAAATTATCAAATCATGATTGTCACCTATTTCATATTTTTCATAGGATCATAGGCCATGATACAAACTCATGTACAACTTTATAGTAGAGATTGGATGAACTATAAGATTAGGGCATTATGCGATTTACATCACCACCAACACCAGATCCACCATTTCTACTGAAGCCATCTAATACCATAGTTAAACATACCAAAAGGGACTCAAAACCTTCACCACTAGAGCAAACTTTAGTTCACCATCGATAGGATGATATCATTATGATTGATAGATGTTTGACTACACATAGAGCACAAATCTTACTGACACCTAAGGAGATAACCACCATGCATATAGAATCTCTAGCATATGATGATAATTATGATGATGATATTGAGGAATTTGATGATGGCTATGATCCCTTCCTCCATCTCTATCCTCAGTGGCCTCCTTTATTAAACCCTTTACCCCTTTTAGCCTTGTCTTTTATGTCATTGTGTATATATTGCTTTATAGATATTCTTATATATAGTCTCTTTTCCATTCCTTGTACATAGTTTATTTTTTCTTACTTGTACATAGTCTTTTTATGATTGATTTTACATAGTTAATAACTCAAAAATTTAGAAAAAAAACATTCAACATATTCAAAAGTTTAAAAGAAAATCAATTATATGCATTATCCATGCTTTACATTTATACTACTATGCTAGACTTGCATTGGTTGTTCTATTCTATTATTTGTTGATTTATCTACATTACCATAATTCACTTGATATTATTTGAGTGAGTGTAGTGACATATATATCCTTGATTTATTCACTCTACCCATTGAGGGGGCATTCTATGGTATTCTAATTTTACATTTGAGACATACATCGATATATGTAACCACTAAGGGCACATTTTACATGACTACACCATCTAGGTTATATCATTCCTACACCACACACTCTAGTTATCATGCTGATGTGCATCCCTTATTAGCTTACATAGATTACTCTATCAACATTCACTAGTATATAGCACTTGTGTATTTATTAGTATCTACATAGACTTGTAGTACATGTCTTTCATACTTTCACTTATTACTTTAATTAGTTAGATGCAATTGTATTTATAATATATTACATTCTTACTTTTCTTTCTTTTCAAAGCTAGATGTGACTGCATTTTTTATTTCCTATTTTATCTCCTTTATGTTCCTTAGGATATTTGACAATATACTTTTCTTTTATTCCTATGTGTTCCTTAGTACCTTTACCAATGGCCTTTGCTTGTACTCTTCTATGTGATTATGTCCCTCATACCAACCTAATTTTTTTCAAATTGAATATGTATGTGGAATTCGAACATGCCTAGTATGCTTTCTTTCTAGTTTGAGTGACATGTGCCCATGTACCTTGTTTACTTGGCCCCTTGGCCACTCTTGTATGTTTCTTATTCTTTCCTTGCACACTTGTTTACTTCTCATCTATTTTCAATAACAATATCCACATCATGAATTATCTTTCTTTCTTAGATTACATGATGAACATCATGCTCCATAACTCCTTGACAACTAACAACTAACATTTCCAATTTCAAGTCAGTGCATTACACATGCTATTACATTGTTATATCTATCTAGGCATACCCCTAATGATCTAACAATCTCAAATACAAACTGTAGACACCGAAATCATGTCGACTCCCCTGGTCATCCCTCATGTTATTCTCCCTCACCTATTTAACCCCTGTCAACCACATTCACACTAGCCTTGACCCTGGCAGCTTGTCAAAATGAGCAAAAGGCTAAAGTTAGTCTCTGCCCCCATTCTACATCTGTCGACCATGGTCACCACCCGACTGACGTCACCAACATCGGTCACTTCTCGGCTGACGTCGACGGTCCTGCCGACGTCAGTTCTCCTTAGCACTGCGTTCTCGATCTGAACGCAGGAACCGTTATTCCATTACCCATTATCCATTCAGTTGCCAATTCATTTTCTGGAATTAGTTATCAGACCTTCCTTCGACTTTATCCAAACCTCTTCATTCAATCAACTAGTTCATTCATTCGAACAGACTCTGGCAATCATTCAACCAACTCTGACAATCACCCCGAACTGTTACGATCAATCAACTTTGGCATCCAACCAATCTGCATTCGCTTTCTCATGCTTTTTTTATACTTCGATCAACTTTTACGGCACATCAACGACTTCAATCATGTCTTCAGTGTGTAACAGGTAAGTATCTTGCTCTGTGTTTTTGTTTCTCTCTGGTTATTATTTGTTTATTACTACTATCACTCTATTTAGACTCAGACTACAGACCTGAGACCTTACTCCTTTCCTTTACACATCTGTTTACCATTCAAAAATATACAATCACTCTGCCTAGATCCCTGTAAAAACCCCCTGACTCCTAAACCGACTCCCAAACCCCAAACGAACCCTCAGACACCATTCTGCAACTTGACCAGAACCTGTCCCGACTCGACCAGACCCGACCAGACCCGCCCAGACTCTGTCTAGAACTGCTACCTTGACCCACGTCAGTCATTACCCTGACCGACACCGGCATCATAACCAACGTTGGCACCTTCCCCTGATCGACACCGGCACAGAGACCGACACTGATGATTGTGTAGAATAGTTCACTGAATATCAAGTATGCATTTGTGTTTTTGTCTTTTGCTTTCATTCTATCTTTTCATTATTTCCCTTTCTATCAAATATTTCTATTTTTAATTAGTGGGTTGATATCCTTCTAGGAAGTCTTTGTACTTCTGGGATCCGGCATTTGCTTGACAACCCACCGTCTCCTCATCTAACATTTTTTTGTGTTTAGTCTCTTTTCTTCGCAGGTTCATTCCTCCAAAGCCAAAGAGGAGAACCTTCCAACGTCTGATTTTGGTGCGCATGACCATATCTAGGTATCTTCTAGCCTTGACCATCTTTTAGTTTCTTAATTTCTTCTTTAAATGTAGAAAGTGATTTAGCGTAGAAACATTCTGGCACTCCCGGTGGGACCCTAGGGCCTTCCTTGGGTTCTTTCTTTCTTTCATTCATATAGGTACATCAGGTTCCTTCCTTTTTCACCTCTTTCATCTCTTCTAAATGACATCATAATCAAGACTAAAAAGAACTTTTCTTTTCTTTCTTGCACTTCTAGACTAGTTAAAACTCGTATTCTTCGACTCTTTCTCCATTCATCTTCATATGAACAAACATTTCGACTTAGACTTAAAACACTTTGCATTCATTTCTGTTTTCTTGCATTTCTTAGACCACACATAGTAATTAAACGCATATTGAATTAATCTATTCCACTTGATGTTACACGACCAAACCACTTGCACAAAACAAACATCATAACTTACCTGACACAAGGCCCGACTGGGATTTCATCCCCCAGCGGATACCTTACCCGTCCTGGCGATCCTACTTGGATTTCATCACCATGGGGAAAGCCCACTCGTATCTCTGGCAGAGTCTAATCTCTAGGGGAAGTATATTTTGGCTAAGCGGGCCTAGTTTATCACTGGACTCGTGAAGTGAGGGGAGCTTGCTCCTTAGCACTAGGCCTTGTACGAAACCTAACATAGACTTCTTGAGCACCATAACTAACCCGAAACCATCCATAGACTGCTTCTTCTAGGACCTGACTCAAAAGTCAATCTTCCTCACACATTCTAAGGCATAAGCCATTATAATCTTAATAATTTACTCCTAGAATTTTAGGATCTACTTGTGTCTTCATCTTTTCTATTTTTATCTGCTTGTTTGAGCTTGTGAGAACATTCCTTCTTGCCTTGAATGGTTTTGACACGTAGTCAAACCAAGGCTCTTCTTGACCACGCTAGCCATCAATCACTTCCGTCTACTCCGTCCATAACCAGTCCTATAATGGAGTTCCACTCGGAGACTGAAAGAAATCCTACAGGTTCGACCCCGACTCAAACTCCCATCATCCTTGAAGGGGACCAAGATTTTGTGAGATTCTTAGACCTCAATGCCGCAGCCCTCCAAAACTATCTCACGAGAAACCCAACACGAGACCTCTCAGGTGAAGTGGCGACGACATCCACACCATTTGCCACCCAGCCCTTTATGACTCAGCCTTTCACCTCAACCATTAACCCGACCATGGCCAATACAAAAAGTTTGGCCTCTTCATCTATTTTTAGACCAACCTCCATCGGGGTTTCATTATCCCCTCAACCACATGCAATTCAACCAAGTTCTACATCATACCAGAACTTGATTGTCTCGACCCCTCACATTCTTGCACCCATAAATGCAGGAGTGCCAACCTATCCTTCTATCAGTGTCGCTATTCAACCACCTTTGGTGGTATCCAGTCAACCTATACCCTCGACCTTCATGACCCAATCACCCTTTGCCTCCACTTCTATCCCTGCGACTAGTTATACATACGTTGCGCCCCCACAAGCGTAATCGACTACGTTGTATGCCCCTCTCAATACCTTCCAAGTGCCTTACAACCTAGGGGGTGCCCCATCTTTCAATTTGTTAGCAGACATCATTAAGATGCTGATGGATAAAATGTCCAGTCTCGAGACCTCTATCTCTGGCTCACACAATGCTCTCTCGTATGAGCAAATTTGCAACTAGCCCATTCATCCTTCTGTGCCCTTCTGACCATACCCCAACTAGTGGGAACTTCCTAAGTTTTCTCATTTTCAAAGCAAGGAAGACCCACAACAGCACTTACAGGCATTCAGACATGCCTATTACCTTATCACCCATGACGATGCATTACTTCTATGCACGTTTCCTATGTCTCTTTCTGGCCCTACCCTTGACTGGTATAGCTCTATTGCCAGACATTCTATTTTTTCATTCATTTAACTCACCCAATTATTTGTTGACCATTTCTCAATCAATATCACTAAACAAGTCTCGATCACAGACCTCTACTCCATTAGGCAATTTGACGACGAATCAATAGTCAATTTTGTCACCCGTTGGAGAGGCTTGATTAACTAGCTCTCCTTCTCCTTGCCTCAACTTGAGCTCATTAAGCTCTTTTCTCGAGCATGTGTCAGCCACATCTCCTCCACCTTGCAGATTCAGACATTTTGCACTTTCTATGAGGCTTTCACCATGGCCCGAAAGCTTGAAATTCACGTCATTGAAGAAGATAAGGTCAAATTGCGTAATACTAACGTAAGAACCAATGACCATTCTTCTTCCAGACCTTCTTCTTCTCCCAATTCTAAATCTAAAGGAGTGGCCAACACTGTGGTCGTCAGATCACCATCTTCGACAACAACTAATCAACCTCAACCTTCAACATCTCAAAGCATCACAAAACAATTCCAACAATGGTACATACAGCCCTTCCCTAACTATCCTCCTAGCCACAACAACATTCAGACCATGACCAATGACTCTCATGACCATCATATACACACAGTCAACACAATTTCACCTCTTGTCCCTGACCAACCTCCATCACAGGTAGAAGAGCCATCTTCTCCCATTCGTCTTTCACAGGTAGAAGAGCCATCTTCTCCCATTCATCTTCCATAGGTAGAAGAATATTTTTCTCCTATTAGTCCTCCATCGACCTCTCCCATATTGGAGGATGCTTTGACCACATCAACACCAGCTGCCTCACCTTCATCCTTCTTATCATCCATAGATGATCATACCTTTTCGACTCCTCGACCACACCCAGAAGCCATGACTACTCTGGTGCTCTTTCCACTTAAAGAGCCCACATCTTTTATCTCTTCTCCATCAAGAGAAGAACCATCCACATTTAAGTCCAAACCTGCGCAGGCGTCCATCATGCCCAAAGAGATTAAACCTCTTGGTGTTTGCCCCACATCTAACCTCACCTCGCACGAAGATGGCCCTCAACCCACACCAAAGAAGGCTACTAAACCACATCAGAGGCCTCCTCCCCCACCTTCATCATTACCTTCAATCTTGGGCCCACATCCGTCCACTTTACTCAGAGTGCTTCCCACTCCCATACTTCACAAAGGCAAGTCGCCTCCATTACTCTATCAACCCGTCAGACTTATATCTCCTCCAAACCATCGACCTACGCATCTTATGCCTCCTAAACCAAAGTCATCAACCCTCACTGCAACAACACATCCAGACCCATTAGCAGGTTCTTATGCCTTGCTGTTATGGCAATTATTATAGTCCTCTCGCATCTATCTCCTACCTCTTAAACCATATCAATCTCTCAGACCAAAACCACCATATTTTGATGACACTCACATTTGTGCATATCATCACACACTGGGGCACGATACTGAGCATTGTTGTACCCTCAAGGTTGCCATTTGCCAATGTTTGGGGAATGACACCCTTTTTCTTGACCACATCATCAATAAACCTTCAATACCGCCCCACTCATCAACTCTCAGATCAAGACCATCTTGGTTCGACAACTCTAAATTTTTCCACTATCACCACACTCTGGGACATGACACTCAGCATTGTTGCACTCTTAAAGCTGTCATTCATCACCAACGAAGAAAGGATTCCCTTCTCATCAAAGATCCTCTTGACCACCCCTCCGACAAATCATCAACACCGACCCATGCTTCCCCAACCTCGTCACCTAAATCGGGATCTCCATGCCAGACTATGGTCCCTTTGCCACCTTTAACTCCTTTGTTCAACATTAACACAGTCCATCTAACCACTAAACCTCAACTAACCTTAACCAATCCATCAAACATTCTCCCTAGTCGCTGGGGGAATTCAACCTTCATCCAAACCTCGACCAATTTTTCAACCCAATCTCAATCAAATATCAATCGATCCTTTAATCCTAAACCTTGACCAAGTGTCCATCGACCCTACCTTCAATCAAACATTTGACCAGTCTCGACCAATCAACAATCAAATATCAATCAACCAAACATTCAACCCAAACATTCAACCAACCTTTTTATCAAAAGATTCAACCAGTCTCGACCAATCAGCGACCATATCAACCAACTTCACATCCACTCATCAATCAACACCTGACCAATCTGGAAAGAGGCAAATGGGGCAAATTTGCTCCTAATTGGCTCAGACCTTTCATTATCATGCACAAGCATGGACCAGGGACTTATCAAAACCTGAGTCTTTTTATGCCTTTCATCTGTGACCGTTCTACTACTAGTCGAGTACTCGTCCACTTGACACTTAACTTGAGCTCGTCCCTTGAGAAATCCCCGTCCTCTTCATCCTAATTCCTTTTATCCCTATTCCTCTTAACAATTCCTCTATAACCCTTTTATGATATATGGATGCTTTGTCCTAATAAAGGGGAGCCCTTGACCTTCTATAATCTTGTCCATGACTCACATTTCTATCAAAACAAATCAAAATGTCAAAATATCCATGGTCACCATATCAATATCAAATCAAAAGGCAGACTGCTCCCTCGAAGGATAGCTATACTATCATTGCTGTATTTAATAGACTGCTCCCTTGAAGGACAGCTATTCAAAAGCCCTTACATTAAACAAAATTCTAGACCACTCCCTCGAAGGATGGCTATGACTAATCTGGTAATAAAAAGCACTATCTTCAAAGCTTCCTGCATTGATCAGCTTCACAACTGACCACCAAGCACAATGACATCTCTATGCAGGCTTCCCACATCGATCAGTCTGCCAACCAAAAAAAAAAATGAGTCATGGACTTGACTTACAGTTGTCTCAGGGTCTCCTATAAAAAGGGGCAAAGTTATCTCTGCTCTTAAAACGGGTTACCCTATTTCTTCCTCCTATCACCTGCTCAAGGGACTTCGAGCTCACTTTAATGTCAAAGTGATTTGATTACCATTTTAACACAACATCTGGTCAACGACGTCATGCATGAATGGGACTCTTGGTTCTAATAACCCCTATCTATGATGTCTTTTTGGTCTTTCTCAATGAAAGAGCAATATGCCTTTCACTTCGTCTATACTTTGGTCACTTTCAACTTCATCACTTGTCACACCTAATCAACTCAACTCAACTCTCTTTTCAGGCCACTCCCATAGCCTATTCACACTAGTTTTTATGGACACCAATACACATGGAAACTATCGACCTGACACAATTTATGTTAAGCATAAACCAATACTTGCTGAAGCATAAATAGACCTCAATTCATTTTTAGCATACATCCATCACGAATATGGAAAATTGATAGGGATGAAAGACCCCTCAACCAATGTTGCAGAATACACCATCACACAATATGGAAAAGGTTGGAGCATCTTTTTCCCCTCATCATTCATCATGACCAAGACCAATCTATCGACCACTTTGACTGCACCCATCATCACTCATTTTGTCTCTCTTAGTCTGAACTACATTGGTATGAGGCCCTATGACCGGGGCTATGTAGGCAACACTCAGATGATACGACATCTTCTGAGGTTAGCTCGACCACCCTCATTTGTTCATCTCCCTGATGGACAAACCTTCTTTCCTCCTTTTGACCATAACCTTACCCTCAACCATGACCAATTCCATCCCTTTGACCCTTCCTCCCTTCTAGGGAGAACTACATTGGCCTGAGGCCCTTTCCACTGGGGCTATGTAGGCAGCACTCAGTTGACATAGGGTCATCTGAGGTTAGCTCGGCCACATTCTTTCGTCCATTCCATCCACCTTGACCAATGACCATTGGAGATCATGCCTATTTCCTCCGACCTCGACCACTTCCAAGACAATGTTGCCTTGGTTGTTTTTGCATGTATGCTACCTCATGACTGGTTAGCAGAATTATGTGTAGACTATTTTTGACCCTCACAAGTATAAGATCACAAGCCAGTTGATCTGCACTACTTGTGACATTTTTGTGTTTTTGGGAGCACTTCTTGAGCCTAGAATACCTGGAACACGACGACCATTTGGAGCTTTAGCTTCGATTGAATAACTCAATCAACAGACGACTAAATGCTAGGGCCCAGTTATTTCAATTTTGGCACTCCTTGACCCTCGACCTGTGACACTTTGACCTGACCATCTCGTGTAGTGGTATGTGCACAATCACAACTTTTACAGCATTCACCCTCACCCCTTCTTCATCCCCTCTTTGTCAAATCAGCACCCGATTCCCGGTTCCCTTCCCTCGACTCCTGCTTTGAGGGGGAATACCTCATACATCATCAAGGCAACCAACCTCTTCCTATTTTTGTCTTGCAGTTCACTTGAACAACCAACAAGATGAAATTGACCTTATCCACACCTAGGGCAATCACTCTTATTTTTGTCTTGCAATTCATCCAAAACAACCAACAAGACAAAAAAGGGCAAATGTAGACACCAAAATCGTGTCGACTCCCCTGGTCATCCCTCATGTTATTCTCCCTCACCTATTTAACCCCTGTCGACCACTTTCACACTAGCCTTGACCCTGGCAGCTTGTCAAAATGAGCAAAAGGCTAAAGTTAGTCTCTGCCCCCATTTTGTATCTGCCGACCATGGTTGCCACCCGACTGACATCGCTAACATCGATCACTTCTCGGCCGACGTCATTTCTCCTTAGCACTATGTTCTCAATCCGAACGCAGGAACCGTTATTCCATTACCCATTATCCATTCGGTTGCCAATCCATTTTCAGGAATCAGTTATCGGACCTTCCTTCGACTTTATCCAAACCTCTTCATTTAATCAACTGGTTCATTCATTTGAATAGACTTTGGAAATCATTCAACCAACTCTGAAAATCACCCCAAACTATTATGATCAATCAACTCCACCATCCAACCAATCTGCATTCACTTTCTCGAGCTCTGTTTCTACTTCGATCAACTTATGCGGCACATCAACGACTTCAATCATGTCTTCAGTGTGTAATAGGTAAGTATCTTGCTCTGTGTTTTTGTTTCTCTCTGGTTATTATTTGTTTATTACTACTATCACTCTATTTAGACTTAGAATACAGACCCAAGACCTTACTCCTTTCCTTTACACCTCTATTTACCATTCCAAAATATACAGTCACTCTGCCCAGATCCCTGTAAAAACCCCCTGACTCCTAAACTGACTCCCAAACCCCAAATGAACCCTCAGACACCATTCTACAACCTGACCAGAACCTGTCTCGACTTGACCAAACCCGCCCAGACTCTGTCCAGAACTGCTGCCTCGACTGACGCCGGTCATTACCCCGACTGACGCCGGCATCTTAACCGACGTCGGCACCTTCCCCTAACTGACACCGGCACAGAGACCGACACCGATGACTGTGCAGAATAGTTCACTGAATATCAGGTATGCATTTGTGTTTTTGTCTTTTGATTTCATTCTGTCTTTTCATTATTTCCCTTTCTATCAAATATTTCTATTTTTAATTAGTGGGTTGATATCCTTCTAGGAAGTCTTTGTACTTCTGGGATCAGGCATTTGCTTGACAACCCACCATCTCCTCGTCTAATGTTTTTTGTGTTTAGTCTCTTTTCTTCGCAGGTGTCATTCCTCCATAGCCAAAGAGGAGAACCTTCCAACGTCTAATTTCGGTGTGCACGACCATATCCAGGTATCTTCTAGCCTTGACCATCTTTTAGTTTCTTAATTTCTTCTTTGAATGTAGAAAGCGATTTATCGTAGAAACACAAACCATGCTATATCTTGAGACATATTTAAAATTATCATTCCTATATCATGCATTTTTTAGCATAACAAAATTGTAGGACTATTTATTTATAGGGTATTCATTATAGGGTATTCATTCCTACCCTCAAAAGAGGGGGTAAAAAACATGGGTTTTTTAACAAAGATCAAATCTTCTATTGATCAAAATATCAATTTCTAAAACACTCATAATAACAATTAGAGGTCTAACCAAGCAAAGTAGACCAAAAAAATAGTGATGATTCCAGAACAATCTTTAGTTTTAGAAAAGGACAATAGTGCCAGACATAGATAACAATGTCAAACACTAGGGTATCCTATTTTTGGTGCTTCTATCCAAATAGAAATAAACCCATATTTTCTAGAAATAAGCAAAATGGTAAGCTGAGCTACAGTTTTGCGCATACAAACTAGATTAGATCCAACAATTTCAATATAGGTTTTCTCAAAGAATACAAATATAATAGGCATCATGCTTGGCAGGATAGCTCTCATATCCAGTTTCAAATTGGGCAGTCAGTAGAACTTATAGATCAAAATCCATGTTATAGCTAATAGTGATTGGGGGTAATGTGCATGGCACATTGGTCTTCTTTTCTTTTTGAGTTTAGCATATTACCTAGGAATTCTTAGTAGTTTCATGCCTTATTACATCTGCAGGTGGTTTGTATCATTTTGGAGTGGATTTCATACAATCCTAACCTCCACATTCTTGAGTGGCTTCCACATAATCCTATTTCTTAGTTTTAGAGTGGCTTTCATACAAGCTTAATCTCTTCCATTTTTTTAGTTGGCCAAGATTGGCCTAGTTTTTAGCACATATTTGGATATCCATGCCACACTATTATATTACATTACATTCATGGGATTTAAGAGACATATCATATTACACACATTTCATACTAGTATCAATTCATATCTTCACTTCATGTGGCAATGATGGATCCAAAAGATTAACTAGCCTTTGTATTCTTGATCCACCTACTTAGAGGGGTTATACACATATTTCAAACATTGATTATCACACAAATGGCTACCTATGCTCACTTAGTGGGTGATGATGGAGCCAAAGGGCCAACCTTTGCATTCTTGAGCCACTCTAGGGGAATTGAGCACTCAGCTCTGTTCATGGTATTACCTTTAGTAAAAAACATACCTAGCATATCTAGTACATCTAGGATCACTCAACATCATAATAGGTTTTGTATTTATTCACTTACCTAGTGAGGTATATTCAATCCTTTCTCTTCCTCTCTCTCTTAGCTAGATTTGTATGTTATTATTTTAGTATAGTGTATCTAGTACGAACTGATCTCCTTTTTGTTTTTATATTTTAAATTTACACTTAATAATGTGCTCTCTCTACACACACCCAACATCACATAGCTTCATGAGCTTCACCCTTGTAGGTAAGTTCAAGTACACTTTATATTTTTCCTTTATCCTAGTATTTCAATTTCCTACATCACTAGAATAAAGGCGGGGGGCAAATGTAGAAATCTAAAATGTTAAATTTGGTAGCTTGAGTGTGGCTTATTACACCCAACCCATATGTCCCTCTTGCATTCTCTCATGACCATTATAGGCATCTTTTCACTATTTCTCAATCATATGTAGGATTTCAAGACCTCATTCTAGCTTAGCTAGGACACTTTTTCCATGTTTATTACATCCCCCAAGTCTCATACACTTAAGACAATAGCACATAAGTTAAAATATAGTGTTGGACCCTAGGGTGTCCCATCAAATGACTATTTTATCCTTGTTTTTATTCATCATTATGTTATCCTAGTATGAATTCAACTAACTGATGACAAATATATCTCTATTAAATCCCATTTAATGTTCATTTAGAAGGGGTTGGAAATTATCACAAAGCTACAAGAAAAACCACTAAGGTAAATTTTCATGTTCTCTACATACAACCATTAAATATATCTATCATCATATTCAAACCCTCACACCAGTCCCTAGCCACCTCAATCACACCCAATTTATCATTTTTTTCATCTTCATTACATTATTACAAAAATCACATCAAATGGGATAATTACATATGGCTTGATCCCTCTTTAGAGTATTGGTATGTAGGTAGTGTGCCCACAGAATGGGTATGGATAAATATTTAGTGAATCTTACATGCACTAATCACCTCCTCTTTCTCCAAATTTTCATCAAAGTTTAAGCATAAGGAAAAACTAGGGTTGGAGATTAAATAATCTCTACAAGGAGATTCATCAACAATAAAGACATTAAATTTCATAGGTGGATTAATATAGGGACAATAGATAAAACCCAGAAAACTCAGATCTCTATGACTAGTTTAAACAACAACCAGACCTAGAATATAACACTAGACTTGGAAGTGTCATGTTTTAGGTGCTCTTGTCCTTTCATTAAATGAATTCTACATCCTAATCCGTGATAGTGTCTTAGTCTTGCACAGCTAGTACTATCTTTTGTCTTGTTCATCTCATCCTATTTAATCTAAGTTAGATTTCTCCTCATTTATTAATATTTTTAGAAATGTTTAAATTATAATCAAATTATAAAAATTAGTATCTAAATTATCCTAATATTATTTACTTATTTAATTAACTTAAACCCTTAACTAAATTAGGAATAAGACTCCAATATTTCCAAAACTGTTAAATCAGGTTGCCTAAATAATGTCAACACTTTTACAATGAAAGACATACAATTTTTATAGGAAATGAGAGTTGCATGGGTAATTAATTAGAACTTTATCCACTATAATGGAAGTTATAGTCATTAAAGTTTGATGGGAGAAGTGGTTTAGATCTTTATTATAAGAGATCATGTGTCCATGTTTTGAAAACCTGACATCCACACTGGTTTATAATTTTTTTCTAACATAAGTATACTAGATGATCAATTAGGCCCATCTACCTCTTTTACATATGATTAACATATTAAAAAACCACCTAGATTCATTTTTTTGATATGGAGTTATGCGGACTTCATTTGGATTCTGCCATGTCATTTATACGTGTTAAGAGTCTACACAAAAGGAAGGCACATTAATTTTATAATTCCCATGGTCTTATTGACCTATGTGCACTATATGGTCTTATATCAAATTATATGTTTCTAGATACTAGTGCATGAGTGTGTGTCATATTCACACTTAACCTTTGTGCCTTAGTACTTGGATGAATCTTGCACAAGGGTGTGCACTAAAGACTGTAGAAAATAGGCTAGGTAGAGAAGCTATGAGTTTAAAAAGGGAACTAATGTATAATTATTCTATGAGATTGTATAAATATTATCTCCTTAGAATCAAATCCCTTTTGATGGTTCTCATAAGTCTGTGTTCTAAATTTTGGATCTTTCACTAGTCTACAAAGGGAGTGATGATAGAATGCAACCTATAATTCATGAGAGTACAAAAGTGGAATTATGTGATTTGGGGTATGAATTTATCATTTAATCAAAAGGATTCCATTAAATAATAATTCACAAGAAAATTGAATATCTTGGGCACACTTTTCATGATTTATAACTACTCCTTATGCACTATTTTATATGTTATCTCAAGACTGAGAGGTTTGCGTGGTTTAACCTATAATCCATTTTATCTTGTGTGATGGAGGATATATTCATGATTCATACATTTTGGAATACTAATGGGCATAAATCAACACTTACTCAATGGACCAATTTATGTTGATCACTTTAAGTGTAAGCATAGATGGGATGGATATGCATATAGGTGTGCTTTAAGGAACTCAACACTTCATAGGCATGAAAAATTATATAGGATCCTTATGATTTAATTAAAATTGAGGTGTGACTTAGAAATTTAAAAATATATTTAACTCTATCCAAATTTGATAAATTAGATAAAACTATTAAACTCATCTATGATTATGATTTTTTATAGTAATTATACTATATTTTGGTTGTCGATACAATCTTATTTATACCATTGTATCACCTATGATGATACAATTAATTTTTCCTATGTTGATGAAGTTTATTATATATAATTCAATAAAATATTATGTGTGTCAAAAAAATATCATGTTTCTATAAGTATATCAATAGGCTTGACATAGTGTTTTTATCTCAAAATAATATCAACTTTTCCAACATAGTATTTTATATCTAACATATCCATATTTATATGGTTTATACTACACAATTAAGGAAAAATTAAGCCAATGTAATATCTAAAAAATTATATAATCAAACCTAATTCTATTTATACCTATGTTTAAGGTACAGTCACCTTTATCCTACCATTAACTCATAAAATAGGATCCCATTAATAACTCTCTAACCTCTCTAGTAGGAATCCATTTATTGCACTTATGTGTGCCTATCCTTAACATTGATATCACTTAATGCAAATTTTCTTACTATGAAAATTCCTCAACCACCACCTATTTGAAAAGAACCTACTTTTTTTTCCAAGGAAAATTTTAGGGTAAAATGTGAATATATGTCCATCTAAATTTATAGGATAATAAACCAAGTGTGAGACCCCATTTTGACATCACTCCCTATTATATATTTGGTTACATATTTTGTGGACATGATGTATATTTTTTAGACTGTTTGGAGGCATGAGGTGCCCACATTTTACATTTTGTTGTCTTCATGGACTTTAATTACCTAGTTTGGTAGATTTTATTTTTATGAATGGTTATCTATGAATAGATATACCTTGATATCAAGATGTTGATATTAAATACCATGATGATATATTTTATAAATTTATATTTAATTATATTGAACTAGCCAAGATATATGAGTGTGCTGTAAATTTTTTATAGTGATCATTATATATACTTATTCATATTATCTTAGATATGAATTATTTTCCATGGATGTATTTGATGCTTGTATTCAGTGTGTAGGTTATAGGGGTCAAAGGTAGCATTATGAGGGACTCAAAGATGCCTTAAGGTATCATGTGCACACCTAAATTCACTTTAAATCTTTAATATTATACCCTTCTTTCATTATAAATTATTAATTGTATTATTTTGTGCTTTTTAAATCTTCTCTCTATTATTTTAAATTTTGGTCATTTGACCTAAACCTCTCTTCTAATTTAATCACCCCAAAACTATGTTAATCCTCAATGATGTTATTTAAGCTTGTTAAGGTTTTAGTTGACCCATAAACCCAATCCATGTGTTCAAATAAGATTTGTCCTTCCAACCACTTTTTATCTTGAGTATTTGACAAGAAAAGATTGTTTTACTAATCCTTTTAGGACCCATACATGTACATATTGGGTAGGTAGGTTTTTAAGGCATTTTAAAACAAAATTAGTCATAGAAAGGCCTTCTTTATGGCCTAGATTTTAATGGCATAAGGAACCCTCTCTTTTTATACAAAAAGTTGAGTTATGTTTTTGAGTGGAAGGAACACACATGATGTGTAAGGATATTTATGAGGGTTGTAAGAGAAATTTATGGATGGAGGTCACAAGCTTGGGATGATGATGGCCATGTATCAACCTCCTATTGGTATTTTATTTTGTTACCTTATCCTTTAAAGGAACTTATTTTGGTCTTTTTGTCTAAGATGTCTAAATTAGTTAAATAATATGCAATAATTAACCACTAATTTGTTACGTATTTTAAATTGTTATGAATTTTTTAAAATAGTAATAAATATGCATGAATAGAGAATTATTTAGAAAGTGATTGTCATGGAAGATCTAGGTTATAAAAACTACGTTATAGATAGGAATGAATGTCATTAAAAAGGTCCATGGGTATAATTTCACATTGGATAGTACCACCCCACCTAGATAGTGGTGTCATTTTGTTGTAGTGTCCTCAAAATGGTGATAGTGTCCTCTTTGCAAGACTATTCCTATTTTCTAAAAGCACCTTCACCTATACTTCTAGGTCCTATTCTCATGTGCATGAAATCTATAACTCTATATTATGCCTAGAAAATATGGTTTATTATGAAAATCCTAATCCTCATTATAAGTATCGCATGAGCTAAAAATGTGTGTTCATTAGTAGTATAGGCTAGACATCCTCAATACCCCATTATTAATAAAGTTTCCTACATACCAATAATCCTAGGGGGGTCGACCATGATGTAGTTCTCCCACATAGTGTTTGGTCCAAGTACAAGTGAATGCTAGAATGAGAGTGGTCTTGAATGTCTTGAGTGTGTTTGAGCTTTGAAATATTTGAAATTTGGGCTTAAGGAAGTTGTAGATGGTATTATTCAAAATTAAGGTAGAATAGTGATCAAATTTCTTACTTTTTCTCATCTTAATTATTATTGGATAGGCTTTTCCATCTCTTTTACATCTAGTGAATAGAGGTCAAATAGTCTTATATTTATAGAGATTCATAGCTTATGTGGATAATCAAATATATTTAGGCTGACCTTAGAAGGGGCACACATTTCAAAATGTATCTATTTGGGAGAATTAGGGGAAATGAAACTAATTCCAAGTTGGGAACATTAGTGCATGTGGCTTTAGTGTAATTATTGTGGTGCTAATGTCTAGTAGGTATATTTTTGGGTACACTAGGTTAGAATTTGGGAATGTTATCCTAAGACTATGTTTGGGTTGGCATAAGATGTTTGTGGTTTTCATAATGGATGTAAAAGTGTGGTAAAGGATATATGATAGGTCTAGGGATAAAATATAAATAGGTTATCTCAAATAAAACTCTTAACAACCAAACACCCCTTTTAAGTGATTACATTTTCCTTCCCCATTTACGCTAGAAATGTAGCAAAGTAAAATGACTAGTATATTGCAAAAAATAATGTACATAGACTTACCTTGGAAGTCAATCCCATGTAGCTGAGTCTAAGTATGTGAATTTGGGTCTATTCATGTGAAACATGATCTAAATCAATGAAATACGATGAAACATGGAAAAATCAATCTTTATGTAAGAGATTATCAAAAGTAAAAGAATATGCTAAATAAAGTAACTAAGTAGAGTTGAGGAAAAATAGAGGAAAGGATAATACACCTCATTAGGTATGGTAAGTAATGCATAAACCTAGTGAAAACCTATGTGTGTGAGTGTACATAGTGATCAAATCATTTAATAACTTAGAATGAGATAATAGCTTAATCGATCCTCATATGGGTGGCTCAAGAGCTTCATCTAGTTTTGACTCCATCATTTCCCACCTTTGCTTGGTGGATCATGATATATGAATAGATTTGATAAGAATATAAGTGTGTCTAACCTTATAAGTAAATTACTTATATGATTCACAATAATAGAATAATATATGGACGAATTAAGAGCACAATAAGTAGATCCACAACAACAAAATACAAAAGAGCCTCCATAATAATGAAATAAGAACATAATTAACAATGTGATGATAAAAGACTAACCACTACCTACAATATATACTATACTTCTCCATGGTTATTCCATAGGCTGACCAAACTAAGAACATTGAGAAATCTAACAAGGTAATATGAATATTTGTAAGCCACAAGTAGGCCACACATATCCCTAGGTGCACTATAGGTTAAGGTCATAGTATGCCCCTCCTCATCAGAAAAACATTGTCCTCAACATTGAATCAAACTAATATGTTTTTATATGAATGCTTCATCCTCCCATGTTGCATCTTTAGAATACAGGTTATTATATTTGATCAAATATTGCTTAATGGATCTAGTCTATAATTACTGAATACACATCTGAAGTATCTTTTCATGCTCTAGAATGACAATTCCTTATTCATCTAATTTATGTAACTCAGTCTGAGTGGAAAATCTATTTTGAATTACTTTCATCAATAAATATACATGGAATATTAGATGTATGTGAGTGGATGGGGGTAATTCTAATTTGTAACCCACACTACCAATTTTTTACAAGATCTGTTAAGGGTCATAATAGTTAGGTGATAGATTATAATATTTTTATATTTATTCAAATGCATATAATTATATGGATACAAATTCAAAAATACCTAATCACCTATGTCAAAATTCCATTCACTACAGTGTTGATTTACTTGCTGCTTCATTCAAATTTGTTTTGTTGTTAAATTCTCTCACAAACTGACTAACACCTCCTATTGATGTTGAATGTGTTCCCCAATAGATAAAACATTAAGATGCAATATCAAACTTGAAGTTATGGATGGGTGGTGATACCCATACAATTCCACAAGGATAGATAACTAGGAAGAAGTATGAAAATAAATATTATACTACCATTTAGTAAGTGGTAGATAATAAACCCATTTGTCTTATTTATTAGAAACAAAATAATGAAGATACCCTTCAAGACATTTATTGAATACCTTTGTTTGTCCATTAGATTGAGGATGATAGGATGAGTTATGAGCCAAATGGGTACCCAAACATGCAAATAATTAAGTGTAAAAATTACTAGTAAATATGGGATCTCTGTCACTTACCATTACCTTTAGGGTGCCATGCAATTTTAGAACTATATTGAGAAAAGCAGAAGCTATTATACTAGCAAGAAATTTTTATGATAATGAACAAAAATGAGAATAATTTGTGAGTCGATACTCAAATACCATGATAAAATTTTTACCCTTAGACCTTGGTAACCCCATAATTAAATCCATGGAAACCTCTTCCCAAAATTGACTAGGGATGGATAAAGGCTACAAAAGACCTAGGGTCTCAATGGTTTCACCTTTATTTTGTTGGCATATCATGTATTCAAACACATAATTATAAACATCCCCTTTGGGTCCATATCAAAAGAAATATTTTCTGATTCTATGATATATTTTCAGAAATCCTAATCATCCTCCAAGTGGAGAGGAATGAAGTTCTTCAATAATTTTATGTTTGAGGAGAGAAAGCTTACAAAGGTATAATTTATATTTATACCATAATGTTTTCTCCCTACATGTAATTTTTTTAGATTCATTATAACCCTATTGAATATTGTGAATCAAATCATTTGTAGCACTATCATTCTCCCATTTTGATATTTCTTCTTCTATCCAATCTGCCTACCACATGGTCATGGCACATAACAATGCTTCAACTAATTCTTCCCATTGAGAGAGGGAATCTACCAACACATTCTCTTTTACTTTCTTATACACTATTTAAAAATCATATCCTAACATTTTAGTAACCCATTTTTGTTGTTATTTACATGAAAAAAATTATTCTAAAAACTATTTGAGGCTATCATGATCAGTGTTTACCTGAAAGTGATGACCCATCAAATATGGTCTCTATTGCTTCACTACACGAAAATTAGCCATCATATCTTTCTTACATATTGGTTTGAGCCTATTTTACCCTTAATTTGGTGAATTTCAAATACCAATGGTTTTTTTTCTTACATGAATACATAACCTAAGTCATATCCTGATGAGTCACACTCCACAACAAAAGTTTATAAAAAATTAGGAGTAGTCAAAATTAGAGTTATGAACATAACCATTTTAAACTCTTCAAATGTCATGGTAGTTAAATAATTCCATTGGAATGAGTCTTTATTTACTAAAGAGGTGAGTGGGACTATAATTCTACAATAAGTTTTAACAAACTTGTGATAATATCCAGTAAGTCCCATAAATCCATGGAGGTTATTAAAGGTCTTAAGAACCTACCACTCCATCATTGCTTGTATTTTCATAGGATTAACTTTCACTCCTTAATGTGAAACAATATCACCCAAGAACACAACCTCTTAGATTCCAAAAACACATTTGGAAGGTTTGGAATAAAGCTAATGTTGTTCCAAAACTAAAATCATCTATTTCACATGCTTCAAATTGTCCTCCCAATTTTTGCTTTAGATGAGGATATCATCAAAAAACACTAATAAAAACTTTCTCAAAAGTGGCCTAAAAATAGTAGTCATCAAACTCTAAAATGTATATGGTGCATTTATAATGCCAAAAGGCATGACCATAAATTCATAATTACCTTCATGAGTTATGAAAGATATTTTAGGTATGTAATTAAAAATATAAGTTGGTAAAATAAATAGAACCATGTAATTAATCTATCAAATCATCAATTACTAGAATATGAAACTTATCTTTGATGGTGTATGTTTTCAATTCGCTATAGTTTGGGCACATCCTGTAACTATAATCCTTATTTTATACCATGACCACCAAGGAGGAATATTCACTTTGACTATGTTGAATTATTCCTAACTCCAACATCTCTTATACCATATTTTCAATTTCACTCTTTTCGGCATAAGGATAACTATAGGGTCTGATATTAGGTGGTGTTACTTCTTGGAATGAGTCTATTTGCATGATCATGTGCACAACTTAGAAGAAGTCCATATGGCATGTCACCAAAAAAACATAATTGTCATTCAAAACCTTTTACAAATCAAGATATATAGACTCCTTGGTTGGTTTAACCTCCATGAAAAATAAGAATTCCATAAAACCTTCTACACCTTTTTTGAGAATCTTAATCATCTAGTGGGAACTAACCAATTGTGGAGATTTACCCCATAATCCATGTAGTTCCAAAGTGCTTATTTTTTAATGGAACCCTATGTATAATTATTAGAAATTCATCTCAATAGTTAACAAAGTGGTGAGCCATTACACTCCCAAAATAATGTCAAATCCTCTCATGGGAATAGAAAACATAGGGGAATCTAACAAATAGTTTACTATAGTAAGCTTGATAATATGGTATATTTTATAATAGTTGACCGTGCCACCATTTGAAATCATGACTTAAATGTCTAGAGTTAGGTAAATGAAATAATTCAAATGATTAGCCAACTTACTATTGATAAGTTATGCGTATTCCTAGAATGAATTAACATAGTCACCTTTTGTTTCTTTAAGAACCCCACCACCTTAAGAGTTTGAGTACTAATACCTAAAAATGGTTGAGAAGAAATAGTAGGTTAATAATCTTCAAGTTCATCCTCATGTTCTTATAACCCTTCTCCTAAATCCTCCTCATCTTCTTCCTCATAATTTGTACTAGCAATGTAAAACAACTTATTTTAGCACATCGATGCCCTTTGTTCCATTTGCTATGATATCCAAAACACAAACCTTTTATATGATTTTATTCCACTTGTTGAGGTGTCAATCTGGTAGTCTAATGAAATGATGGTGATGGAAAGGTGTGTTTATGAACATTGGTGAAATTCTTCATCCAATAATATCTTTTTCCTTAAACATGCATTCCATTGGTATGGCCTTAGATATATTACTGGGATGGAACATGTGAACCTATAATTGGATTATATATTTGATACCACCCAAAAATAGGTTTGTTAGATTTTCCTTAGTGATGTATGCCAAATGTAAGGAGAAATTCTGAAATTGATGAATGTTGTCCTTGGTAGTCCTAGTTTAGTGTAACTTGGCTAGTTAATTGAAGTAATTTTTAGAGACATTATTGTGATAGTGGTAAAACTCCTCAAAAAATGTTGACCATGAAACTAAAACACCCTTATTTTTATTTTGAGTAAACAACCAATGATACAAAATGAATGGCTTAGGTTCTAAATAGAGAGAGGCCATAACCACTTTTTTTGAATATGTAGTTTGATGTAGATCAAATAAATTTTCAATTTGAGTGATCTAAGTGAGTGGATCATTACCATTAAAATTGCATAGGTCCACTTTTGGAAACATTGACTTAGGTTCAAAATTGGTATTGGTATTTTTTGGAGTAGGAAAACCAAATTGAAGTGGTGGAGGACTATTTTGCAATGGGTGAGCTAACAAGTTGGCCAAATGCCTAGATATTTGTTTAATTAATACTTCACACTATCCAAGTCCCCTGTCAAACTTGTAATGTCCCTTTGAAATGTATCAAAACCATATTTTTTCACCATGCCCTATAACTCTAATTTATGTTGTTGAAATACCTTTGAACTAAATGGATTAGAGGTTTCAAATTCCATGTCATCCTTGTGAGAATGTTTTGGAGTTCTTTTCCCTTTCTAGTAGCCACAAGTGTTTGGACTGGCCATACATAAACCCTATGAGGATTTTAACCCAAGAAATAATGTTTTACTAGAATACACCATTGTCATTATTTAGACCAATGACTACTATAGTACATACATGTGAACACTTTTGACCCAAAAAGTGTATGGATAGAATATACCATTTTAATTAGCTCAGAGAGATGAATCCAATGACTACTAATTTTCACAAGGTAATTTTTTTTTCTTTTTTTGTAAAAACACCTCATGAATAAAACTATGGTGATGAAAAAATCAAATCCTCCCATATCACAAGTTATGTTTTTTCAACCTTCAAGTGCTTAGGACACTAAATCCAAAAAATTGTACCATAGAAACTTGCCCAAATGAATTCTCTGATACCACTTGTAAATAAATTACTTAGATGATTCAAAAAAGTAGAATAATAAATAGTTGATTTAAAATCACAATAAGCAGATCCAAAACAAAAATTGGCAAAAGAGTAGAATAATTGAATATTATGAATGATCCACTTAAAGGGGGAAACCTCCATAATAATGCAATAAGAATATAATTCATAATATGATGATAAAAGACTAACCACTTCATCCTATATATACACTAATTAGCCATGGTTATGCCATAGGTTGATGAAACTAAGATCATTGTTAAATGTAATAAGAAAATATGAAGATGTGTAAGCCATAAGTAGGACACACATATCCCTAGACACACTATAGGTTAAGGTCATAACAAACCCTCTCATGTGGGTGGCTCAATAAATCAAGTAGGTTATGACTCCATCATTTTCCACCCTTGTGAAGTAGATGCTTTTAAAACTAAACTATACAAAGTGATAAAAAAAATCTAACTAGATATATCTAATCTATGTATATCAGCTCCATGGCCACTTAGGTACATTAGGTTAAGGTCATAACAAACCCTCTCATGTGGGTGGCTCAATAAATCAAGTAGGTTATGACTCCGTCATTTTCCACCCGTGTGAAGTAGATGCTTTTAAAACTAAACTATACAAAGTGATAAGAAAATATCTAACTGGATATATCTAATCTATGTATATCAGCTCCATGGCCACTTAGATACATTAGGCAGCTCTAGGCCACTCAGGAATGCCAACCACTATAGATGGAGTAAGGCATGAAATTGGTGACAACCTAGAATATGATATAAAGTGTATAAATCACATAAAATGACATGGAGTTTATCATTCCATATGATCAAACTATGTGTAACTAAGTATATGGAAACTACGTACCACAAACATACCCCCAATCTATTCTCTAAGTATATTGATTCTAGACTAGGTATTTAATAACTAAGTATTTATATCTAAACTTAATGTGGGAGTGATCATGCCATGCATGATGCCCCTAAATCTGATCAATTGGTATTAATTTGAGCTCAAATGAGTGTATATGAGGAAAATATAGACATAACTATCAAACCTATGGCTATATATGTGCAAATATATAGTGTGCTTGGTGTACTAGTTTGGCTAATCTAGATTACCCTAAATCTAGGGCTACTAAATAGTAACACCCTATAGTAGATAGTAGTTCCCTATGACACTACTATCCCATTCTAGGTGCTAATGTCTATCTAGTCTAAAATCTAGGTGAATGAACTACTTTTTGAGTCCTTGTTTTTTCCTATGTCTGACCTGTGTTTGATTTTTGAAACTAAGTTGATATGCTGAAAATAATCTATAAATAGCATTGTACGAGCCTAATCTCTATGACAAACCCCTGTGAATTCCCCCTGTTTTGATACTAGTTATGGAACCCATGTAATAACTATCCTAAAAATAAGTAGCTTTACAAAAGGTGTTATCCAAAGCATGTGCATGATAATCCAATATAATGTACAAACATAATGTCAGAATATAAAATAATTTAAGCAAAAGTAGGTAATGTAAGATGCATTTTGTAATCTAGCATTGCATAAGGGTGACAAGATAGATGTAATCAATATGTATAATAAAAAATATAAGCAGTTACTTAGGGGTATGGGGCATGATTTCCATCACAACACCCAATTAAGAAAGGTGAATGCATGAGGTTCCTCATGACATCAAAAATTGGTGTGTGTACTAAGTAGAGACAAGTGCCATGGTGAATATGCATACAAGGAATCATACATATAACATGTATGAGACATGCAAAAGTAGGCAAAGGGGCCACAATACAAGGGACATTATCACATGTCACTAAATCTAAGACTAGAAGATATACAAAGACATGTTCAAATTTCCACATACACAAGCAACAAGTGATTTTGGCTTATAGCCATAAAGGACATGTTCAAATGTCTACATATACATAAGGGCCATGGGAACATATCCAAATCATAAATAATAGAAGTGACATAGAGATAAAGATCAATGCCATATTCAAATGACCTCTAAATAGACTAATCATAGGAAACACAATTAAGTTTAAACTAGAAATATAGAAATGAAAGCATGTATAACTATGTAGTACAAATATGTGCAAATGATAGGATGTACATATAACAAGTCTAGCTAGTGATAGTAAAAAAAATTATAATAAATTATTATCAATGATCAATATAATGATATATCAATGTGTAAAATGGAATGCATAGAATGTAAAGATAGAACCTAGTAGTAGTAACTATGTATGCGATGCCCCCGAGTGGGTAGATGTATCACATGAATAAACCTGGATTGGTGTAAATGGCCGTAGTGGGTTCATGATAACAAGTCTAGATTAGTGTAGTGGATCAAAGACCTATATGTAATCTATAGGCACTCAACAAGAACAAGTGAATCATATATATATTATAAAATTGACTATACTAGGATATTTGGTAGATGAATTATTTGAAAAGTAATAAAAATGTAAATATAACAACACACACAATTTATATATTTTTTTGAGTAATATTTTAATGTTTTTGTACTTTGACATGTTATATTAATTTTTTATTTTCTACATAGAATCTATGTACAAGCAAATAAAACCAAATATGTAGAAGGAGCAAGAGAGAATAAAGTATATATAAGGGTGTAAGGACCATACTATTTGATTAGTCTCATGGGAGACACACTATCACTATGACTAGTGTCAAAGAAGGTAACTATGATTTACTATATAGTGTGAATGATATGTTGTAGTTAAATGTTATTGTAGTAAGAATCTAAGTATTGTTCATCATTGGAATCATAATAACCTAGAATGCTAGAGGGAATTACCTCATGCTATGGATTTGACATTTGTATGTTGTGATTTGGCATATTGATTATGATTTTTCCCTTTGAAACTATGTTTATTATAGATATATGATGTTTTGGAGGCTCTTTTGTTAGAAAACCTATTTTGAGAATGCTTGTTTATGTTTCATGATTTTAACTTTATAACTTTAGATCTTCTTCCTTTTATAAAATTTCTTATGTATCTAGATGTTTTTCCTTGATAAATCACATCTATGATTGGTTTGTCTTAGTATGTTTAATAAATTCCAAACCCTGTTGACTAATATTATCAACTTCTAGAATAGGAGAAGTGATGCCTTGGGCCTGCTTGCCTAAACCTTCACTATGATATTCAAGCTACTGTAGATATTTATGACCAAATTATACCATATCAAGTGTTGAGATTGCTTTTGGATAAGTAATTTTGCTTGATTTATCTATGTTTATTGTAATATTTTTTTATTTGATTATGTTTTTTAAACATTTTATTCTTCTGATTTATACTTTGATAACCACTTTTGTACTATTTCTAATTTTGACCCTTTTTGAATTGGTAGATGTGCCTATTGGTGTCTTAGGTTTCACCCTAGCTGAGAAGGGGATTGTTCATGTCCTCTTTCTCAAACCTAGTCCAACATGCGACTGAACCTAGGCTATGGGTTACCTAATTTTGGGTCAAACCTCTAGAGAAGGCCAGTTTCCTTTAAGGGCTATCACCTATACTAAACCTAAACTAACTACTTGTTGGGAAAAGGGGAGATATATTAATAATAATTTATGAAAACATTTAAAAATGGGGGGGTGATGCACAAAATATTTTGATCCTTATACTTGTACAAGACACACTATAAGATTCATTCAAGACTACTAAAAATCACTTCATTCACTCTTTGATTAGCTTCCATATAAGTATTTCACAACAAGGCATTACCTAGCTATCAACCTAACATGAGAGGGTACTTTCCCACTTCCACACTGACCAACATACTATATATGCACTTACAATGACATGTGATAAATACGAAAACACTGTATGAAGGTGAGAAAACTTAGACAAAGACAAGGAAAACATCTATTCACTTAACCGCATCAATAAATTCATAAGACACACTTCAACTCATCTTACCAAATGGAGGAATTTAGTCTTTTATTGCACCAAATTGGTGTTACAATATAAATCATGGAAAATTATAGTCATGCCAAAGAGAGGGATCCTTTTTAAGGCTTATAAGCTTGTATTTATAGTATAAAGGGATGAGAGAGATGGGGATCAAGTAGAAGCATGGATAAGGGAGCATAATGACCAATATTTCCCATCATTCCAACGTTGATGCCATTAGAAAAGATCATAATGCCTAAGATTACTTCTAGAAGGTGGCCATAACAACCATATCCAGCCTTTTCAATCTATTTTGGTCTATGTTGATTCTCAATATAGCTACAATGATAGGATCAAGTCATTTGAAAGTTGAATTCCATTGTTGAAGCAAATACAATAGATAGATCAATCTATTATGATCTTGTTCTAACATTGATTGTTCCTTACTAATTTGTTTTGGCATGTGAAAATGGTCATAATTAGTTTTATGACCACCTTATCAATGACTTATCCATGCTACTAATTTTGGTGATGAACCTTTTGAAACTGATGTGTTTGCTTCCATGGCCTCCCTTTGAAATATTTGCTCTAGTTTAACCTCAACCTTATTTGGCTTTGACTTTTGATATGGGCCCTTGATATTGATTTGGGTTTATAGGGATGTGCCACCTAGTATCTCTATATTCATTCTTAGGATCCTATTAACCCTTTTACCCTACAAAAATCATCAATCTCCTTGGTGTGATTAAATGCATGCCTTTGATTTCCTTCCACTTGATCAAATGTGCATGATTGATCCACTAAGTCACTATGATCATGATAATTGTTAACCCTATATTTGATCTCAACATCATCTAAATTTTTAACTTGATGCTCATCATTGATCTACTTTGGTATGGTGGATCATATACCATTGATTTACATGTACCCACTAGATTTGTTAGTCACCATGAACTATTAAATCTTCACTTGAGATCATGTGATCTTGACACTTTTCATCCCTTCATTTGTTCCTAGGATTTGTTGACTATTTTACCTACCACTCTTCATTGATATATGTATGATCACCTAAGATCTTACCACTTATCATCCTCATGTTATATATTAAGATACATTGACCTTTTGATTGTGATCTTGTCATTGATCTTTGATGTATGATTGAATATGCACTATTAGATGTTTGGGACCCACTAACACTATCCTCACATATGCATAATTATATTCAATACAATATCCCATGATATTAACACTTGTTAACTATGTGTTTCTTTTGGGAACATTTGAATCAAAATGGTTGTTTTTCATAGCTTTAATTTGATGTCCCTATGAATGTCTTATTCTAGTTGTTCAACTTTGAATGCTTGTATCTTGAGATAGAAAAAGCATCAAGACCCCAAATTAGCTAAGGATATTTATGAGACCCAAATAATCATGTCCATGTATTCCTTTGGCTTTAGTTAACATCCCATGTTTATATATCAAATGTGCAACTAGACTGATCCATTCATTGCCTCATGATGTGTCATGATGTTCTGGCTCTTTAAGATCACCATTGAGACTTTAAGCATGATTAAAGTGTTTCAAGAGATTGTAAATGGAAAGTTATATTTTATTAAATTTTGTCTACTCCTTGTGACATTGGATCACTCTTCAATCAAGAACCTACTAAGCTTCTTATTCTATATTAGGTTAATTTGGTATGTAGGCCAAATTTTTCCAACATCTTTGGTGACTTGGCTAGGTAGAATGCCTTCTATTCTTGAGAACTCAAACCATTTACATGATTATTGGACTCAAAAAACAATGAAAAATTTAAACCTTGACTGTAAGCAACCCTTTTGAATAAAGGAAGGCAATAATCCCATGAAAACAAGAAGGGAAACATAGAAAACATGGAAACTAACTAAACAGAGCAAAAGTAAACAAACTAATGTGCTAGGACAACACTTGGAGAAAATAGAAAATAAAATAACTATGTACAAGGAACTCAACCTTTAATAACAATGTTTAAATTATATCCCATTAACTAGGATATCAAGCTCCTCACCATCCATCCCTACAAGTTGTAAGGCATTGTGGGATTTGTAGCTAGAGATTGTGTATGGACCACTCCAAAGAGATTCAAACTTTTTATTCATTTTTGGCTTATCTCTATCCTCATCCCACTTGAGTACCAAATCTCCTTCTTTGGAACATCATGAAGAACCTCCTTTGTCAAAGGATCTCTTCACTTTTCATTGATAGCTTTCCATGGATAGCATGGATTGATGTCTTGCCTCTTCTAACACTATAATCTTAGCATATATAATCTCCATAGGTTCATTCTCCAATAACTCAATTTGATGCATCAATTCTAGGGTAGGAAATTCAAGAGAAATATGCTTTCTTGCTTCTTTACCATATACCATCTTATAGGGAGAGTTGGCTATTGACCTTTTGTAGGTGATCCTATTATCCCATAGAAATACCTTTTATTTGAGATTCCATGACCTTTGATTATCTTTAGTTATCCTTCTTAGGATCTTTAATAGGTTCTTATTAGTGGACTCAACAAGGCCATTGCCTTAGGGATAGTAGTTTGATGAAGTGCTAAGAAAGACACTATGTTGAACTTCCCATTGGTTACTTTTACATCACATAAATGCCATAAAATTGTTAGAAATAATAGTTGAAAGGACTCCAAACCTAGTAAATAGACCTTCATATAAATGTAGAACATTGGTCTTATTTTCTTACTTTAATGCCACTACCTATGTCCATATAGTGAAGTAATCTATCATAGTTAGTATCCATTTATGACTTGATATTTAAGGGGAGGTTAATGATACCAATAAATTCCAATCCTTATTGGAAAAATGGTTGATCCACTATAATTTGCTAGAGAGGCAAGGCTACAAGTTTCACCTTTCCTACAAACATAACACATTGTCTATATTTCCTAACCCATGCATGACAATCACAAAATAATCTTGGCCAATAATACCCACCTCTCATGATCTTGTGGGTTATGATACTTCATGAATAATTCCCTCCACCATGTCAATTATGGAACTCTTCAAGCAACCTTTCCTTTTGATGTTGTTCAATACATCTTAACACCATGCCATTGATATGTTTCTTGAACAATACACCATAAAAAAGAATAAATGGAATGGATTGGAATATAAAATATCTTCTTTTTAAATTGGTTAATTTAGAGGGATAAATACCATCTTTGATATATATTACTAAATCATGATATTAGCTAGAAGGTGAGGTATGATGAAGCTTCTTCATTAGTTAACACCATAACCACCTCATTGGATTCTTGTAATTCTTGGGATATATGTTCACAATGCCATTTTCCTCTAATATAGTTATTGACATTGATCTCAACATCATAATTTATTACCTTTGTTATCCAACCATCTCTTTCTCATTTAAGTCTTTCTTTAAGAGAAACTCCTAGATACTTGGATGGGTAACCATTAGGTGTATCTTATTGTTAAATAATAAGTATCTAAACTTATTGAGAGACCTTATAATATAAATTACATGATTTTCAATAGAATATTACCTTATTTCATACTCCTCCAAGCCTTGGTTGAGGAAGGCTATTGGTTGCTTCAAAGTCTCATGATTTTTTTACATAATGCCTAAAATGGTGTAAATATTAGCATAGGTGTACAAAATCACGTCCTTTGATAAATTTGGGATCATGAGCTTAGGATCACTAGTTATGCCTTTTTTAATTTCATTAAAACTCCTTAATCCATATTTGGACTAGCTAAAGCTCTGATTCTTATTTAGCATGGTTGTAAGTGGCTTAGATAAAATGGAAAATTTTGAGATGTATATTTTAATAAAATTTATCTCCCCTAAGAAACTTTTATAAGCTCTCTTGTGTTTGGGCAAGGAAATTTTAAGAATTGAAGCTATTCTTTCAGGATCTATGCTTAAACCATGCTTTGAAACTATATGTCCAAGGATATTACATTCATGAATTGAGAAGACACACTTTTTGGGATTTAGGGATACCCCAAATTGCCTACACCTTTCAAACACTTGCTCAAGGTGAACTATGTGCTCACTTGCATATTTTGAGAGGAATATTACATTATCCAAATAGACCATCACATATTTGTTGAGAAGACCCTATAATGTCATATCCATGGCTCTTTGAAAATTTTCTCTAGTATTGGATAGACCAAAGGGCATCTTTCTATATGAAAATATCCCTCACTTTATGGTGAAGGATGTCTTGAATTGGTCTTCTTCCTTAGCCAAAATATGGTTGTAACCACTATATCCATCCAATAAGGAAAACCTTTCTAAACCTAAAACAAAATGTAAAATCTATTCCATAGATGGAAATGGATAGTGGCCTTTAAGGGAAGCCTTATTTAAGTCATAAAAGTCAACACACAGTCTAATTTCACCATTATTTTTCTATAATAGAACAAGCTTTTCTACCCAAGTTGAGTGCTTGATTGGAAATATAATAGTTGACGTAATGAGCTTATAAAGCTCAACTCTCATCAAAATCTCAAGCTTTAGATTAATAGGCCTTTGACTTTATATTAATAGCTTAGTTTAATCTTATAGCTCAATGATGTGCTGATATATACTTGCATTAAATACCTTGAGATCACTACATTTCTATGCAAATACATCAACAAAACTTTCACATAACTTAATGAAATATTTATTCTCTAAAAAAGAGCATACCTTACCCAATCTTAAGCTCTTACCACATGCAACTTTGACATTGGAATAATGTTCCTCCTTTGATGACAAATTTTCCTTTTCTTTCCTCAACTCATCATCACCATTGAATATGTTCTCAAGTGTGACCAATCCCTTGGGAAACTTTTTTTTTTTAGTTTCACAATCTAATCACCATACTATTGTAAGTACTTTGAATAATTTATTGAGGAAAACTTAGTTTCCTCTTCCAAAAATCTGACAACTTGATTGTCATCTTCAAACACTTGCCAATTATCATTATTCTATGGAATAGAAGTCCTTACAACCACCTTAATGTGTGACTAGACCTAGTCACTTATTACATTAGATATGATACTAAATTGTGCCCCAATGGTAGCTAACTAATTTGCATGTTTTTTCTCATCTCTTGGTATTGCATGAATGTTGAAGGCCTAAAAATCTTAAATTATGTCACATACCCTATGCTTATAATATTTAAGAAATGGGTTGTTTCATAAATTAAGGCCTCTCACTTGGTGAGCTACAAGTTCACTATCACTAAATATTTGTAAGGCATTGACTTTTATCTTCCTAACCCATTATAAGCCATGAACTAGTGCCCCATATTCAATATAAATATTTGAACAACCAAATTGAAACTTAATATAAAAGAAGTAACTTTAATTTTATGGAGAAATCAACATCATTCCATTGCTAGTTCCATGCTTATTCATTGACCCATAAGAGTATAATTTCCAAAGATGATCACTAGACTCAACATCCTTCATCAAGGCTAGAATTGGTGCATCTTTATCATGCAAGAAATAAACACCAAGTCCTTATTCTAAAACTAGCTTATAAGGATCATATTTATGTGATCTAGAGGCCCACTCATTAGGGAACAAACCTAGAATCCCATTTAAAGGTGAAACAATTTCCTATACACTGTCTTTTATCACCTCATCTAAGATGAGGCAATTGGTGTTCAAAACACTTGGCATAAATGGTTCCAAATCGAACAATGAAATAGTTAAAAATGTGTGGTTACCTTGGTACCATACCTGGTATTAAACATCAAATATATCAAATTAGATGATAAATATCCTCTAATCTTTGAGGTAAATTCCCTTAACAGACACATGGCAAAGGAGGGAGGCAAGTCCACCATAACCACATCTTGTTCAATGGTAACATTGGGGAAACCATTTAGTGTCAAAATTATATATTTGATGATGCATAATGTATTTATTGGTGAAATATATAATTTAAATAATTATTTACCATTTGGTTCATAGACAAGATGAATCTTGTCTACAATTTGCTTTGGCATGGCAGTGATACTAGTTCCACCATCCACCATACAATTATGAAATAAATAGTCACCAACTATCAAAGAGAGGTATAAGGGAGAATTTTTACTTGATTTTACCTCAGCTTTGTCCCCTTCTGCCATTTTGTGTACCTAATGTATTTGATGGTTCATTTGCTAGTCTAAATTAGTTAGTATAACTCCTTATTTCTTAACTGGTTCTGAGGACACCTTGAGAGATGAAAGCTCTTGGATGAGGATATAATTTTGTCCTAGAATAATAAGGTAATATCACATGCTAATGATGACACTGAATTTGTTCATCCGATCCACTATAATGATTGAAGCTCCACTAAACTTTGGATACACCTTTTGAACCACTCATTGTTCATGGATTAGAGGTATTTAAGAGACCTTCCCAGCCTCTACATTCTACCTATTTTATGTTGTAGGGGCAGGAGGTTGATATTTGGTAATTTTGGAAACAACTTTAGGAGTAATTGAATCATTAGTCACATCTTGAGCCTCATCAATGGATCTTATTTTAGTTTTAGTTGCAATTTTAACTTGACCACTTGATTCTAGTATCACCACCAAGATTAAAAGCAACATAATCATCCATTTGCCAATTTGAATTAATGGCATCAGGATACCTTTAAACTTGTTGATCCTCTACTTGGGGTACTAAACTTATCTCTTAATACTAAACTCCTTAAAGATAAAACTCTTCTTGTGTCATTTGTGTCATATTAATGTTCTGGGATACCAAGGTTTGGTGTTGAACATCACCAAGATTAGAAGGATACCAATTTGATTCATGCATTGAATTGTTTTGAAGTGGTGTGGGAATAATATATTTTGGTGTGGAAGGTGCATTAATATTAATATATGCATTTGGTTTAGATGGAACTATGGATCCTTATGATTGATAGGGTGGTCTATTTTCTCTAAATCCTTGATAAAGAGACCTTTGATCTCTAATGTGCTGATAAGTAGTATGTTTTTTTATTAATAGGGCCTATTAGTCTGATATTATTACCTTTTGAGTTGTACTATTTCATTTCCAAAAGATTGCAGCAAACCTTTGAAATTACCCATCTCATTGGCTTGACTAGAAAGGGTTGAAACTTGAGCTTGAGGAGATGGAATAGGGGCTAACGATGGAAATTGATTAACCTATGGGGGTGGAATAAATTTCAAATCTTGGAATATAGGCATTGGAGGCCTTGGAGCAAGCTTACTAGTTTGTATCAAACTATTTTTTTCTCTTATTGTAACCTCATAAGCATGTGGCAAGGTATTACCACCCATAGACTATATCATCACACTAATATCTAAATTAAGGGATCTTAAATAATACAAGAAGGCATATTCAGGGGATGGACTGATCAATGTAGGTATTCTAGTCCATGTCCTCTGGAATCTAAGTTTGAAACCAAACATAAACTCATGATGAGATCTCTTTATGTTAGTCAGTTGTTTAACTAAAGATAGGTGATTAGATTTATCCTCAAATTGTATAAATAAGGTTGTACCTAACTCATCCCAGGTAGCAATGGAATTTAATGGAATATTTATATACCATTACAATTCTTTTCCTTTGAGAGAAGCAACAAATAGTCTGATATTGACATTATCTTAAACAACATTATGAATGAAATAAAGGTTGGAAACATCTTGGATGTGCTCAATAGTAGTTGTTTGACCTTCTCTTGAGAATAATGGGATACTTATAAGGTTAGACATAGGAATTTAATCATAATGGGCCAAATTCAATGGACTACCTCTATTGAATAAGACAAACACTTGATTCTTGATGGCCATTTGGGTAGTGGGGATTACACTAATTAAAATAAGAGGATGACCAGGATATGAATATTACTTTTAGGGATAGGGTCTTGTCATATTAAATATTTATCTCTTATATGAAATATAATGTAGTTCAATGAATTCAGGGGGACTACCTTTACTAGCAGACCCTGTAGTAACCTTTGGCATAAGAATATTATCTAGATGGTGCTATGAAATATACAATTTTAAAGATATTTAATTATTGATGATGATGGCTATCCTTTTCTACTTAATATTCTTCCCCTTAGCTCCAAATTTTAGTTCTTATAAGAGACCTAGTCCCATCGAGCATGTTAGAATTATTGGTCTCCTAGGTTACACCCTAGTTGAGAAGGGGATTGTTTAGGTCTTCTTGCTTAAACCTAGTCTAACATGGGATTTACCCTAGGCTATGGGTTACCTAATCTTAGCTCAAACCTTTGAATAAATATGACTTCATTTTGGGGCTATCATCTATAGTAAACCTAAACTAGCTTCTTGCTGGGATAAAGGGAGAGAGATTAATAATAATCTATGAAATCATGTAATAAGGGGTGTGATGCACCAAATATTTTGATCCTTATAATTTCACAAGTCATACTATATGATACATTGAATATTTTAAAACATAACTTCATTCACTCTTTAATCAACTTCCACATAATTATTTCACAACAAGGCATTTACTAGCTATCAACCTAGCATGAGATGGATGTTTTCTACTTACACACTGACCAAAAGACTATATATGAACTTATAGTGACCTTTGATAACTACCAAAACACTACATGAAGGTGAAAAAACTCAAACAAATGCAAGGAAAACACATATTCACTTAACCACATCAATTAATTCATCAGACTGTTGGAACACAACTGTCTACTAAGAGGGGGTTAAATCAGTAGATTGATTAAAATTAGTCATTTAATACTTTTAATGTAAATTAGAAAGTATATAAAAATATCACATTAAAAAAATATACATAACACTCAATGTACGTGGAAAACCCTATATGGGAAAAACCATAGTGAGAATGGCTACTAGAATCTACTATTTCAATATACCTTCACAATCAAAACCTCACTGTTACAAAGTTTAAGGACACCAACCCTAAGTAGACACCAATACCCTTATTTAAGAGCACCTACTCCCTAATTGAGGACCAACTCAGCTCTTTTGATGGCACCCACTTATCATATTTATTATGGAGCTATAACTCTAGGTTATTAATTTTGATTCAAAAATGAATCCAGTTCTATGTTACAGACCTGTTCTATAATTGCTCATATTTTGCCTTACATCTCTCTTCCTCTCTTTCTCCCAATTAAACTCTTCATCACACTTAGTGCATATCCTAGATGATGTATATATTTATTGGATCTAGGTATCACATCTTCTCTATGTTCATACTTGGTCATTAACACATCACACTCCATTCTTAGAACTCAGTCCATATTTTTCTAATCACAAGTTCCTTGCTTCTTGAATTCACATGCCACTACCATGATTCTCTATCTTTTACTATATTTAGCATATATTAATCTCTATATTTTATACACATGAGATTTTACACAATTTTTATTGATTACAATAATATATATTATTCTTTGTGTCGTAGAATACATCTTGCATGTGTGTTCCATCACTTGACCATTGAGATGAACATTTCTTTAAATACTGACCATTGATCTTTGGTTTCTTGTTTAATTATCCCAACTTTTAAATGTAACCATTTGATCAATTTCATGCACTCTAATAAATCCTTATGAGATTTTAAACTTTAATGGTTCAACTTTAAGTCACAACTATTGATCAAAATATGATAGGCTCACATGCTTTTTTAGATCTTTACTAGCTTCTAAGCTTTAACTATTCAAATTTAAGTCACAATCATTGATCAACATCTGATAGGATCACAAGATTCATTAGATATTTAAAAGATTCTAAACTTTAATGCTTCAATTTTAAGTGATAACCATTGATTTTTTTCTTAGTCTCCCAAAATTAGGACACTTCGTACTCTCACATGCCTCCTAGGCATTTTACTATCAGTCCAAATGCTTGTGACACCTAAAACCCTTACATGCCTTTTGTACATTGCTATCAATCCCTATTATTGTGATACTTATCACTCTCATGTGCCTTCTACACATTACCAGTACCTACACTTGTGACACTTGACACCTTCACATTGATCATTAACTATTTGAATTTAAAGCACACCATAGATCTACTTCTCAAGCTCTATGATCATGACACATGTCATCAACATGTTCATACTTAGGTTTTTTGATTTATTGACTTTAATTCACATCATTATATCTTCATCATGTGATTGATCACTAATCATTCATCAAACAAAGATAATTCTTAAGTCAAGGACTTAGGAAAGATTAATGTTTTTGATCACTACTTGAAGCTAGTAATTTCTAGATTGAAGGGGTTGATTTCACAATTACAAGGAAGGTCTATGTTATGACTTAAGAAATCAGTTCCCTCCTATATCTAGTCTACATAAAAATAGAAAGGCATATGAACTCCATAAATAAAACCCATAGGGTTTTAGAAATAAAACCTAGTAATGGCCAAGAGCAAAGATAAATCATTACTAAGCTCATTTCTCTTCATTTAAGGCTATGGACCATATATATGAGATGCACACGAAAAACCCATAACATGTATTCCATCAATTTCCTTCAAAATATATGGAAATAGTCTCTATAAAATAATGATAACTTTATATTATAATATTGTAACTTCTGCAATTATAAAATATGTTCTTCTCTCCATCAATCTTGTCTATAGCTAATCCTTTGACATCAATGACATCCATAGTGATAATTATCTCCCTTTTTCCATTAATGACACACATTTTTCCAACAATCTGCCCCTTTGGAATTGATGGCAAAATAAATGCTCTAATCTTGTAATACATGCTCTACTACTTCTCTAGCATTGATTGTACATGCATTGTCTTTTGATGAATGTGGGCTGAAGTTGTTCATATAAATATTTTTCCCCCTTAGGCAGTGGAACATTTGCCTAAAAACACCCTGGACACATGTTTTTATCCTTCTTTGATGAACATAAAGCTTTTATAGAGAGTATCTACACTTTTTGTTGAGATCATTTTCATTTTTTTTCTCCCTCTTTGGCATCAATGGGAAAGGGACTCCAACTTCCTCACTATTTGTCCAAATTTTTCTCCCCTTTATCAAATAAAGGATTTTTTCAAAAAATTTGAAACCATCAAGTAATTAAAAATTTGCAAAAATATGCATACCTATCTTGCCTTTTCTCTCTAATTAAAAGGATTAACAAAGATTCTATGATCTTCCCCCTAGACTCATGCCCTATTGCGAGGATATTGAGATATGATGTAGGATCCACCACTTCTAATTTCTATCTCAAATAATAAAATATATCCTTAGGAAGAGGTTTGGTGAATATGTCAGAAATCTGATCCTGTGTTGGCATATATTTCATTTGACCTCTTGATCTACAACCTTTTCTCTTGATAGGTAATACTTAATTTATATGTGCTAATTTTTGGAGTACATCACTAGATTATTTGATATATTAATAACACTTGAATTGTCAAAAATATTATAGATAGGTGATTTTTATTCTACCTTGATGTCTTTAAGTATTTTCTTCACCCACGAGACTTGAGTGAAACATGCCACTACTGTAACATACTCTGCTTCTACTGTAGATGGAGTAACTGACTCTTGTTTTTTTCTTAGCCATGAAATAAGTTTGTTTCTAAGGAAAAATGTACCATCTCTAGTTCTTCTCCTATCATCTACACTTCCTACCCAATCATTATCTTTATATGATATCAAAGTGAAATATTCATCTTTAGGATACCATAGGCCGTAGTCAATTGTACTCTTGATATATCTAAATATTATTTTCACTACATTGAGATGTGATTCTCTGAGATAAGCTTGAAATATTGAAATCATGCACATTACTTTCATGATATCTAGTCTCAATGTAGTTAGGTATAAAAAAGTAACTATCATTGATCTATACAAAGTCTAATTTACATCAAGGGACTCATCCTTTTTTATCAACTTATAACCAGTTTTCATGGGAGTACCTACTAGTTTATTGTATTCCATTCCATACTTCTTGAGAATTTCCTTAGCAAACTTGATTTGAGATATAAATATCCCTTCATTAGATTATGCTATCTGTAGATCAAGGAAGAAAGAAAGTTATCCAAGCATAGACATCTCAAACACATTTTGCATTTGAGTAGAAAATTCTTTGCATATTCTATTGTTGTTACCATAAAAAATGATATCATCTACATATACAATAATAATTAACATATGCTCACCTTTTGATCTAAAGTATAAATTACTATTTACACAACCATTATTTAGTCCTTATTATTACAAGTATTGGTCTAATATTTAATACCATGCTCTAGGTTCTTATTTTAGACCATATAGAGATTTCTTCAATCTACACACATAATCTTCTTGTTCTAATAGCTGAAAACCTTCACGTTGTTCTATGTAGACTTTCTCTTATAGGTTCCCATTCAAGAAAGCAAACTTAACATCCATTCGATAGAATTTGAATTTATTATAAATAAAGAATGTTAGAAACATTTTTATGGCTTCTATTCTAGCAAATGGAGAAAATATTTCCTCAAATTCTATTCCTTCAACTTTTGCATATCCTTTGCACACCAATCTAGCCTTATTCCTTATAACAGTTCCATCCTCATTGAGTTTGTTTTTAAAGACCCACTTAGACATATTACATTCTTATTTTAAGGTCTTGGATCTAGTTCCATATTTTTGTTCTTATTAATTTTTCTTAATTATTCTTCCATGTATTTTATCCAATTCTCATCCTTGTTATCTTTAACATAATTCTTAGGCTCAATTTTAGATATTAGAGCAAAACTTACTTGCTCCTTGTTCATTGAAACTCTTCTCATTTTTTGACCTCAATTTTTATTCCCAATGATATTATATATAGGATGATCCTTTTGAACAAATCTTTCAACTGGATTTTCATTTACTTCCCTAGGCTCTTCATTAGCTACTTCCTCTTTAGTCTCTAATTCATATTCATAGATGTCTCTATCAGTTTCAAAATGTTTTGAGCCTTCATCAACTTTGACATTGATACTCTCTAAAATATTATGTACCCTTTAATTGTAACATATGTAGGCTTTGTTTTAGGTGGAATAACCAAGAAATATTCCTTCATCACATATTGATTCAAAGCTTTCAAACTTATCTTCCTTTCTCTTGATGTAGCATTTGCTTCCAAACACTCTAAAATACTTATCAAAGGTAGTTTTTCAATACCATAGTTCATAGGGGATTTTATCATTATTTACCCTTAGTTGAAATCTATCTAAGATATATAATGATATTTGTAATGCATCTCTCCAATATTCTTTAGGTATATTTGAATCTTTTAACATTGTTTTGGACATCTCGTTGACTATTGTATTATGTCTTTCAACAACTCTATTCTACTGTGGAGTCCTTGATTTAGAGTAATGCCTTTTTATTCCATACTTATCATAGCAGTCTATGAACTCATTTGAGGTGAATTATTCACCTCTATAAGATCTTAATCATTTTATTTTTTTGTCTAATATCATTCTCTACCATGGCACTAAAGATCTTGAATCTTTCAAATTCCTAAGACTTGTCCTTCAAAAAGGTTACCCATGTCATTCTTGAGTAATCATCTACTAGTAACATGAATTATCTTTCTCCTTTGGATCCTCTTATCTTAGTAGGACTAGAAAGATTAGTATGAACTAACTCTAAAGGATTTTTAGTTTCATACTTCTTTATTTGAAATATGACCTTTATTTGCTTGTCTTGCTAACATTCCTCACAGGTAGTGTCTACAATTTTATTTATCTTAGGCATATGTCTATCACACTTATTTGAGCTCACTTTTACTAGGTTATCAATGTTGACATGACTGATTATTATATGCCACAACCAACTCTCAGCTATCTTTCCTATTAGGCAATTATTACCATTTACCTCACTCAGATTATAAATATTGCTTTCAGTTCTTTTCCCTTATTTAACTAATCTTATAAATCTCCTTATCTCACAACCTTCTACATTAAATATGACCTTATATCCATTGTCATACATTTAGCTAACACTTAGAAGATTATGTTTCAATCCTTCAACATAAAAGGCATCATGTGTAAGGAATTTTCCATCTATGTTTAAGTTTCCTTTACCATGGATTTTTACTATAGTATTGTATCCCAAGTTGATAGATCCTTCTTTATATTTAATCAGTTTGATTAACTTACTCTTATCACTAATCATGTGTTTTCATCAACCACTATCTATTACCCATAAATTATGTTCCTTGACATGGAGTGTCATTTGAGTAATCATAAATTGTGCAAATTTTGGATCTTTAACCTGGCATATATCCATAGGTTTCTTGTTTGGCTTACTTTTCCCTTTTTCAAAGACGGGTGAACCTTTATTCACATTAAGAGTCATGCTTTTATTTTCACTCTATATTTTTGGTCTTACAAAGTTTGTTCTACATTGTTTAGCTGTGTGACCAAAATTATTATAGTTATAACATATTAAATTTATATCTAACAGGGGTGAAACTTATTTTTTCCTCAAAAATTTTGTTCTCATTTTAGGTATAACTCTACATTCTATATCTCTATCACCAATCTAATTATAGGTATAACAATAAAAATAAAAAATAAGGAATACCTGGTCATAGTATTTTTCTATGCAGGATGAGGAAATATTCTTAACTCTAGCTTCTTCAAGTATTTAACTCTTATGTAACCATTTTCATCAACTACCTTTGTCTTTTGCATATTCCTTGAGTTTGTAGAGATTGTTTCTTCTTATTTTCTTCAAGATTATTTTTCCCTTAAGCTTTCTTCATATAGACATTATTTGTGTTTGTCTTTGAATCTTTGGAGGCATTCATGCAATATTTTTATTTCTTTGTTCCTAATTATCCTTATGATTTTAAGTTATCATATAAATTTGAAGACATAATGGTTATGGGACTTTTCCCTTTTTCAAAGCCAAGATCAAATTTATCTTTTGATGGCTTTTGAGATTTGATCAATTCATAAAGAATTTATGAACCTCCTTTTAGCTTCAAACATTTATCTATTTGTTCTTTATATTTTTCATGTTCATTTATCAAATCCACTATTTATACTTCTAACATAATGCAATCATTAGATTTAGACTATAGCTCAAATTTGACTACATATTCTATTCTTTTAGCCTTATCCACTTGTGTATTTAGGCTGAATAACATCTGATCAAATTTTTTAAGAGTTCTAGATAGTTTTTTAATCTCTTTTTGCTTGCTTATTCTACTCTGAGTTCTCTTTTCTTATTTTTTCAATTTCATCTAGAGCACATATGATTTCACCCTCTAAATCCATTTCTCCTTCCTCTTCTTCATTAGAGTCTTCAACTTCTTCTTTTTATTGATCCATAGAAGCTGATTCTAATGTCATGAATAGGGATTCATTTCCCTCAAATATAAAGGCACAATCATGGTCATCATCTAAGATAACACACTCGTCTAATAAATCACTATATTTTTTATGTATAAGCCCTTATTATTTTTGAAGAAGTATTATTCTTAGAGTAGTGGGGTTTCATATTTTTACTTTCCTCTTCTTTCTTAGAGCTATCTTTTTTATTATAAGTCTATTTAGCATCCACATGTCCTACCTTACCATAGTTAAAGCATTTAAAGGGTAACTTACCTTTGTACTTTATAGACCCTCTTCTTAATTTTTTGACAAAATTGGCTTCTTCTTCATCAATATCCTTAGATACAGATGTAGGTGATTCTACTTTTACTTTTTTGGATGATTTAAATGCATATTCTCTCTCGAAATTACTTGCTTCTCCCATTCTCATTTCATAGGCTATGAAGGTTCGATGTAACTCATCAATAATGAGTTTATCTAGATCTCTTGCTTCTTCTATTATAGAGATTTTATCGTCATGCCTTGATGGTAGAGATCTTAGGAGATTTTTTATAATGATTAAATATTTAATCTCTTCTCTAAGGCCTCTGATTGCATTGCTATTTCATCTACTCTGAGGAGGTTATATGCAGCTTTATCTTCTTCATTCATTTTAAGAATTTCAATATTGTGTTTGTATGTTTGTAGCTTGGCCTAATTTTCCTTATCATCACCTTCACAAATTGTCTTAGACTTATTCTATATATCATATGAATTTTGAAAATGAAGTACCTTGACAAACTCTGAGTTAGATAATCAACAAAGGATATAATTCTTTGCCTTGACATTTCTTGCATATGCCTTATTTGCATCCTAATCAGTATGAGTTATGGTAGGAGATGTATATCCATTTACAATGGACATCTAGAAATCAAACCCTAATGAAGATCAATATGATTCCAATCTAATTCTCTAATATGCATAATTTGATCCATCAAAAAGAGGTGCTTTGTTTGAGGAAGAGCTTTCTTGACTAGCTATTTGTGTTCACTATTCCAAGATGTACCTGAGTTGATTAATCTTCTTTTAAGGAACCAAGATCTAATACCAGTTATTGGAACACAACTATCTATTGAGATGGGGGTGAATTAGTAGATTGATTAAAATTAGTCATTTAATACTTTTAATGAAAATTAGAAAGTATATGTAAATATCATAAACACACAAATAGACATAACACTCAATGTATGTGGATAACCTAGTATGAAGGAAACCATGATGAGAATAGCTACTAAAATTTACTATTCTAATCTAGCCTCATAATCAAAACCTCACTAGTTACAATTTTTAAGGGCACCAACCCTAAGGAGACACTAATCCCCTAATTTAAGAACACCTAATCTAAGGAAGAACCTACTCCCTAACTGAGCACCAACTTAGATATTTTGATGGCACCCACCTATTAGATTTATTATAGATCTAAAACTCAAGATTATAAAATTTTATTAAAAAATGAATCTAGTTCTATGTTACAGACTTATTCTATAACTATTCATACTGCTCTACATCTATCTTTCTCTTAATTCAACTCTTCATCACACTGACTGCATATACTAGATGATGTATACATGCATTAGATCTAGGTCTCACATCTTCTCTATGTTCATACTTGTTCATTAACACATCACACTCCATTCTTAGAACTTAGTCCATATTTTTTTAATGACAAGTCCCTACTTTTTGAATTCACACACCACTACCAGGTTTCTCTATCTTTTACTATATTGAGCATATAATAGGCTTTAGATTTTATACATATTCCATTTTACACAATTTGGATCGATTATATGTTAGGGTGTGGAGCTAAAAGCTTCACCCAGATGCAAACATGGAGGAGGGTTGTAGTGTCACAATCACCGACGTTGGCAGGTGACACTAACATTGGGCAGGGGTCGACAGAAGAGTAACTGACATCGGCAAGATTCAATTGACATCGATCACCTCTAGGCAGACAGGGACTAACGTCGGTCGCCTGTGTAGTTCCAAAACTATTGTTGATAGACAGCTAGTTTGTTGAATGGGTTGTTTGCATGTAAAGACTAGTTCGAGTCTTTGAGCTGCTTGTCTAATTATTGTATGCATGAGATCTATATAATAGACTCATGGGCTGTATTGTAAAGTGTAGAACTAGGAGAGTTCTTCCCATGGTAGAATCAAGTAGGATTCTTCATGTATGTAAGATTAGGGTTTGGTCTACAGGGGTGTGTGTATGTGAGGGTCAAAAAGGAGATCAGCAAGGGAGCAAGATCCAAGGTGGCAACAATACATCAAGGAGCAAGATCATGGTGAGATCTACTTGGAGTATCAGTTCGTACTCAGTTATACTGGAAGTATAATGAGGTGAACAACAGTGTGTGTTAGTTGTGCATTGTGACCTGTATTGAGAGAAGATTACTCTTGAGGGAAGATTACTAGGAGCCCTTGAGGAGTGGGAAGCCTCACAGAGGTGGAAGAAGAGTGTGATCTCTTTATTGTAATTTCCTTCGGTAATGAGTTGAATATAATTGTCTGTTGCCTCTCATATTCTGTGTTATTTCTCATTGATAGTTATTTGTTCTTCTGGTTATTTCCACATGTTTAAGTTGCTTATACATTGATAATAATGTGTGATCTTAAATTTTACAAGTTGTGTCAGAGCTTTGGGGAACTTAGGTCCTATCATTATATAAATCTATATCATTATTTATGTCATAAAATACATCTTTCCTATGTGTTCCATCACTTAACCAATGAGATGAACATTTCTTTAAATATCGACCATTGATCTTTTGTTTCATGCCAAGATCTGATGATCTGCATTCAATTATCCCAAATTTAAAATATAATTTAGATCAAGTTCACACACTCTATTAGATCCTTATGACCTTATAAAATTTAATGGTACAACTTTAAGTTACAACTATTGATCAAAATATGATAGGCTCACACACTTTGTTAGATATTTGTGATCTTTAAAATTATAACTCTTCAAATTTAACTCACAACCATTGATCAAAATATAATAGGCTCATGTGATTTGTTATATCTTTGTAAGATTCTAAAATTTAATGATTTAACTTTAAGTGAAAACAATTTATCTTTGTCTCAGTCTCCTAAGATTAAGAAGCTTGGTACTCTCATGTTCATTTTGAGCACTTTACTATTAGTAACCATGCTTGTGACACTTGGAACCTTCACATGCCTTTTGAACATTGTTGTTAGTCCTCATGTTTGTGATAATTGTAAATCTCATGTGCCTTAAGTTCATTGTCAATCCTTGTGCTTGTGACACTTGGCACTTTCATGTCAATCATTAACTATTTAAATTTGAAACATACCATATATATACGTCTCAAGCTCTATGATCATGACACATGTCATCAATGCATTAATTCATAGGTTCTTTGACTTATTGACTTTATTGTGCATCATTGGATCTTTATCACATGATTATGAACTAACCATTGATCAAGCTTGGATAAATCTTAAGTCAAGGACTTAATAAATATTATAGTATTTGATCAGTGCTCAAAGCTGGTAATTTTTAGGTTGGAGGGGTTAGTTTCAAAATTATGATGAAGGCTTAAGTTATGACATAAGTGAATGGTTCTTGCCTATATCTAGTCAACACAAAAACAAAAATGCCTATATATACCATGACTAAAACCCATAGGGTTATACTTAGAAACCCTATTAATTGGTGAGAGTAAAGATAAATCATTATTGAGCTAATTTTTATTCATTTGAACCTACGGACCTTATATATGAGATGAACTTAAAAAAAACCATAGCATATTCTATCAATTTCTTTGCAAACATATGGAAATAGTCTCTATAAAAGCATGACAACCTTATATGATAATATTATAACTTGTGCAATTATAAAATATGTTTTTCTCTCCATCAATCTTGTCTATGACTAATCCTTTAACATAAATAACATCTATAGTGATAACTATCTCCATTTTGACATCAATGACAAACATATTTACAAAAAAGACACACTTAAACTCAGCTTACAAAATAGAGGAATTCAATCTTTTATTTCACAAAAAAGGTGTTACAATACAAATCTTGGTCGAGTATATTCATGCCAAAGAGAGGGATAATTTTAAAGGCTTACAAGCCTATATTTATAGTAAAAAGGGATGAGAGATATGGGGATCACATAGAAAGATGGAGAAGGGATTATAATCTCCATTGTTTCCCATCATTCTAGCATTGATGCCAACAAAAAAGATCATAATGCCTAAGATTACCTCAAGAAGTTGGCCATAACAACTATCTGATTCCCTTTCAATTTTTGCTTATCTTCATTGATGCTATTTACAGTTACAATGATGGTATCAAGTCATTTGAAAGATAAATTCTAGCATTGAAACAATTTCAAAAGATGGATCAATCTATTGTAGTCTTGTTCTAGAATTGATTGCTCCTTTCTAGTTCATTTTAGCATGTAAAAAGGGTCATAATAAGATTCAAGACCACCTTACTAATGGCTTATCCATGCTATTGGTTTTGGTGATGAACCATTTGAAACTGATGTGTCTATCTCCATAACCTCCCATTGAAATATTTGATTTGGTTCAACCTCGACTGTATTTAGATTTGACTTTTGATATCAAATTTTGATCTTGATCTGGGTTTATAAGAATATGCCAACTAGTATCTCTTTAATCATTCTTAGGATCCTACTAACCCTTTGACCTTACATGCACTATTGATCTCCTTGGTCTGATTAAACACATGTTATCGATACCCTTTCACTTGATCAAGCATGTACCATTGATCTGCTAAGTCATTGTGATCATGAAAATTTTCATCCATTCACTTTATCTCAAGATCCTCTAACTTTTTGACTTGATTCTCATCATTGATCTACTTTGATATGATGGATCATGTATTATTTATTTAATTGGACCCACTAGCTTTATCAGTCACTACACACTATTAGATCTTCACTTGAGATCACGCGATCTTGACACTTGTCATCCTCTAATTCACTCCTATGATTAACTAACTAGTTGAATTATCACTCACTATTTATCTATGTATAATCATGTAAAATCTTGCCACTTGTCAGCTGTATGTTAAATCTTAGTATATGTTGACCTTTTAACTATGAGATCATTATTGATCTTCGATGTATGATAAACATGTATTGTTGGATTCTTAGGACCCATTAACACTATCCTTTCCCATTCACCATTAGATTTGATCTAATCTCTCATGATTTTGACATTTTTCACCTACATGTTTATCCTTGGAACATTTAAATCCAAATAGTTAATTTTTGTACCTTTAATTTGGCATCCCTATGAATCTCTCATTATACTTATTAAACTTTGAATGCTTGTATCTTTAGATAGAAAAAAATAACACCCAAAATCTGAAAAGGATGTTTATGGGACCAAAATCATCATTTACATACATTTGTTTGGCTCTAGTTGACCTCCAAAGTACCTATATCAAATATACAACTAGACTGATCTATTCATTCCCATATGATATGTCATGATGGTCTAGCTCCTTAAGATCACCAAATTCAAAGTTTAATCCTACTTAAATTGTTTCAAAATGTTGAGAATGAAAAGTGATATTCTCTTAAAGTGTGTTTACTCCTTGTGACATTGTATCACTCTTTGATTAGGACCTTGCTCAGCTTCTGATTTTTGATTAGGCAAATTTGATATGTAGGCCAAATTTGGCCAACAGTGCCATTGTATGTTGTTTGCATGATGTGTCACTATGTGAGTCATCTATATCTATTATCTATTGTATTTTTATTTTCAATGCTATACATGAATCTATTTAGTTCCCATACATTATACGATATGCACAAAAACATATGGATTTCCTCATTGGGTGTAGATGGGGTAGGTTGATTGACTTAGCTTTAATAGTTTCCCTTAGTAACTCACTAGAACACTTTTTTGACCTTTGAATGATTTTGGAATATCTAGTTTTAGATGTATTTTTTTGTGATTTATGATTTGGACATGTAAAATTATTTTCCATAAATTGATTAGGTGAAGATGCATATATATGATTTACATTATTGTGCCCTCTGTGCCTTTGTCTTGTAAATTAATTTTACAATGTTGTAACATTTTTATGTAATAGTTAATTATAGTTTTTTAAACCTAAAACTATATTGTTTATACTAATAATTTGATCACATAGAGTCTCACAAGTGTAAACCCTAGCTATTTTTGATTAAACATGGAGGCACACACCCTATAGGGAAGAGGTGTGAAGAGGCTGAGTATGGGGAATATTGACATTGGTATAGATTGCTTCATCTCATAGAGGGGTGATAAGATGGACTCATTTATATGGAAATTAGATATCACACTCATGGAGATGAGGAGGATAAGGAGATTCTTTCTTGTGCATAATATATGACATTGAAACTTGAAACATAGTTGTTATCTTATGTGATAAATTCTTTATGTGTTGATGGGTTTGCTTGTTAATTCAATTCCACATAGGATAAAGATAACACATTATGAGATATTATATATATTGAAATTGATATAAATTATCATCTATACATGTGTTTATGTCTTTTTTGAGTTCATTCTAAATTAAACAGAACAAATATGCAAATTAACGTATTAAACTTTACAATAAAAAGTGATTAATGTATTTTATCGTTATGATCATGATTATATGAAATAAAAATTAGAATATATATAGATATACTATCTAAATTATATAAATGTAATGCCTATGGTTGTATAGGGTTAGGGTTTTTTAAATTAGGGTTATTTTTCAAAAAATTATATTACACTAAGTAAATGAAACCCTAATATGAAATTTATTTAATTAGTAAAGTTATCTACAAAAAATAGAACTCAAAAGTATGCATCCTTGATTTATTGCAAAAAAATTGGGATTAAAATAAACTAGGGTTTCAATCAATATTCAAAGTATGTTGGGTTTACCAAATGATTTAACCTTGTAGGAATTGACAATGTGTAAATCTTAAGCTATATTAAATGGATTAGATGTCTAAATTAGTTAAATAATATGAAATAATTAACCATTAATTTGTTATGGATTATGACTTCCTTTGAATTTCTAAAACTAGTAATAAATATTCCTAAATAGAGACCTATATAGAAACAGACTATCATGGAATATAT
>JARHVA010002209.1:2105000-2112500 GCA_037957365.1 Torreya grandis
GAGGTCATTGCCTTTGAGTCTTGGAAACTTAAGTGTTATGAGTTGAAATACCACACTCATGACCTCAAGTTAGAATAAGTGGTTTATTCACTTCTCAAATGGAAACATTTTCTTCTTGGTAGTTGATTTGTTTTGAGGATAGACCACTTGAGTCTTTAGCACATCTTCACTATACCTAACCTCAATGCTCCTCAATGGAATTAGATGGAGTTCCTTTTTGAGTACATTGATATTGAGTATATCAAAGGGAAGGATAATATTTTAGTATATGCCTTGAGTACGAGGTGATATGATATTTTGATCATGATTATACAAGATGCATTGGAGAGAAAACAATATTAGCTTTTAGCTATGACCTTTCACATTAATTTGAGAGGAAATTTTTTTGAGTTGATTCCTATGGATAGTTTTTATTAGGAGATTTTATAAATGTTAGAGTTAAAGAGGGTCAAACCTAAAGGGTAAGTTTTTGGTTTACTCCTTAGATTCAGATGGTATTTTTAGACATAGAGGGTGAATTTAAATGCCCATTACTGGTGGTCTATGAGACTTGGTTTTATTGAAGTCTCATTAAGCCCCCTCTTCAACACACCCTAGGGTTAATACAATGCATGCAAATCTTAGAAAGTTATATCATTGGCCTAGAATGTGACATGACATTACATAGTGTGTAGAATGATGTCTTCAATGTCATTAGGTTAAGGAAAAACATCAACATGTAGCAGGTCTTTTATATCCACATGATATACTAGAGTGGAAATGATATGCCATTTATATGATATTTATTGTTGGTATAACTCTCTCTTCCTATCACCATGATTCAATTATGGTGATAGTGTATAAGTTGACCAAGTTGATCCATTTCTCTCCAACTAAGACCACTTACAATGCCATGGTGGTGGCAAAGGTCTTCTTAGATGACATTATTTGATTACATGGGATTCTATGGAAGATTATTTTAGATATATACCATGTGTATACTTATAAGTTTTGGACTACCCTTTAGAGGGCATTGGGGAACTTGGCTCAATTTTAGCACATCATTTCACCTAGAGATAGACAAGAAAATAGAGCAGGTCAACTAGGTGTTAGAGGACATGTTATGCATGTATGTTAATGATCAACAATCATGTTGGGAGGACTACTTATATTGGTTTAGTTTTCCTACAATAATAGTTAGAAAAGTTTTCTTATGATGGATTCATATTAGGCTCTTTATGGTATACCATTTAGGACTCTTCTAAGTTGGGATATAATTGATGATAGGTTTGTGATTGAACCAGATATGCTAGAGGACATGGAGTATCAAGTAATTCTCATTCGATAGAGCTTATACGAGGTGCAAGATAGACATAAAGAGTATGGTGATGCAAAGAGGATAGATAAACATTTGTAGTTGGGGACAATGTATTTATGTGAGTGTGAATAAATAAGAGTGTGATCCACTATAGAAAAGTATCTAAGCTCACACCCCATTTTGTGGGTCCCTTTGAGATCTTTTAGATAGTATGACCAGTTGCCTACCTCTTAGATTTTCCACCCATTATATCTTGAGTCCATGGTTTTTTCATGTTTCACTTTTGAGGAGATATGTTATAGATAATTCTTGTGTTTTATCTTGGATGGATTTCTAGGTTGAGGGAGATAGACAACTAATCTTGGATGACATATGTATTTTGTCTCATTGGATGTTATGTCTTCCTATAAGCTATACTAGGTCAGGGTTTAGTGGGATATATATGACAATTTTTTAGCTACTCAGGAGGATATGACACCCTTTTAATCCTATTATCTGTACCTATTCCAATGACTTCCAAGAGGAAGTCTACTTTTAGTGGAGGGGGATGTGAGACCCCATTTTGACATCACTCCATATTATATTTTTTCAACATAATTTTTGGACTTGATGGATATTTGTTAGACTATTTAGATGCATGGGGTACCCACATTTTATATTTTGTTGACATAGTGGACATTAATTACCCTATTTGGTAGATTTTATTTATATGCATGGTTATTTATGTGTGTGTGTGTGTGTGTGTGTGTGTGTGTGTGTGTGTGTGTGTGTGTGTGTGTGTGTGTGTGTGTGTGTGTGTGTGTGTGTGTGTGTGTGTGTGTGTGTGTGTGTGTGTGTGTACTTTGATATCAAGATGTTGATATTGAATATCATGATGTTATATTTTGTGAATTTACATTTGATTATATTGAAATAACTAAGATATATGATTGAATTTTAAAGTTTTTGTAATGACTGTTATATATATACCTGTTCATATTATCTTAGACATGAATTATATTTCCATGGATGTATTTGATGTTTGTATTTAGTGTGCATGTTGCAAGGTCCAAATGAAAGATTATGAAGGACTTATACATGCCTTTAAGAATCATATGCACACCTAAAATCACCTTAAAACTTTAATCTTATACCCTTATTTATTTACAGATTGTTAATTGTATTATTTTGTGTCTTTTAAATTCTTCTCTCTATTATTCTTCAATTTTGGAATTTTGACCAAAACCTCTCTTATAAATTAATCACCCCAAACCTATGTTAAATATAAATGATGTTATTTAACCTTGTTAATGGTTGGGATAACCGAAAATCCCAACCCATGTGTTCAATCTCGGATTTGTCCTTACAACCACTTTTAAGCTTGAGTATTTGATAAGAAATACTTTTCTTCCTAGTCCTTTTTTGACCCATACATGTACCCATTAGGTAGGTAGCATTTCTAAGGTAATTTGACCAATTTTTGGTTGAAATTCATTCTTTATGGCCTAGATTTTTCTTCCAAAATTAATCCTCTCTTTTTGTACAAAAATTTGAGTCATGTTTTTGAGTGGGAGAAACACACATATGAGTGTGTAAGCATATTTGTGAGGGTTGTATGATAAATTTATGGAGGGAGGTCACATCCTTAGGATGAAGATGGATATGTGTAACCATATTATTTGTATTTATTTTGTCTTCTCCTTTTAATGACCATATTTTGGCCTTTTTGGGTTTATGCAATAAGCTTGAAGAAAGTATTTTGGAAGAGTGTCAAGCAGAGATTTCGGTCTGAGGTAGGTTTTTTTACTATTATTTTAATTTTTAAATGCTTTATCTTACCTTGTTTCTCTTGAATGAGTCTCATTTAAATAAAAATGAACAAATGTTTTTACTAGATTTAAGGCCTTGCTTTTGGGTTTGTTTAATCTTTTCTATTTTTTCTTCTTTCTTGTTGTTTTCTTCCTTTTTTTTGTGAATGTTGGGTATGGAATATGGGATCTCATCTATTCCACCCATGCTTTATTGGAACAATTTTATTGTATTTTTGGAATGAGTGAGTGGAGCCCTTGCAAATGGATTTTTGGACAAGCCCACTCTAGGCTTAGTGGCATGAAGTTGCTTATGAAAAGTGTAAAATTTTAATAAGGTTGAAGATACACTCTCTGTTATAGATATGGGAGGTATAATGAGGGTTACGGGAGGTCTAAGGAGGAATATTATTGCTTGATAATCTCTCTTTTAATTGGATTTGAAAGACCTTATGTTCATTAATAAATTTATGTGACAAATAAATCATGATCTCTCTTTTGTTCCCTTTAGTGAAGTCTCTCTAACTTCCTTACTCTTTATGTTTTATTTGTGAACACCTTGTTATTTTAATTTCTTAATTATTGATACCTATAGCCATTTCCCTTTCAAGATTATTCAATGTGCATATGATTTTGAGGCATGACTCTTTCCCTTGGTCTTGGGGTAGGATATGCATGAACCTCACTTGGTGAGGTTTGCATGTGATTATGCCTATAGGATGGGTGGTCAAGAAACTTATTTTATCCTATTTGTAATTTTATTTAAGTGTCATTAGAGCTTGAATATTTGTGTATAGGTTTTTCCTTCTTGGAACATGGATCTTGATGTTGTGGTATTATAGTTTCTATCATATGTTCTTTTGACATCTCATGTTTTCTATGTTGTTGATGAGACTCTTCCCATTTTGAATCATTGTTTGAGGGATGAAATTTTGATGTAGTCTTGCATATATTTGTATCCTTGGATATCTCTTTTAAGGATTAATGTAAATGGATTGTATTGAGACACTGATTTTAGTCTTTTGAACTTAAGATTTATCTCTCTTATACCTTGTTTGAAATGTTTGTAATCTATTTTTGAATCAATATTTGTAAGAATTTTTATATGTTTAAATCCTTTGAAATTATTTTTATGCAAAATGGTTACCTGTTGAATATATATAGATATGAGAAAATGTATGTTCATTGTATCCATCCTTTCCTATGTTTTTAATATAAAGGGGTTGATTAGTTTATTTTTTAAAATTAAATATATTACACGTTTTTCTTTCCTTTAAACCTCAAAGAAGATTACAATTAAGAATAAAAATATGTTATCTTCAAGTTGTATGTTGTTTACTTATGCAAATGTAGTTCTTCCTCCTTCACAAAAGTGTTAAAAGAGATTTATGTTGCATGTATTATGATAAAATAATTATCCCCTTACCACTACCACTCTCTTCCTTAGTTAAAATATATTTATAACACACACACACACACACACACACACACACAATTATTTTACAAATCATTTTTATAAAGCATATGTCGGTTATGTTGATATTTGATTGTAACACTAAACAAAATATTTATTTATTTTAACTTTCTCTTTTCATTAGTTTATAATATTATTATATATTCATTCATATCAAAAAATAAATTATAATACATTCATTTAGATTGTTGAAAATTGTAAAAATTAATATTATTTTATTTTATGAGTATGTATCAAATAAATAAAATTAGTATTGTCTTTATATTAATATTGTCTAAATGGTTAAATTATTATTTTTAAATGTAAATGTATATGTATGATTATGTAAATGTATAAACTAAAGCATATGTCGGTTATGTTGATATTTGATTGTAACACTAAACAAAATATTTATTTATTTTAACTTTCTCTTTTCATTAGTTTATAATATTATTATATATTCATTCATATCAAAAAATAAATTATAATACATTCATTTAGATTGTTGAAAATTGTAAAAATTAATATTATTTTATTTTATGAGTATGTATCAAATAAATAAAATTAGTATTGTCTTTATATTAATATTGTCTAAATGGTTAAATTATTATTTTTAAATGTAAATGTATATGTATGATTATGTATTACATTTAAATAAGAATATATATATATATATATATATATATATATATATATATATATATATATATATATATATATATATATATATATGTATGTATGTATGTATGTATGTATATACATATATATATATATATATATATATATATATATATATATATACATATATATATATGTATCTATATATATATATGTATGTATGTATGTATATATATATATATATATATATATATATATATATATATATATAAACATATGTTTATGAATAAACAAACACACACACACACAGATAAACATAAACAAAAATATTATATAATATTGAGAGGCAGGGGAGGCAATAAATGAGCTTTGACCAGTTACCCTGTTCATACAATGTGGGTAGTTTATGTTGATGGACCTACTGTGGCTATAGTTGCAGGTCACAAGCCATGGGGGAATGGGGTCATCTAACCCATCTCCTTTGGAATTATTTTAAAAAAATAAAAAATTATGAAAACCTTCATGTTATGAATACTTTCCTTACAAAAAATGAGAGAGAGAGAGAGAGAGAGAGAGAGAGAGAGAGAGAGAGAGAGAGAGAGAGAGAGAGAGAGAGAGAGAGAGAGAGAGAGAGAGAGAGAGAGAGAGAGAGAGAGAGAGAGAGAGAGAGAGAGAGAGAGTTATGAAAACCTTCCTTACTCAAGCTTCCAACCTACAACAAATGAAACAAATTAAACAAAAAAAATTAGAGCATATCTTAGAAAATGAGTTTTATTTATGTACATGACAAATTAGGGCAAGAAAGAGAGAGAGAGAGAGAGAGGATTTTTCCCACCACTTTGAAGAGGGAACTTAATTTTAGACTTTTTATTTTATATTTATAATTAATTATCTTAGCTATTAAATATCCTAGATACTTTTTTAAAAAATAAACCCTTCACTCCTAATTCTCTCTCTAAAATAAGGCCATTAAATATGAACTTTTATTTGATAATATTAAATAACAACTTTATCTATTAATTAAATTCTAATATAATTATAAAAATAAATTAATTAGAGGAAAATTAAATAATTTTAATATTTAATGTGTACTGAAACTATAGTGGTTAAACAATCCTTTTTAACTTTTCAATGTTTAAACTTTAGTAAAAAAAACCCTTATTTTAATTGGAATTATTAGTGTGTTTATTTTGGGCATTACACAAGTATTATCCCTTAAATTTATAATCTAATTTATGATCCATAATGAAATCATTCTTCACATAGATGAGTAGCCTCTCTTTATTAGTATTAGAATTGGTGATTTCCATGTAAAATGAACTCTCATTGATGAAGGTTTACACACTTTTTTATACTTATGAGAATTCATTAAATGAATTGGATATCCAAAAAATAATTTTTATTCCACATCTATCATGTTCCAAGGATATGATTTAATAAAAATTCAACCCATGCATTACATTTATATTCCTATCATGGTACCCACTATTATTGTTAGGGTAAAAATTAATATTTTAAAATTTACATTATCCTATATCATCTTCTTTGGCCACCATTGGAGTCATCAATTGAGGTACATAAATTATATTACATGTTAATGAATTAAGATCCCATATGTGGGAGTAATCCAAAAAATTCATGATGACACCAACCCTTCAATTTATGAAAAATTCAAAAGATGTGATGTTTTTGAAATACTTATCCTTATATTAATCCAAATTATTAACTTTAATGACTACCAAATTTTTGACTTCATTTTTATTTGAGTTAGATTTTATAATGGTAACCCCATGCTTCTAAGTAATCTCTCATATAAATTAACTAATTATAATGATGATGAAACTAACTAGATTAATCTCAAAATTTAAAATATGATCATATATTCACATTACATATAAATAAATATTACAACTTTTTGGATTAATTCTGTTTCTATTTTTTAATTGATATTTTGGATCACCATGTGTGATCCTTAATTAGGAGTTTTAGATCACCACTTTTGATCCTTTTTCAAGAGTTTTAGATCACAACCCATGATCCTTCATGAGGAGAATCCTGATGAAGGATCATAGGTATTAAAATGAAATGTTGAGAAAAAAATAAGAACATAGTTATTCTAAAAAGTTGTAATATCTATATTATCAAAAAAAAAAAAACAAAAAAATTAGATAGATTTTATGCCACTTTATGATCAATTCTCAAAAAATGTAAACTAATGAAATACTTCTTATTCCAAATAAATTTCCTATTATTAATCCTTCTACTGATAATGTGGTTGAATCCCTAAATGTAGATCTCACCACTCTCAATTATGATGATGGTTATGCATCAGATTATTATTTTTT
>JARHVA010002209.1:2120000-2127500 GCA_037957365.1 Torreya grandis
CTAAATAACAATGGAACTTTCTAGATGAACTTAATCCAATGCCATGTAAAACTCCTTTAATGGAACTCATGATAACAAGACCATATCATCATAATTTCCTCATGTAACAATTGCAATACACTAAAGATTACTCATATTTTAAATCTAAATTACCTAAGCAACCTTATGAATGTCTTGCACCTATATAAGTTCATGTTATTGAAACCCTTTTTAAGTCTTATCCCTATAATAAAATGTCCATAATATTTCTTTAAGAAGACATGATTAATGATGATATCATTATTTGATGTGATGACCTACCCCTCTTTATTAATTCTATGATAGAAAATACCTTAATAAGAAAGGTCTCTGTTGATAAATGATTATGTATTAACATTTATTCCCTTTAGTTATTCCATTAACTAAAATATTATAAATATAACCTCAAGAAAGCCTATCATTCCAATCATGGATGTGAAATAAAACTAATCAAATGCCTCTTATTTGCATTTTGATCTATCTTACTATAGGTAGTAAAATCATACACACCAATAAGATATGTTTAGATCTTCTAACCTATTAAAACATCCTTTTAGGCCATCCTAAGGTGAAGAGTTAAATGCATTAAGAAAATCATAACCCATGGGGTATCAAACTACCTAATCTTAAAATAGAATATCACTTCCCAAAAATCTATCATGTTAATATTCCACCTCTCTTTCAATTTTTCAATATTCATAATGATCTATAAGTTACCCTTGAAGATTATAATGTTGATAAACTCAGTGAGTAATAAACTATATGAAATAATACATGAATACCTCTTTAAATAGCAGAATGCATTACTTCATATCTCTCTTATCATGAGGTAGGACTATTCATTTAATACATAATGACACTAAAAGTCCTCCCCCATATAAGGCCATTGAAATCCTTACATATAACAGGACTTTGTATGCAATGATTTTGGGTAGCTAAACTATTTTAGGATCCTATATATTTGTCTCCTTGCACTTTTGGTAATATGGATATGTTAACTAAAGATACTACCATTGAAATTTCTCAACCATATAATAATTCTTGTTACATCTCTCCATCATAATGATGATTACACAGTCTCTGAATCCCAGTCATGATGTTTAAACTAAGAAATTATAAGAAGACTCTAGATAAAAGCATGATTTTAATTGATATGTTCATTTAGTTCATCTCCCATTTGATTTAGTTGATGTGGATGGTATAGAACCTCAAGGATATGTTCTTATTGCCAACTATCCATTCAAAAGTACTCTAGGGTTTTCTATAATCTTCAAGATTTTCTTGACATATCTAATGGTATAGGTCAACCATATATTAGTAAAAATATTTCTAGTAGTCTTAAAATTATCATCCAACCTAATACCATTAAACATATTACTCATATTTCATATTGTATCAAGCATCCTGATACAGTCTAATATTCAACTTATAATTTCTTGATGAGACATTACTAAGTGTTTATAAAATTTCAGTGACATCTCCAATTCTAATTAAGTATACTATCCAAACTAATATAGTAAAAATCAATCCTATTATTGATATTTTCATAAACCATACCAATACATTTTATAATACTCTTATATACCATATAATATTATCCAAGACAATAGCGCACCATCAAAGTATGTAGTTGCTACTCAAAATCACATTAATATTTTGGATGTAAAATCCATTATTGTAAAAAAATGGATTCTAAATTTGATTTAAAAGGATTAAAATTGTATATATTTAAACAAATGAATAATATTATAGACCTTAACTATCTTTCCTAGTGATGAAGTTATTTTGGAATTAATCTATACTAGATCACCTCAAACTCTTCATGAACATCATAAGTTTAACCATTTCTAGACAAAAAGGATCCTCACTTCAGTAATTTCATTACTAGTCTTAATCCAAAAATGGATCCTATCAAAAATATTTATTAAATTCCATATGATTCTCAAGATGATAACACCATGCATTTCTAATAAACTCAACTAGTTAATTTTTGTACATATGCTAGTCATAAATTAGTCCTCATCTTTAAGGAACTTCATCGTAAAGAAAAAGAAAATTACATTATTTTTTAAATAAATATATGGAAATATGTGCATGGTCATATGGAGACATGCCTAAAATTTAGCCTATCATACTTACCCATAAAATCATTACATATTCAGATGCGAAACCCATGTGATAAAAGCAACACAAGTTTCCACATGAGGTTTCTATCTTATTGCATAAAGAGATAATAAAGCTACTAGATGTTAATTTAAACTAGCCTATAGATTAATCATAATGGTTATATAAAATAATACACATTCACATGAAATTAACTATGATAATTTGCATCTATATCAACTTTCATATTTTTAAATTATCACATCTTAGAGACAACTTTTCTTTACCATTAATTGGTGGCATTTTTGATTCTATAGATGGATATGCAATGTCATTCCTCATGGATGGTTTATTTATATATAGTAAAATTTATATAAATCCAAAGGATCAACGTAAAACCACCTTTAACATACAATGGGAAACTTATTTTTAAGTGAGTATTCCCTTCACCCTTAAAAATGCCAAAGCAACTTATAAATGTGAAATGACTGACATATTTCATGACCTCATCCAAAAAATAGTTGAAACTTATTATGGTGATATTATTTATAAATAAAAGTTTCATGATAACCATATTCATGACATTTCCATAATATTTTACCATATTATCAAATATAAGGTTAAGTTCAATCATTAAAAGTGTGTTTTAAGTGTCCAAAAAGATCTTAAGATTCTTAGTTTTCTTGTGAGGGATTGATTTTGATCTCACTAGGATCAATTCCATTATCAACATGAATACACATATATCTATATTTACCTCTAAACTTATCTTGGAAAACTTTGGGTAATCTAAAGAGTTGAGTTGAACATAGATTACTACATATGTTTAGTAAAATCCCTCATAAAGAAAGGTGTTATTCTTTAATGGACAGAAGAATGTCAAAAATATTTTGATAACATGAATAAATCATTACTTTATCTATGAACACATTATAATTATAATCTTCTCATATTGTTTACATCGTATTACCCCATATCATTCATGACAATGATTTTGTAATGATATGACTTAGGAAAAGAATATGCCATTTACTAATTTCTTGTCCAGAAGAGGAAATAACCATATACCTTAACAAAAAAGGATGACTCTCTTATTTTACATATAAAATTAGTCACTAATTGACAAATCCTATGTTACAAATATATCGTTGAATTTATTCAACATTATCAATATCCTTTTAAGGCTAACTCTCATGAAAATACCATATTTAGCAATAAATATTATATGTCCTTTGGAAAAAAATCCTCTATTATCATACTATAAAAAGTATCCTACTCCACTATGTTACTAAATAATATTACCTTCTATCCTTGAGAAAGTTCATGGGGGATTTGAGGTTCCCATTTTAGTAGACATGATATAGCCCACAAATGCCTAAGGATGGAATAATTATTACCTAATATCAAAAAATATGACATCACATCTGATAAAAAAATGTAATCCTTTACAAATCCATGATGATTTAATTCAATATCCATTAGTTGAGCTTCAAAAATTTGAACCATTGTGTCCATTATCTATATTAGGATTTTATCTCATTGGAAAATTACCTAAATTTAAATATGGCCATGTTTTCATCATTACTTCCATATTGTACTTTACAAAGTGTGTAGAAGCTATGACCACTATTTATGTTATTGGTGTAACTATATCCAAGTTCATACTCACTAAAATAATATGGTGTTTTTATATTCCTCACACCACCATTTTTGAAAATGGTGGGAATTTAAAAAGTAACTACTTGAAGTATTTATATGCAAAATTTAAAATTATGGACAAATTTGAGACACCCTATCACACTCAATGTAATTACCAAGAAAAATCTATATAAAAAATAATTATTAATATTTTAAATAAGAATATTATGGACTCTCTTTTAGATTTTCATCTCAATCTATACCCTAAACTTTGGGATTATTGTACTAGCATCCATGTTTCCATAGGGATAAATCCCTTATCCTTAGTTTAAAATGCAGAATTAATATTACCAATAGAAGTATAGATACCCTCCTTATACATATATATTGACAACATCTTTCATGATGAAGAGATTATTGACTCACATCTTAACGCCTTAAATATAATATATGAATAATTTATGAATGGTTCACAACAGAACCATAAATACAAAAAATTCATGGCTAAAGGACATAATAAGAAATTTAAATATCATATTTTTTATGTCAGTGTCTTAGTGCTTAAATTTTATTACACCCATGAGAAATAAGGAAAGTGTGTGAAAAATTGGTAGAAGCCTTAGCTAGTTAAATAAATCATTGGGCCTTGAGCTTACATATTCAAAACAAATAAAGGACATATATTCAAATAAATTAAAAAAATTTAGTTTTTGAATAAGCATTTTTATTAGATTCATGTTATTCTTAGTTTTACTTTTTGTATATTTTTCCATTTCATGTACATATTAAATTCATGATAATAGTTAGTTTATATATTATATTTAGCTAACCTTTTTTACATGTTCCACTTAAACTCTCTTTTGTGTAGCTTAGCATTAATTTATCTTCATACCTATAGGTTTTATTTCACATCAAACATTAATTATATATGTGGTTCCTTAGGTATTTTTTTATTTATTTATACCACTTGTTTTTTCAATTTATGAGTTGTATTGTAACACCTAGGGAATACATTTAGGCCTTCCTCACAAATATCCATCCCTTTTTCAAATAAAAATTATTTATTTTTAAATTATATGGTTTATTTTCATTATTACATACACCCTTTGTGTCCTTTACTTATTCCACTTAGTTTGTGAGTTAAAAATTAAGACCTATGGAATCAAATAGGACCTACTCCAATATACCCACAATTTTTCTATATAAATTACTTTTAGTCTCAACCTTCTCTATGTTTCTTCTTAGAAAGATAAGGCAATGGATTAAGGTAGTGTTTTTCCTCACTTAGAATTACTCATATTCACTTGCGGTAAAGTTATAGTAGTTTATCTTCATTTCATCATCAATATTTTAACATTTTCTTATGATAATGAATCATACATACATATAACTATATCATCTTCTTTTACACATTTTTTATGATTTGAGCAACCAAATAATTCTATGAAAACTTCCATAATTTATTGTTTTTTGTTTATTTTTGTGCTCATGATTGCTATTTTTGATATTTTACCCTTTTCTAAGGTGAAACGCTAAGACTATTTAAGAACCATGGTCTTGGGGTTCTCCTATCTAGTGGATAAGTGTAAGATATCTAGTATTACACATATTTACCACCCATGTTTAGTATTTATTAATCCTTATTGATAAGTAAAATATAAAAATTCAAAATGACTAAAATACATATCATAAATAATGAAATATTATACTCAAATTAAATCCTAAAAGTCATGTCATAACAAAAGATGTCATTTTTGGTTGACATATCTACTATCACAATTTAAGCTCAAACTCAATAGTTTGTCTAATGATAAAGTTGAGGTCCATTATGGTACATTAGGATAGTATATTAGGGTATGATATCTCATTTTATCATTGTATTTTCTTATATTTTTATGCCACCTACTTTCTCACATAGTTACTCGATCTTTATAGTAGGACAACAACTCTATAAGAGGTTTTGAGGAATAGGGAACATATTGCAAGAATTTTAGATCCTTTTATTTTCATTCATACTAACCTTAATGGGATGATATTTAAACTTCATGAATTATCCCAATATTACATTTCTAGGTAGCCTTCTCTAGTACCATTAATTTTGAAAAATCTTAGTCTTTCCAACTTGATTTGAGTATCTTGTTTCTAAAAAATTCCATATTTTTTTCTTCATGATGCCCTCCTTTATTTCCCAAAATTCATTCCCCCTTGATGGGAATGTTTATTATAAATATTTTCCAATATTCTTTACATCATATTCTCCATATCTTTCAAAGATGACATAAATATAGAAGTCTCAGTTTTCCATCTATAGAATATGATCTGCATCTTTGAGTTTTTTTGAAATGATCTATTAATCATTTCATTATATTTATAGGATTTATATTAATTATGTTTAGGTCTTTTATTTAGGCTATCTAGTCCTATTTTTCCATTAGATATTTCAAATCTTTGTTTGAGTATAATTTGTCACTCCTCTTAAATTTGATGTTGTTTTTTAATCATTAATAAGTTCTTTATGTCCCTTGTTTGATTTTAATTATTAATTTTATTACTTTGGATAAATTTTTAGTTTTTCAATAATGATTAGCCTTGGCATTTCAACTTACCAATTTTCCTTTGTTTTCATATCTTATCCTTAGCAATCTTGGCTTACTAGTTTTATAAGTTATTTAATGAATCCTGAGAGTTTTTCATCTACATTAATTATTAGACTATCATGTGTTTTAAAAAATTGTGTTTTTATCCACTATTAGACTTATATCCCCATGGTTTATTAAATATAGTTACTATTCCCTCTAAAATTAAGACTATGGTGTTTTCTCTCAACCATTCAAAAAAATGTAAGTCAAGGTATGCATATGGTACTCTAATTTATTCATTTTTTACTTTTATATTAACATTATTTTTTAGTTATGATTTTGTGTTGCTATGTTTATTTATAAAAGAACCATCTCACATTCCACTATTATGACATGTTATGAGCTTTGGCTAGTTCATATGTATAAATATAATATATTTTAATTTATCATTTACTGATGTTTTCTATTGTATCTAATTGTTGATGCATGAAATTCATTGATTTCATGCCTTAATGGGTACATTAGGAATGGGGTGTAAAAGGCTCATGGGGATTTGTGAGAAATGTTGTTATTCTATCATGACTGGACTATTACTATTATTAGTTTGACCTATTATAATTGCCTATCCATGTACTTATCTTATTTATATTTTATATAAATTTGGTAAATTTCATATATATTATGATATTGATCTGATCAATATCATTAATTTTTTACTTCACCCTTCATGTATTGTATTATCTAGTGTGATACACTTCTAGGCCTATGTTCTAACATTTTTACCTTGCCATATTAGATAATATTACTTATTGTTAAATAAAATATTAAAAATGTGTCATCTAGTATGATACCTTTAGCTTAGTAGGATCATATTTCATTCATATGATATCGTAAATCACTAACTTGATCTTCTTTCACTTGTAAATTTAACATAAGTACCATTTAATAGAGTTAATGGCTTATGAACTTACATTAAGGATTCTTTCCTTGTGGTGTCATTTAATCTCCATAGGAAGAGTTAATGGGAGTTCTTAGATGAGTATATCCTAGGTATTCATTCAAATATTTTACATATTCAACCTAAAACATCTATTTTTGAGCTCCACTTGAGCCAAGAGGGATATTGAAGAATTGATGGGTCCACCCCAAGGTATGTATTTAT
>JARHVA010002209.1:2135000-2155000 GCA_037957365.1 Torreya grandis
GCATAACATGTTTTAAATGTTAGTGTGTAGTTAAGTAAATCTCTTTGTGATTGTATTTTTGTATGTATATTTAGTTCTTGACATGCAATGTGATAACATAAGATTTCTTTACTTATAATTGTTTAGATTTTCCAAAGTAAATAAAAAATGAAGGAAAATAAATATTTAATTGCTACTATATGTATAAACTAGTGTAATGTATTTTAAAATGTCTTTGAGCATTTATCTCACTAATGATTGATATTTAGGATATCAATATAAGTAAGACATATGTATATATATAATCTAGATATATACTATTTATTGAAGATACAATTTTCTTTTAATTAGAAGCAATTATAGAATTATATATTTATTAGATAAATAAATAATTACTTTTGTTTGTTGATTTCAAGGAGTTCTACTATCCTAAAATTCTAACCTAGAGTTAAGACAATCTAAACTTAGTCTTTATAAAACATGCATGAAATTAAATTGAAAGTTATAAATTGGTTATCATTATTTGTTAAGTCAACATAGCCTTATGTTGACATAACTTGGGAAATATGGCATAATGATATATATTAAACAAATTAAATGTTTTAGATTATTAAGAAATTTGAATTAAGGATAATGTATAGTTTTGGAGGAGAAGATAACTGTAGTTAAGTGAAATTAAAAGGAGAAAAAAGGGTATGCATGGATAACGATCTATGAGAATAATAGCATGCATAAAAAGTTGTGACAATATAAATAGTGGGAGTTTTATAAATTAAGCCTGATAAATATTAAAGAAGACATAAACATTTTAAAAATGAAGTGAATTTGGGAGATAGAAAAGGCAAGAGGATATGGAAAAGAGAGGCATATTCTTTATCTATACATCTTCATCAACAAATCCTTAAAGGTTGCTTTTGATTTAACATTTATAATAATAGTATTAAGTATGGATTTGGGATTTAGGTATCAAGGTGTAGGTAGCATCCCCTCTAATGTCTTTAATGCCATCCATAATGCAACTACCAATGCAGATTAAAAAAACCATCTGTCCACACATGCATGATCTCACCATAATGGGGTGTATATTAATCAAGTTGATCCATAATTAGTTTAAAAGAAGGGGTATTAGTTATTTTAATGAGATACTAGTGGGAATTATCACCCATTTCTATCTTTCTTTCCTCTACCCCATCTAGAAGCTTCATCTCTCCTAGTTTGACTCTACATTCCTAGTCCCCATGGGTGGAGATAGGGATTAACTAGAACCAACATCATGCAAGGAGGTCTGTGAGCAAAAGAAAGTTTAGAATAAACTCAAAAAGGGGACCTCACAAAACTTATAGAATGGTTTACTAATCATAACATTAAGATTTCCCAAAAATTCATGGTCACTTGGACAAAGTAGAAAGTTTCCATGTATGACATTACCATCAATGTCACAAAGGAGTTCATCGATGATGTCATCAACATGTCATATGTAGGTACTAAGGAATTCAAGGACAAATAAAAAATCATGAGTCCTTGTAATAATTTTTTAAAACAAATGTTTTCATACAAATGGACAAGAAAGGGTTCCCTTAGGCTAACCTCCCATATTATTGGCCAAAAATCTGCTTTCAGATCATGCAAAATATGATGTTAGAAGGTCAATATACACTAATATTCTCTCACCATTTCCTAATTCTAAATAATTTCATTGGGTATAAGATTAGTATACTCTATTTCTTAATTAAGTCCCTTGAAAACACTTTCCTACTTCACCAAGTTAATGATACCAATCCCATTCTACATCAAGGCCTAATCCTCCTCCTTGTTAAGCATGACCAAGATTTATTAGGTTGGGAGGTCCCCAAAAGGGTTCTTCTTATAGGGAAGACACCCAAGAGGACCCTCTAAGGAGGATCCTACTGAGGGATCCCACCAGTTGTCCAACCACACCACCTAGAATAGTTTATCATAGGCCCCCTCGAATGACCTCCCTCTCAAATTTTTGTTCATCCCCAAACCAAAACCAATATAAATAGGGATCCCTATAAAATATTCCTAGAAAGGAAAGGCCATGGTTATGAAGGAGTTGGAAAGAAATGAATAGTTTATGGAAAATAGTAAGTCTAAGGTTCAATAAGCTAGTTTTAGCCTAGCCAAACTTATCCAAGATAAGAATGCTTTACACAAATAAGCCGAAGAAATTATATAGGGATGAGTTCATTGTACTCATCCCCCTCAAACCCCTATTATGAATTTTCCTAAGGTTTTTAAATCCCCCCTGATCCACTCCAAAGGAGTCATCCCCAAAATGTACCCTTATAGGTAAAAGGTAAAAATCATCCTAGAATGATCCTCCCTAGTAAAGTCGTTGAAGGCCCTAGAAATTATACCTAGGCCAAAGTTTCAAAGGGAAAATTGATCATCTTGACAAAGGAAACTATTGAATCTAAAGACCCTCAGGAGGGACTTTCCTCCTAGTTCTACTATTTTTTCCTATTTTTTATTCCTCTATAAGTACTATTTTTTAATTTTTGGTTTCTCATCCCTCGTTGGCCTGTTTAACCTTTTGTAATACCCTTTTTTGGTTCCAAGTCCTTGTAGAACCTAGTGTTTACCATATCAAACAAAATACATAGCTTATGTGATAAATATATATAAAACCATAATTTTGTTTGGAGTTTAATTCAATTTTAAAAAACCAATAAAATTGATTATATGCATATTACCTATGTCAAATTAGAATTTTAGAAAATTATTAGAACATATTTTGGCTATGTTATACATATTAATGAGTAGCGCTTTAGCAAAAGAATTACATTCTAAATATGGAAAGAATCTTATAATTGTGATTACATAGTATATAATAAATAACATCTTATATTTGTGATTGCGCAGTATATAATAGACAAGATCTTATAATTGTGATTATGTAGTATATAATGGACAATATCTTATTTTTATCTTGAAAACATATTCCATTTGGCATCATCCTATAAACAACATCCTAGTTACATGTATTTCAAGAGAATATATCTGCATTAGATATTGTTTATAAAAGTGGATGTCAAATTTTAATTTAAAGGTTGTTCTAGTCGTGTTTATTAACCATGCACTAGTTGTAAATCAAATTCTACCTTTTAATATTAGTGATCTTTATAGCATCTAGAGAGAACTATTAGATATTTATAGATAACACTCCATATTATATATTTTAGGAGATTTAAATAGTGGCATTCTTATACTATATTAGAAGAAAAAATTACTGAGTGTTTTATATTATTACCTATTTAATTTGACTGCATTTTCTTTAGACCGTAAACCTGTTATACGCCAAACTTTTTTAGAATATGTCTTTAGTTGAGTGCCATTATTTTGAATGCAACTAGTCATATTAATTTTTTATCATAGAATCTTCTAAATAATATTTGTGTAATGGTTATGTTGACTAGGTATACTTGATAAATGGTTTATTTTATAATGATCCATAATTGGAAACTAATGTCATTGAATATTATAGAATGACATGTTTCTATAGATGAAGTATTTAATCAATATTATTATTTATTAATTGATTAAATATGGATTCATTGCATACCATTAGAAAGATTAAATTATATAATTTGTATATTTCCATAAAATAGCTTTTTATACGACTATTAGGAATATTTTGATTGAATCTATTATTTGATAATTAACTATTATGTTACTTTTTATATGCATGTAGTTATAGTCCTTGTTTAAAGCATACATAGATAGTATGATCCTATATGAACTGTGTTTTATTATATAGTTTTATATATGTAGTAATATCATGTTTTAGATTCATTATATGAATTTTACAGATAAAATGTAAAATTAATATTATTTCCATACTTAGTATGTTCTCACTTTTGCTAATAGGAATAATCTGAATGAATCTTTAAGTTTTATACTATGCTATATATGTTTATATTATATTTTTCATTGATGATGCTAAGTAGATAGTGAGACAAACTTCACTATCTTAGGTAACACCACCAATGCTGGATGTAGATAATCGGATCAAGTGGTGTGTTATGAAATTGACCGATCTATGTGATCGTATGTTATTTGAAAACTTTGGCCAAATTAATGTTATATAGACATTGTCATTTCATATGTTTGATTTGAATATTGTGTGATATCATATTATAAATGTATTTTATTTATGATACATGTCATTTAGTAGAAATATTATAGTGCATGGGTTGTTAACATGTCTCTCTAAATTCTAGAACCATTCTATCGACATGTCCATGAAGGGAGGGATATTCCCTAATATGGGATTATGATAGGGATCAATGGTCTATGGTTGGTGTGTTAAAGTGCTCAGATGATGATCTTCTTCCCCACTATAGTACTTACATGGAGACTACACTTGATATTATCAGTGATATACAAGTTGGTTCAACTCAAGCTCTAGAAAGCTTGGTATCTATTTATAGTATTAAATATGAATGCCTAAAGGAAATGTAATTTTAATATATATCTATAAATATATTTGATTATAATTGATAAAATTTGATGTATTATTGTACCAGTTGTAGATGAGTCCTAATGTATTTACTTTCCTTTTAGTTGAAATAAGATATATTGCTTTCAGTATATTGAATTTGGAATTACTATTTTTCTAAGTTATGGTTTGAGATAAGTTGTTAAGTATTTTAGTGGGATGAATGTTAAGTAATTGTTTTAAAAAAAATTATCACATTATTTTAATTACAAATTGAGGTGTTGTAACATATTTTAGTTCTCTGATCTATATATTTCTAGATAAGTACTCTTTCTCTGCTCAATTTCTATTTTAGGAAAGTTATATTAAATCAATTCTTTCAAGTTTTCATTATATATTATTTTCATAATTATCCATTTAACAACATAGTATTTACATTCATTAACTCTTAAAAGGTTAATACATTTGCTAAAGCTAAATTATTTTGAATATTAGGTCCCTATACACCCAAAGTTTCTTAGTTAAACATATAATTAGCTAGATTACATTATACCTATAATGTGCTTGATATTCATTATTTAAATTATATTCTTTGGAAAGTGTAAAATGGCATCTAAGAAGACTTCTATCCCTCACCCAATTGATGAAATTTTGACTTTCTCTCATAATTATAATAAGGAATGGACAAATTTTAAAGATTGTACATTAGAAAATAATAATGACTTAATTTGTAATGATGATGATGATGATGATTATTGTTATAATGATGAATATTATGATTATTATGAGCATGGAAATGAAAATGTAAATGAGGATATATTATATTCATCATCTTTTATTTCCTCTCCTTATTCTCTTACACCTCTAAATGGAACTAACAATATAATGCCAAAAGAGATTATTATTGGTAGTAATTTATTCCAATGCAATTATATTTTCAACTAATTTCACTCCCTCATTATTCAAATTAAATAAATATAAGTGGAATACACTAAATCCACTTTTACATGATTCAAATAAATTAAATAAGAAAGATGCATCTTCTTTACCCTTCTTGGATAAATTTGAAAAAAACATGTACATATGATATTACACCTTTTACCAATGCATATACTAAGGTTGATGAAATATTTTTATCACCTTATATTTACATTCCAAGCTCAATTAAATGATTCTTTAAAACAAATTTATAATGCAAAAGTCTCTAAATCTTCTCATATATGTCATAATATATAAAAAGAAAATGTGATTGCTAATTATTATGCCCTTAACTCTAATATTGAAAGTGATAATCATTCATGCATTCCACACATATCTAGTGAAAAATTCATTTCATTACACCCACACATGATGACACATTATTTATTAGTAAAAATTTTAAATATTCTCCTACTCTCTCTCTTAGTGAGAATGTGGATGATAATTATTCTACTATTACTTATACAAGTGAACTAAAGTTTTATTTTGATGAGCCTTGGGATAATAATGATTATTGTGATTATGATGAAGAGGAAATAAAATCTACACCTTCTAGTTCTATTCCTACTTCACCTATTTCTCTAGTTCAAACATATACTAGATCACATTTAAAAAACACACACGTGCATATTCTTAGGTTCATAATTTACATTTGCTTGAGAATAAACACCTTATGTTCAATTAGCATATGATACTTATTTACAAGTTAATAATATAAGAGATACTAATGAATCTCCATCAACCCCCTTACTATAGTAGAACTTGTTTCTCAAACTAACCTAAATGAGGGTGATAACTCATTTCCCTCTAATTAGATCCTAGCTATCACAACTCCAAAGGTTACAAAGAGAAAACCAAACCTTCCTAAAACATATTCCCAATGTAATATACCAATGGCTAAGATAAATAGAAAAATTCAAAAGTTAAATGAACCCCTTATTGATGATAATATACCTTCACAATAGGTATTCTCATTGATGCTTGATGTGGGTTCTTTATAATAACAAGTACACCATATCACAATAAAAAGTAAAGCATACCACTCATGGGTGGATTCCAATCCAATCCATAATAATATTATCCTATATAAGATTTTTGAATGAAACATTACCATAAAAAATATAAATACCAGATTTACCAAAGTTCAATGAACATGGAGATCCATAATTGAATCTCTAAGATTATAGTAAAGAGATGACACGTGCTTCTAGTAGTTTGAATCTTTTAAAACTATTTTTTAGGACTATAGAGAGTCATGGAATAGAGTGGTTTCATCATTCATTTCCTAGTGGTTCAATACACACATACCATGAGTTATAAGAAGTATTTATCATGCCTTACATTCAGAACAAGGGACCTTAGTTTACATATGAGAGGGTACATTCATTACACCAAGGCCAATCTAGTCAACAAAAAAATATAAGATTCAAAATATGTATGCATTTATTTATCTACTAGCCAACATATTTACAGGTAAAGCACCTTTTTTATAGAGGTATCATTCTCCCTATTCAATATAAATTTATATATGAGACATCACAGTCATTCAAAAATATATGTTATATAGTTATAGGATTTTAAAAAAAGTTGTGAGTATTGGTTACACATTCATAGGCAGATTTAGACGTAGGTTTCTTAGATCCCCAATCATGTAACATGGTACAAGAACATACTACACCTCCAATTAAGAAAATAGTTGAATAAAAAAACTAATAAAGATAATTAACAAGGGTAAAGAGACACTTCACAGAGCACCTCCTACAATGAGAAAAACATAAGACACACACAAAGGGGTTATACATTTTTTAGATATGGATTAGCCTCATGACATCTTGCTTACATTATTAGATAGGGAGATGATCACACTTCCTCATACTAATCATCAAAAATCACAACATTTCCATAGGGTACATAATAGTCCATATTGAAATTTTCATAAGATAAATGGACATTCATAAGATCATTATTATCTACTTCAATCCTACAATAAATAGTATGTCAATTGAGGTATTATAGTATTCACATAGGAGGCACCAAGATATCTACCTCCACACTGTCCTAAATTAGACTCCTCTATGATAGAGTTATCGTAGGATGTTCCCTTTTATGATCCATTGGTTACTCATTATATGATACATGTGTTTTTTAGGACACTTATTTATGAGCTATCCCATGCACCATCAATTTAGAAGAGATGTAAGCTAGTTCATAGAGATTAAAGCACATCATCAATTTTCACACCAATCAAGATATTTGGAAATAATTATATATATATATATATATATATATATATATATTATAAACAACATCAATTCAAACACCTATGAAGATATTTGGAAATAATTATAGAACTCAAATCATGACATTAGTTTGGACACATATCACAATATTTAGAAATAGCTATTGAGATAAAAGCACAACATAAATTTGAACCTCTATCAATATATTTGTAAATAATTAAAGAAACAAAAATATAGCCTCAATTTTACCACTGATCAAGATATTTTCTAAAGATCATATAACTCAGAGTATAGTTTCATCACACCAACCAATCAACCTATTTTCTAGAGAATCTACACACCTAGCCACTAGCAGTGTATCACATGTAGTTTTAGTTTTAGAGTTTACATCTACACCAAAAAATCATGATCCTTATGGTCACTAGTTATCCATGATATTTGGTTTGAGATATGGAATATCATAGTCACATGATCTACACGTAGATATCTTATGAAACACTTGTCAAACTTATACCATTACATAACATTCCTAATCTACTACACATAAAACCTAAACATTTGTAAACAAGTAAAAATTTAGTACCTCTACTTAGATAAAATACCATATACCAATATCACCCTTTAAAATAATCAAAACAATTAAACACATAAAAACATACACAATATAACTAGATCCTAATATCAATATGCACATTACCAATATGACAATGAACATCCATATATATAAATAAAAATATAGTTTTGATACAAGCATAGTACATAACTGAATAATAAGTACATGGCCACTTGGACCAACCCCCTCACTTGCACTTTTAGACATATCCATGATAGAACTAGATGATTCACTCTCCCTCTATGACCTAGATCAATGATTACATCTACTATTTCTCTTACGATATATACCTAGCTTGACCTTAAATTATGCATATTTTAAATGTAGATGTATGTAATCATCCACTATCTTATTATTAGCCCCATATAGAGCATTGGGTGTCATCATGGTTTGTATATGAAAATCTCTGCATACCTCATATCTATCTATAGTTCATTGTTTATATGCCACAATAGCTATCATATCTTGATCAAAAAAATTGGAATGAACATTGGAAATATTAGTGTCCCTCTATACTAATCCATCCTCCATGACATCATTGGGGATTATTTTTTTCAATATCTGAAGCATATATTTGATATTAGTATCATAGTATTCATAATGACTTAAACTTACACATACACACACAATACATCAAATTCATAATTAAGTAAACAAATAACTAAATACATAAAATGTACAAACATATTATAAAATTGACCATCAACATCCCTAATGGGATTAACATCCAATACATCCTCTATGATAATCCAACCTATTTAAAATATATGTGTCCATCAATGATCTCTCGACTAGGTTATATAGGCATCAATGCCTCCTACATCATCTATATCTATTATTTCAATCACAAGATCTTTCTATGTTAAAGGAATTGGGGCTAACTTAGTATTTGATGGCCTAGGTCTATTACTTGGCCTTATAGGATGTTGAGAACTCCTCAACCACACCACCATTTTTAGGGGCACATATTTAACTGCACCAAATTATCACATAACCCATTCATACTATAATTACTTATAAACATTAACCCAATAGTCATTTATCCATTAGCTCACTCAAATCCATCTAAGCTAAGTACCATCCTTAGGTAATCCCTCATAACCCCTTTAGGGCCTCCAAATAATGTCTCCAATAGTTAAACTATCTATCACATGTTGACACTCTATGGTGATCTTCTTAGGTGCATGATCCATCCTAGTGTGCCTCTCTACAAATAATTTCATATGGGCCCAATAATTTTGTAAAATAAACACTATCCTACTCATTATTATGTGTTCATACACCTAATAATGTAACAATGTAGATGATTTAATCCTTCCACCACACACCTCATATGTAAAATGATATAAATCTTGGTAAAGGTGGGATAGCCTTATTTGACCCCATGAATATATCGTACCATGTTCCTCTATATCCTACACTATCTCATGCATCCTATAAGAGATCGACACCCCATTCCCATTTACAACAAAAAATGAAGCTAACAAAATATTTAAGAACTTTTAAAATTATGGAACCTCAATAATGATAATAAGTGTCAATAGTATATCATTATGTCTCCTTTTATGATGCATTCATGCAAACACAATAAGGAAATACCTAAAATCTCATTATACATCTTGATAACCTATGTACTCCTATAATATGAATCTTTACTCAAAAATAGGTTTCCATATGATCATGTATACATCCTCTAGGGTAATGGTCATCTCCCCAAGAGGTAACTATAAAGTATAGGTATATGCATCTTATCTCTCATGTAGTGTAGTTATCATGAGTTCATCCCAACACATTGACTCTAGGAACACCACATGTATCAAACCCACTCTCTTAAGCATGTCCATCTAAACATCTAATAGGGGTAAACCCCATAGGATCTCCATCAACTATCTAGTTTTAAACTATCTCATATGTGCATTAACTTACAAAAATAAAACCAAATCTAACATAAAGAATGGAAAATTAGAACCGATATATAACAATCAGCACAAAAAACTAGTCAATAATACTTAACATTATAAATCAAGCCTACTAGACACTAATAGGATAGTGGCATTAGATAGTAGTGACACATCTTGGATGCTAGTACCATGTCCTAGATAGTAGCATCCATATAAGGAAATGAGTGCCAATATCCATAAATAGGTCCTAAAAATATCCATTTTTCAATAAAAATAGTAAACAATGCATTTAAAATGACAAAAATGGGAAACAATATGGGATCCATAGTAGGTAACCACCTCCCCACCCTAGATATTTGCCTTCACCTCCTCATATCAGGTCAAAGTACCTCATCATCTCCTTGACATATTTTATAGCTCAAAAAAATAATTACTCTCAACTCAAATGCTTCAAATGAATTGAAAAACTAATCAAATACCTTATTTAAGTCACATTTATCAAATGAAACCTTATTAAGGTTAAACTTGCATGCCAATTTTACCAACTAATACCATTTTTTGGCCAACATAATATCTTTAGAATCATAACTCTGACTTATGAACATCTCTTGCATGTGGGACTTGACATTAATTTACCTTGACCTATATTGCTTAAACTAAGCTCATAATCACTTTTAATTCTAAAAAATTATGAGAACTATATTTACTTAATAAACTCAATATGGATAAAATGTTTATCATATTACCAATTTAAACAATCAAATATATCACAATAAAAAAAGCATTCCAACTTAAAATGATTTCACACCCACTAATTAAATCTAGTACAACTGATCATTACAACTTTTTGTTAGACACCCTCACCACAATCTCAACTCTCTCACAAAAAGGGGGAAATACACATAGATTGCTTTAGACATATAGAATTTCATATAAATAGATTCAATTAAATATATATTTAGACACATAGGTTTATGTAGATATATAGATATTGATATGCACAAGTTCAAATAGATATATAGTCTACTCAGATATAAATTTAGACACATAGGTCTACATAGATATACAAATATTTAGATACATAGGTTCACACATATATATATTCTACTCAGATATAGAAATAGATACATGTTTACATAATGATACATATATTTACATACACAGGTTCACACAAATATATATTCTACTTAGATACATATTTAAACACATAGGCCTCCCTCAATATAGATACACATATGTACAAATATTTAGATTCATAGGTTCACATAGATATATAAATATTTAGATACACAAGTCTATTTAGATACATCTATTCAAACACATATGCCTACCCAGATTCAAAGCAATATATATATATATATATATATATATATATATATATATATATATATATATATATATATATATATATATATATATATATATATATATATATATTGATTTGAATCAAATATCTAGGTTCACTCAGATATACATATGTTTAGATACATAGCTAAATTACTCAGATACCAAGATTTGGGGGCATGATGCAGATCACACATCCTTGATCTCTATTTAAATCTTATCAAGTTAAACCTAGTATTATCACCAATATATCACTAGGTTTTCACTTGTTTGGGTCATAGTACCATCTATAACAGTTGATCCATAGCCTTCTACTATACCCAATTTACATAGCCATATTCAATTTAGATACTAGAGTGGGGGAAAGTAAGCTTTATTTCTCCATGTATTCAATTTACATACTTAGATTTAGTATAAATATCAAGGTAGGGGAAAAACATGGTTTTCTTTCTTATGATTAAATTCACATTTCATATTCAATACAAAGGGCATCCATACTATGGAGCTCCTCTTTGCATATTTCACTCCAGCTCATGTCTACTTTTCTAGCCAAGAAGTGGGCTAGGTCCATAAAACATCCACATAGGTAAGTATAGGTACATGTTCCTCTTTTTATTTTACTCTAGTACTTTCATTTCATTTCATTAATATAATAAAATGGGGGCAAATGTAAACACCCTAATTTAGTTAAGCAACCACAAGTACTATGTCTTTTGTTGCTCTTTCACATGAATGTCTAAGTAATGAATATATTCCTTGTTCACATGGTAATTTTAATTCTTCTGATATTTATTTTCCCTATTTATGGCACCCCTAGTAGTCCTAATACACCTTATAATAGGATCCCCTGGCCTATCTTGCTTGGTTTTATATCTTCTTTAAGCCTAATGACACTAATGCCATTTTTACGATAGTAATACCATGTGACACTAGTGTCAAATTATGGCTCTAGTGTCTAACAACCATTTTCTCTCATATTTGAGTCTTAACCCTACCTTGATAATTATTTAATGTTTTTTATCCCTATTTTACAAATTTTTATCTAGTGAACAAGGTACTCTATTTAAATCAAAGTTACTTTTAGATAAAGAGCCTCACAAGGCATTTTACATCTATCACTTATTATTTTAGCACATAATTACATAAAATCAATAATAGTACATCTCAATTATTTGTATACTACTCATGTATTACATCTATACATTACATGCTTTATCAAAGAAGGGATTTAGTGAAATTAAATATACCATACCATGTAATTTTATTATGAACACTACCTAAGGGAGAACTACATGTAATCTAAAACCGCTAACACTAGGGTTAATGCAAGTAGTGACTAAGCAAACAAGGGTTCTATTATACATAATCATAACATACCACAACCCAATTTTCCCTTTTTTCCTTTTTATATTTGATCTGGCTTTATTTCTTATGTGAAGATACTCATTAGGTTTTAAAAGAGATTCAATTAAAATAGTGACACAAGCAAGATCCCTAATGACACATAACCACCTCTAGGACCCCTAGAATCTCCCATAGCTTCTTTGAAAGTTATACATAGTTATTATAGTTGGGACACTAGCACCATAATTTGACTCTAGTGTCACATGGAATTATTATCCTAATATTATCATTACTATTTGAGATCATATTTCAACCATAGTGATAAACCAAAAGGTTTCTGCATATTTCTCTAGCTTGTCTTAGTTCCCTGATCCAAAGAAAGATCTATTTATTTATAGATAAGTAATCTTTCTCTTCTCATGTGTTATTTTAGGAAAGGTTAATTAAATCATTTATTACTAGTTTTATTTATATGTTATTTTCATAATCATGCCTTTAAAAATGTAGGATTTACACTCATTAAGTCCTGGAAGGTTAAAATAGTGGGACACAATGTTATGCTTATATGATCTCTTTTGGTTTTATTCATCCATTGCATCCCTTTTCTAATCTTTGGTAGATTATTTTTGCTATCTTCATATCTCCATTTTATACTCTTGCATCTTGTATTTTACCACTATCTTTGATAGAATTACACCTACATTAGGTTTACATCAATTATCTAATGACAATAATATATTCCTTATTATCACCTCCCATAGAATAATCATCATATCATTTAGAAAAATATTATGAAATTTGATTCACATTCTCATGTACTTCTAGGTCCATTTATGACTAGTTTCTTTGAATAAAAAATCTCCCTTCTAATGATTAACTACTAGCATCTCTTAAACATATCAATTTACTTCTTTTAAATCTCTCACAATTATTGTCTTCCCATGTCATATATTTATCTTAGGACATAGTTGGGTTAAAGACCATATTTCACACTCCTTTAAAGTGCATGTCTATGAGTTTCTAAGGTTTTTCCTCACTAAGTTCTCTTCTTTATTGGCTAGGTCTAATCCCAATTATTTCATTTATATTTAACACTCAATGGTAATTTTTTGAATATCTATGGAAGAGAAATTAAAAAATACATAAAATTAATATGTCCATAAATAAATAAATTAAAAAAAAAAAAAGACAAAATACATTTGAAAAATCAAAATCACACCAAAATATGTGATCATATCATTAAACTTGCCATATCCAAATTAAAGCTCAAACTTCATAGTTGGTCTCATTAAATTTTTTATGTATATTAGATTATAGTAGGCCAATAAGATAACAAATGAGGATTTACAAATATATCATTAGTGTCACCTAATTTATAACATTAGTAACCAAATATTTCAGTAACCAATGACTCCATTTAGGTTATAAGGAGAGGGGAAATGTTGTAGTAAATTTTGATCCCTTTACATTTTTAGGCATTTATTCTTAATAAGGTGTTATGTATACTTCATTTTTTATCCCAAGATATATACTTTTTAGGTAGAGTTATTTAAATATTTGATTTATAAGTATATTAACCTTACCCACTTTATTATCATTTCTTGTCTTCACAAAGGATTTCCATATCACCTTTGTGGCACCTTTCCTCCTTTTCTTCCCTTTTATCATTAATAAAAAATCCTTTATTTGTATTAGTATTAGATGATCACCTCCATATCATTTGTTATTATTAATATTATTATTATTATATATATATATATATATATAATTCGTACTTGTTTCTGATAGCTCTCATTATTACTCCTCTTAGACTTTTAGTTTGTATATTGCATGGTAAGGCCTTCAGGAATACAAAAAGTTCATAATAAAAAATTACAATTCCCTTGACATATGTATCATATTCATAATTTTAGTGTTGAATTCAGATGTTTATGTATTTCTATAAGACATCCTACTAGAAGTATTTATTTGGTGGTTAATTTGTTTCTTGATTCTAGGTATTTCACATCTTATCTTTGATATAATTTCATTTTATCTAGTTAAATTTCATGTTGTATGTCATATCATTATTATCATTCAAATTATTTTTTTCATTATGAATTTTTCATCTATATTTCATTAGATTTTTTGAAATCATTATTTATGATATTAAATGTGGGTTGTATGTATTACATGATACACTTATAGATGTTGTGATTTCCCTCTAATCTCATTACTAGGACATTGGGGGCATCTATCTTCTATGATTTTGATAATAAATAGATATAAATACTAATTAAGAGCAGAGAAAAAAATAGTAGTATGCCCCATAGATGCATGGTAAGGATCATGGTAACATAGGTACCAAACATAATACACTAAAATTAGTTCTAATATACTCACACACACACACACACACACACACACACACACACACACACACACACACACACACACACACACACACACACACACACACACACACATATTTATTATAATTTATTGTGGATTATATGTCATTTATTTGATTTAAATTGATTTTTGATCTATTTTGAAATGGATATTTTTTTAGCCTTTTATTTCCACATTTGTTATTGTTTGGATTTTTTATCCTTTACTTACTTTTTGCCTCCTTATTTTTTATTTGATTTATATTTAATCTATCTCCTTACATTTGATATTCTTATTATCACTTACTTTTTTTTAACATATTATGTTTGATTTAGGTTTATTGTTTCTATTTATCTACATTTTATATATTTGTTCAAAATATTATAAGGAATTTTTTTTTCCAAATTTATATGCATATTTTTTAGTCAATTTTACACTTGTTTTATCATTCCTTCTCTATATATAAATGTTCACATTCATGATACAAAGCATCACAATATAATATATGATGTTAGTATGTCTAAGAGATTCATGATGACCATTTTTGGTATGGTATGAGTTTGATACGTATTATAGGGTCCCATAGGGTGTTTTAGAGTCATTAAGAGTATTTGGGTTGTATGAACTTAGCCATTTAGAGTTTTTGTGCCAAAGAGGAAAATTTCAAAATTAGAATTCTATAACTAGGATTATAGTGGTATCTTGGGTTTTTTGTGATATCTCATTATTGGTGAATTTTTTTAAGGGGTTATATTAGGTTTTAGGAGTATCGGTTAAATTCATTTCAACTTGAAATTAATTTTAAAATCAATGTATTCAAATAAATATGCATATGTAATTGACACCCTATATGGAGTTGTCCTTGAAAGGAAGTTATCTTACATGTTTAGTGTTATGAAAGGATAGAAATGCATGTAGGTGTGTAGATTAGATTGTATAATGGTATTAGGAGGATATATTATAATAATTAAAGGTTAGATATAAATAAGAGACAAGAAAATATTGAGAAATAGAGCATCAAAAATCTATTCTATTATAGGTGAAAAGTCTATGTATTGGCTATGCATGAAATGAATGAAAAGACACCTTGTCAAATCTATTTCAAATATGTTAAATATTGATATACGTGATTAAGTGAAATATTTATTATTATTCACTATTTTTAATAATATTTATGTATTATTAGGCCAAAAACCAATACAAGATACAATATGTTTCAGTCTTGAAAGAATTTTATATTTACAGAGTCCGAACAATAGGACTAACAATGGTTTTAGAAGATTGTTAAGATTTAAATATATTTAATTTTTCAATGTAACCTTTGAGGCTCTTTTAAGTGGTAATATTGGTCTTAATTATTCAATCAAACTACATAGTTTAGTCAATAAGACCTAGAATTCTATAAACTTGCTTGTTGGAGACATTTGGTGATTGTTCATGAGCAAACAACTATTAGTAAAGGTGAAGCAAGTTGGGTCAGACCTAATAAATGTATTTTAATTGTTTTAAATTATTTAAAACTCCATTTATCTTATTTTTAGGCTATCAAGGTTCCACAAGCCTATCAAAACCTATACTAAGGTTTCAAATTACATCTTGAATAAATTTAGTTTGTACTAGAAAATATAGTAATACTTTGTAATTTAATGTAATTGAAAATTATATACAATATTATGTTGGTTTTAAGTTGGTACCCAATCATACAGTATGGTATATAAATGTCATTGAAATATGCTTAAAGAGAAGTAATTATTAGGGAGGTTTGGTGAGTTAGTAGGTTTACCTTGAGATTTATGACATAAAAATTTAGGTAAAGTTGTAAGGAGATAAAGGGTATCAAAAATATATTTATTTTTTTATATAATTTTTATTTATTATTCAAACCTTCTAAATTTTTGTAAAAAGAGGGCTACAAAAAACTATTTTTTAAGGAAGAAAAAGTGGATTGTTTGGAAGAAACAAGGAATGAAGTATTGAAATTTGGGTATAAAAGGTTCATGTTTCCAATAAGGATAATGAAGATGAAATATGGAATGATATTTTTCATTTAAAAATAATTTTGTCTATATTTAGAGACCTAGTACAACTAAATCAAGCCTAAATAGGTCTAGTGGAGAGTGAAAGAAGGTAATTTGGGAAGTAAGAATTCAAAGTAAAGGTGAGAGTGTAGAGTTGAGTTAAAGATGTCAAGGGTGATGTGTCTTGGAGAGAGTGAAAAATAAATATATATGAAAGGATGCTTATGATTCTAGTGAAGGAAAGAGGATCAAGGTTGTTAAGAGAAAAATAGAGTACCCATTATAAGCAATGAAATAAGAGTTCAAAGAAAGGAATAAAGGTAGTAATTAGAGCTAGGTTAAGGTATCAACTGATTTTATGAATTCCCATACATAAAATGGTATCAAAGACTATATTTAGTGGTATAATAGTCCCTACATTATGTGGTATTATAATGGATAAGTTATTGGAAAAATTTGTGATTTTCAGTATCAAAGGTTGATAATTGAGGTTGCATGAATATAGTAAGAAAGGCAAAGAAATGTTTTGGAAAACTATAAGGTAAGAGTTTGAGTGTAAGATAATCCATAAATACATCAAGAATTTAAGAGAGAAGAGAGCTAGAAGTAACTCAAAATAAAAAGTTCAAGAAGAGCTTAAAGTAAAAAAAAGAAGTCCAAGGCAGAACACTAAGAGTACTATGCACCTAGGGTAAAATAAATATACCTGAGGTGTTAATAATTAATTAATAAAGACTTGATAAAAGTGGATAGGAACATTGAGGCCTAAGGAAAGGTATAATTGTGAATGAAAGAGAGAGAAAGAAAGAAAGGATTAAAGAAGGAAATTGGCCATAAGAAGATGGAGAGAGAAGAAGTTGAGAAAAGAGAGTTAGAGATGGAAATAGAGATAATTGAAATGAGGATAAGCTTGGTAGGTATCTAATAAGTGGAATAAATATTATAGAAATCAAGATAAATATATTTTATAAGAATTAGAATGATAGTGTAGTATCCTCTCAAAGAGATTATGAGAAAGAAGAGAAGACAAAAAGATGCTAGCTAATTGACAAAATAAATAAGGACATTAACAAAGTAGCCTAAAGGAAAAAACATAAAGTCAATCAAGAATCAAAATTATATATTTGATTATTTGTTTTCATATGTATATGAAATTACAAAATAAAAAATAATAATAAGTCTATTTTGATAGAATAAAACTTCAAAGCATGAAGGAGAACGAGCATGAACAATATGCTTATGTTGAAGAAGAAGTGGATTGGACAATAATTTATAGATATATAGTGATTTTTTACCATAAAATAAGAGAGGTGATTGGAGAAGGATATCTTAAAGAAAGGATGCCTCATTAAAGGCATAAATGAAAAAAAAATTGAATCAAGATTTAACTATCTAGTGTCAAAAGGTATGAATATCAAAAATTATATTGCATAAAGGAATCAAAGAGGTAGAAAATAAATTTTTCCTTTTGAATAAATATGATAAAGTATATTTTGATAATATTATTCCAATATTTTATGAAAAAATCTTTTGGAAGAGATAAAGAATCTTGAACAAGATTTTATAGCTAATGAAGAGTTGCTATATGAGTAACAAAACCAACTATTTATCTATAAAATTTAGGAATTGCAAGAGGAGATAGAAATTTTGGATCACTCAATAAACAATAGATAAAAGTATAAAGTATATCATAGAACAATAATTGAAGATTTGAGTACTTGGCATTAGTCAATGGAGTCTCAAGGGAGATAAATAGTGATGGGTATACAAAATAATTTATAGTAGAAGGAATGTCTAGCTTGACAAATGATGAAGATGGAATCTAAGTAGAAGATATGGTAAAAAATATTGAAGAGCATAATTAAGAAGAGGTGTTTTATATGGAGATAATTGATGTATGAGGCTGAAGTTGACCTATTAGAGTTCTTAAATCAAAGTAAAAAGAAGGTGGGAATTTTCATAAAAGACCTAGAGCTATAATTACAAGATGGAGAAAAGAATATTTCAAAGACAAGGAGCATATTATCCATAGGAACAATTCAAGAAAATGAAATTATAGGTAACATAAGGGCATACAATTATAAATAGGTAATGAGTTTCAAGAAATAATATATACAAGTATTGTTACAAGGTGAATCAAATAATGTTGCAAGCCAATGTAAGCCTAAATGTATGAACAAGATAAGTATAGAATCAGTCAATTGATTAGTGAATAAGTATTGGAATATAATGGTTCAAGTAAAGATAAAATATTAAGATGAAAAGATAAGGAACTTAATAGGATTAAGAGGATTCCAAGAGAGGATTGGAAGAAGATTATAAGAGTAAGAATGGATGGGAAAAAATGAGATCCTTAAACAGATTATCAAGTCTTAAGAATTTAATTTGATATGTATAAAGCATGATGGTGTAGATATGGAGATGAAAGAGAGGTATTCACTCCATGATCACATGGAGACAAGAATAAATGAGGCATACTATCTCATGATATAGAAAAGGAAAGAGGAGAATAACTATGTTTCTCATAAAGGAGATGATTGGATGAAGAGTCCATGTTTAGATGAGGAAAATATTAGTAAAAAGGTGATCCAAGGAAGGAGTAAGAGTAGGTAATAATTGAGAGAGAAAATAAATGGAAATATTAGCATAATAACTTGTCCAAGTAGTATGCCAAGAGATGAAGAGCAAAGAGTTATGGAAGGAAAAATACAATAAGGTGAATAAGATTACAAGCAAATGAAGAAAGAGAAAGGT
>JARHVA010002209.1:2157500-2162500 GCA_037957365.1 Torreya grandis
GTTGTAGATGTTTGGTGATTTTCATGAATAATCAACTATTTTTAAAGGTTATGTGAGTTTTATAAGGCCTCATAAAATTATTATAAGTGTTTAAATTTTCTTAAAACTCCATTTATCCTATTTTTTAGTCTCTTAGGCTTGAATAATCATGTTAAAACCTAGACTAGCGTTTTAAACTTGCATCATGAATAAATTTAGTTTTCACTAGCCAAAATTAGTAAAAATTTATAATATGATGTAATTTAACATGATATACAATATTATAGTGGTTCTAATTTGTTACCTAATTGTATAGTAATGTATCTAAGCATGTGTCATTGTTATAGGCTTAAAGAGACCTAACTACTAGAGAGGTTTGGTGAGTTAGTAGGTTTCCATTGAGAGCTGTGACCTAAAAATTTTGGTTAAGATATTAAGTGATAAATTTAATCCAAAAATGTATTTATTTTTTATATAATATTTTTTGGTTGTTAAAAAGAAGGCTACAATAAGCTATGCTTTAAGGAATAAAAAGTGGATTGTTTTGAAGAAACAAAGAGTGAAGTATTTAAAATTGGGTATAATAGTATGGTATTCCAAATAATGAGGATGAATATTAAATATGGTATTATAGTATTCATGGACAATAATTAAGTCTAGATCTAGAGAGCTAGTACAAGTGAATCAAGCCTAAATAGGCATAGTGGAGAGTGAGATAAGGTAAGTTAGGATATAAGAAGTAACATTAAAGGTTAGAGTATAAATTTGAGTTGAAGAGATGAAGGGTGATGTGTATTAGGGATATTTAATAATAAATATGTACAAAATGAGGCTTATGAGTCTAGTGAAGGAAAGAAGATCAAGGGTATGACTGATAGGATTAAAGGTAGAAATTAGAGCCAAGTTAAGGTATGACCTAAGTTCATGCATTACCCTACACAAATTGGTATAAAAAACTACATAAAGTGGCATCATATCCCCTATAACAATTTATATAAAATAGTGGAACATACTAGATAAAAATAAAAAAATAATTATATCATATATAACCATGAGAGAGAGTTATATCTAAGTATCAAGGCAATAATTTTGCATGTAATAGACAACAAGTGAAAATAATGATATATACAAATCAAATGTTTTTTCCAAATTTTATTTACAATAAAATAAAAAATATATAATATATACATCCAATGATATTATCCACCTTCATCCCTTGGTGGGGAATGTGATATGTTATATTCTATAAAAGGGATTGCCATATGGTGATTATCCTAAAAAATAATCTTGTAGCCTTTTCCTTCAATCAAGAGACTTATTCCTCTAGTGTATTATGACAATTATTAAATGCATGTTATATATCCATAACCATCACTATGTTAGTAGTGTATGCGAGTTCTTAACCTTTAAGGCTATCTAAGCTACATATACCTACTATTAAGACATTTATACATATTTCCATGCTAAAAATTTATTTATTTCAAGTACTAATGTCATATTATATGGATTAGGATATTTAAATCGTATTTTTATATCTCATACAACTAATTTAACTAATCTAGTATATTGACATGATCTATTGTATATGGTGTCATTCAATGTGGCTATATTTTGTGTTATGATCTAATAGTAAGACATATGAGATCCAATGGTGGGTGGCCTCAATCATTTATCCCCACTAATTCATATCTAATAAATCTATAAAATCTAACCAAATTCACCATTATATTATGATAAATCCAAAACAAAATATAACTATTGATATCATTTATTATGTCTATTTATAAATATAGAAAATGTAGTGACCAAATTGTAAAACATCCTTTTATATCTAGATGTTAACTAATTTCATGGATAGTCATAATATCATTACAAACATCAAGTAAAATATCATTATCATGTTCATCCTATCTCTATTTATCCCAAAATACTATCACACATCTCGACCTCTATAATAATATGAGTATCTAATGTTGTGTCCACCAACACCATTGCATATTCATTATCCTAGGTGCTATTTTTATTTCTTTTTCCATATGTTCATACAAATAATAATGTAATATACACCCTCAAATATCTTATCTTATTGGATATTCCACCAATTCATACCACTTTTTCATCATTTGATCTAAGATTCACAACATGGTATCGACATTTTAACCTTTGATGGTGGATCGTATCTTACAGCCTTACCTCTCTATGATGATTTACACTATAGGCTATAAACTCTAACAGTCTTATTTATTGGTGTTGTTTTATTTAACCTATAAATCATCCATTAGAGTGGGGGTCTATCCACCATGCATAGTTTCCAATAACAATATCCTAACATTGATCTTGCATTATGATGGAAATGATGGCCATATATCCATGGTCTCAATATATGATGTCCATTTATTTACTCTATATGGATGGTATCAAATATGGGATACATTTTGACACATATATATGTTATAATGTGTGCCTAATATCTAACTTGGAGTAGCTAATTTTAAATATGGTGTGGAATCTACATTGGGAAATACATAGGGAATATATAATAAATGTATTTGGGAAAGAACATGATTGATTGCATAGTATTATTTTACCTTGTCAAAATACCATATAAATCATGTACTAGATTTAACCATATACTCAATCCCATGTTATATATTTTTCATGTATCTAAAATATCTTTACACATCATAATGGAAAAAAATAAAAATGCCTCTATCCAAATTTTAACATAACATGTGTTTGGTTATCAAGGCTAAAATCACATTCAATATATCTAAAACATCTCACATGTGAACACAAAAAATCATAAAATTAATGATCAATGGTTCTATTAGTGTGATTTAGTAACCTATAAATTCAATTCTTACATCTTTTCCACTAAAGTCTGTCGAATACCGTAGGATTACCCTCTAATTGTAGGCCTAGGATTAAATGTAAAAATTATAAAGAATTGTAGACCTACATTGTGTATTTACACACCTCCCATATAAAAGTGTCAGTTCACCTCTTCCAATAATTTAGGAGCATCACTAGTAGATATATCTATAGAGGAACTCTACACATTTCCATGATAAACATAAACACTAAATTAATAATGTTAGTTATTTTATCATTTGAAAAATGCACAAATACAATTAGAAACTTGGTCAAGTTTATCATCTACTATGATCATGGCCTTCCATGTGCCTATAAAATGAAAGATAACAAGGTTTAATCAGCCATTTTTTGGAAAAGAAAAAGGTAAAAATGAAAAAAAAAAATGATATTTAAATATTTCATCCATTTTAATTAACTCTATTGACCATGTAGTTAAAAACCTACTATATCATCCATGTTACTTAAATGTAAGAAACATATATTAATTATTGAATTGTATTAGCCATCAGTATTTATATTGTACCATTCATTTAACTTGTATTTTTTACCTCTATAATTAATTTTATAATATTATTTCATATCATCAATACTTAACTCTATCAACCATATTACATATTTTTCTATGACTATAATGACTAGTTTCAGTTCTCAATACTTAACTAAATTGGTTAGATCCATCTATATTATAATATAATCCATATGAAACTAATGTATTGTATATTTTTAAAAATATATATATCATAAATATAATATTTTACCCTAGTTTTATATGAATTTTAAACACAATATGATAAACTAGAATAATTAATCCACACTCTAAAGTATGGAAATCAAGCAAAATTTTTGATGCACAATTATGGAACTAAATTGATAATTGGATTTTAAATTCATGTAAGTAGTATAGATATCAATATACTTAAACTCACTATTTAAGTGTTTTAATATGACTATGTTATAATATTACGAATGGATTATAATAGGGTATTTAGTTCATTTCGATTTGGAACTATGTCTCTATGCTTGTAAGTTTAATAATGTCAGACATAGACATAAATGTTGATAGTGGTAGTTGGAGATGATTTTACTTTCCTTGGTATCCTTGGCTCTATGTGAGAATAAAATTTGATGTGCCTACATAATATGTATTTTTTTGGGTGAAATTTAACAACTAACTATATGCACATCTTAAAAAAATATATAATAAATGTATTTGGGAAACAACATGATTGATTCCATAGTATTATTTTACCTTGTCAAAATACCATATAAATCATGTACTAGATTTAACCATATACTCAATCCCATGTTATAGATTGTTCATGTATTTAAAATATCTTTACACATCATAATGGAAAAAAATAAAAATGCCTCCATCCAAATTTTAACATAACATGTGTTTGGTTATCAAGGATAAAATCACATTCAATATATCTAAAACATCTCACATGTGAACATAAAAAATCATAAAATTAAAGATCAATGGTTCTATTAGTGTGATTTTATAACCTATAAATTCAATTCTTACATCTTGTCCACTAACTATAGTCTGTCGAATACCGTAGGATTACCCTTTAATTATAGGCTTAGGATTAAATGTAAAAATTATAAAAAATTGTAGACCTACATTGTGTATTCACACACCTCACATATAAAAGTGTCAGTTATCCTCTTCCAATAATTTAGGAGCATCACTAGTAGATATATCTATAGAGGAACTCTACACATTTCCATGATAAACATAAACACTAAATTAATAATGTTAGTTATTTTATCATTTGAAAAATGCACAAATACAATTGGAATCTTGGTCAAATTTATTGTCTACTATGATCATGGCCTTCCATGTGCATATAAAATGAAAAATAACAAGGTTTAATCAGCCATTTTTTGGAAAATAAAAAGGTAAAAATGAAAAAAAAAAATGATATTTAAATATTTCATCCATTTTAATTAACTCTATTGACCATGTAGTTAAAAACCTACTATATCATCCATGTTACTTAAATGTAAGAAACATATATTAATTATTCAATTGTATCAACCATCAGTATTTATATTGTACAATTCATTTAACTTGTATTTTTTACCTCTATAATTTATTTTATAATATTATTTTATATCATCAATACTTAACTCTACCAACCATA
>JARHVA010002209.1:2167500-2202500 GCA_037957365.1 Torreya grandis
ATAGTTAGTGCCCTTTTTGGCCATTTTTACTTTTTGTGATTGGGATCAATATGTCTAATATCCTACAAAGCAAACATGCATTGACTAGTTACACCCTTAATCCTTATTACAAATTAAAAATTTGAAATTAAAATCTTAGTTATAATGATTTGATTTTTTTTACTTATTTTTAAGTTTAGAATTAAATTTTATATTACTTTTCAAACTATTATTTGGATTCATTACATTTGTACATCAATTAAATATAACTACAAAATAAGGCTAAGATGAACAATGTGAAAAATCAATGCTTACTTAACTCAAGTAATGGGAATAACACTACTAAAATTAAATCACCATTAATTCAATTTTTTTAAAATCTAGTATTACTTTGGAATAAGATTAGTTATACATTTAGAAAGCTATAATACATAATATACACCATGTTGTTCGTATTATAATGATTATTAAAATTAATAAAGTTAATGCATAACATGGATTTGAATTTAATGATAAATAAAATAATTAATATATCAAAATATACCTACATACTATTTATGTATTTATATAAATTTTAAGACATGAACCAAAAAATTAGCTCAGGCTTCTGCTTCAAATGTGTGAGTTACTACTATTCTTATATCAATGCCTCTAGTTACATATGTGTCATCATTGTTAGCTATGGAGGAATCACATGGTTTACAATAGATTAATATTCCTATTTATATAAGTTAATCATACACACCTTCCTTGATAACTACACAAGGTCCCAACCATGCCTAATGCATAATATTTTGAGAAAATTGTTATAGCTTTACATGCTAAAGTGTTGAAATTAGATAAATGTGTCACTAGAGAAAGTCACTCAATGGATTTTCATATTATGATTAAATATCATTTGGAACCTGATATAGCCTCTTACCCATTACTATAAATCTTCATAACTCCTAAGATACCACTTTATGAATGGATAGGTGATCCTAAGAAACATCTTCGACCATTGCATGTTTAGACTATGCTTATAATATTAAACTACTAATCAAGGTATTTATAGAAAGCCTCAAATATTATGCTTTACAATGTGCTTATTATCTCCCACTTCAATCAATTAGAGAATGCAACCATTTGGCATGTCTATTCCTAGAATACTTCTCTATCAACATTAGTGATAATCATTGTTATGCATAAAATTTTAAAATCGAGAAAGATTTAGACAAGGAAATTGGTGAATATGTTTTATGGTAAAAAAATATGTTAGATAAGATGAAAAATTCTATGGAAAATAATAAACCATAGGATTATTTTCACGTAAAGCTTGCTAGTAACACTCCATAAATCAATCATATTTGATAAATTTGAATGTTTCAATTAATTATGCCATATATTTAAATAAAGAGAGGTTGAGATCATAACATTGAATAAGCTAAAATATGCACCAAGTGATCCATCAACTTGAAATATTAAGTTTTAAATAAACCTAAACTACAACGTCAAATATAACAAAGGCAAGAATATAAAAAATAATAATTAATGCAATATCACAAATAATAAATAAGAATTGATTGTTGAAAGTATGATTAATATGACCAAGAATAAATATGGGAAATATATAGATAAAATTTATATTAAAAACACTCTAGAAAATAATAGTGAGGTGGAAGTCTCAACTAAAGGTTCAAACAAGAGAATTAGGGGGCACTTCAAAAATGAAAGAATAATGAAGATGAAAGGCATCGCCAATCCTACAAGCATGGTTAACTACATATACTCTTATGAGTTTTAACCTTAACCTCCTACTAGTCACTTTTATTTTGTTTCTATGTTCGATTAGGTTCTAGGTTGTTTGTTTATGTTTGGTGGAGTGTTACCATAGGTTTAGTGTCTTTTTGGCTGAAGTTTGCCTTATTTCTTTGGTATCATTTAGAGATTTAGTATCTTGTATGTTTTGTTTTATATTTTATTGAATATATTTTGGTTATGTAGTGGTTACATCATTAATAAAAACTAATTTATTAACCTTATCAATTAAAAAACAACTAACAAATAAGATTTAATTGAGTGTTCCAACAGGAAGGAAATTTACAAGGTTACCACATATTCCTCATATATTTTTACATAAAATACTTTACTACATTATTACATCTAACTAACCATTTGAATTTTATATGACCAATCCTCAATATAAGGTCTTAGACAAAAAAACATATTGTGACTACCACAGGTGTATCCGGCATTATAAAAAATGTGTTTTAGGTTAAGTCATAAGATATAATATCTTATTGATGATAATAATAATGACCTAAGCACACCCATAGACAAAGCTAGATCAAAATATAATCAAATTACAAATCTAAAAATATTTATTAACCCATTTACAAACCATGGTTAAATAGAAAATATAAAACAATCAAAGGTACATCATGCATACAATACCCATCATCATCTTAAGATATATGAGCATTGAATGTATGTGTTTATTGGTATATTTATAAGCACATTCTCACCACATATCACAATTATGTTTGATGATTATGAAATTGATGATGAATATATTAAAGTAGGTTATTTACCTTAGCTCATGTTATTTTTGGTATTTATTTATTTCCACCCACTTATGTGTGGATATTTTTTTTATCTTATTTTATCTATTATGATATATTAGTTATTTATCTCTTAGATATTATGAAAATTATTTCAATTTGTTTCTACCCTTTAGGGATAGTTAAATCATAGTCCTAGGTTTGATCTCTTTCTTTATCTTTTAGTTATATTTGATCTCTATCTTAATATCTTAGTTATCATTGATCACTTATCTTGATACATTATTTAAGGTTGATATTCATTGCCTATATATACAAAATTATTTCATTTTATTTGAAAGAATTTTTGGAGATGTAATATATGATATAACTACTTTTTATTTTGTAATCAATCTTTAATTCTATTGTTTCAAATTCCTGTTATTATGAATGTGATGTTATTATAACACCTAATATATTGTGCCTTTGAATGATTTGTTTTTCATTCCTTTCATGGTACCAAAGCCTTTAGGTGTTTTATTTATCCATTTGTGAGTTTCCTATAAGGGCATTTTTTATTTCATATACCCAAGTTCAACAAGAAGATATTTGTGTTTTTTATTATAGGCATATTTTCTATAGATTCATGGAGCAAATCAAAGTTATTTATTGTATTTAGTGTGTTTGAGAAAGTCATATCTATCATTTGCAAGTGTATATTTATGTCTCTTCATCAAAAAATATGTTTTTTCTTTTGTAAACGGCTCTCTAACTATACAAATCACACCAAATTATTTTTTTGTTTTGTGCACCTTGGTTTTAAATTGACAAATAATTTTAAATTTTTTAATTTTACAAAAAAATTAAAATGTATCTTTATTTTATTGAACGATACTACAAATAAAAATAATATAGTAGAAGATGGATGCTCAATATTTTTTATTATTTTTCAATAAAAATAATATATTATATGTAGATTATTTTTCACTTTTGGTTCCATCAAGTGGCTAGAATTCTATGTTCCTTCTTTTTTTGGTCACACTCTTTTGAGTTATGGTGCCATGTTTATTTATTTGACCTATTTATGATAGAAAATATGTATTAACTATATTTTTTAATCAAAAACTCAAAATTGAATTCCATTTTTTCAAAAGTGTATGTTTTTTAATACTCAATCTATTAGTGTAATTTATTTTGTAAAATACACTAAATTATAACGTGCCAAATTTTAGGGTGCTTATTATTTTCATTTTGAGACTTTAAATTATCAAGGGGGAATTTTTTTTGAGAACGTTCTTATTCTTCTTCCTAAATTTTTCCTTATTTTTTGACAATGAATTCATACTTATTAGAGCCCATAAACACCTCAATTAAAACATTTAGAAGATTAAAATGAAAATACACTTACAATATAAATGCTTATGGAGAATGGTGTTTGGTGACATTCCCCACTTTTCAGATGAGGAATGTATTACCTCGATTATATCCATGAAATATGAGGCTCTTTGTTGGATTAGCCTCCATGTTTTAGACACTCTATATTCCTATGTCACATGTGCCACATCACCCAAGGAAGTTTGAGATAGCTTTATACCCTTATACAGAAAGGATAATGAGTCTATTAGGTCTTTTGAACCCTCTTTTAATCCACCTCCTTTTTTTCCTCTTCCTTATCCTATTGTAAGTGAGGATTTATTTTTTGATGATGGTATAGACATCATTTCTCCTCTTAGTGAGGACTTATATTTTAATGGTTGTTTACCTCAGGCACTAATTACTCCTCATATCGTTTTTAATCACATTCATTTCATTGATCATGATGACATGATTCTTGAAGATGTGACACCTCTGCCATCACAACTTCTTGAGGATGAATTTTATTATGCCATAGTTTTTGTTCCTTCATCACCCACTCCTCTTATTTTTGTAAGGAATTATATATTTGTTCACATTTTTATGTTGATCTTGTTGTTTCTCACATTAATTCTATTGATACTTGTTCTATGAAAAAATGAATTACTCACATGCTTGATATATTTGAGAGATATAATCTTGTTTTCAAGTCTTACACACTTGAATCAATGGGTTACATCGACAAATTTATTGATAGTGACATGCAAAATAATATATCTATCATTAGGCCTATTATTGGCAAGTTCAACATAACATCAATGTTTTTGCAGGTGATTTATCTTTGAGACATCATTATCACATACAATAATTGGATTTTATTCCTATAGGGAAACTCATGGTTTGTGTACATGGGATTATTTCACCTCATATAGATATGCCTTATTACATCATTCCCATCTACACAAAACATATATTACTGATCTTTATGTGTGGTTAAGGAAGTTGTCCTTAGGGGGGATTCCATATAAAGTCCTTCCTTCTTTATTTTATATATTTTTTTAGTGGGGGGATTTTTTTCCTATGGGGTTTATCCCTCTCTCCACTTTATTAGAGATTTATTAATAGATATTATTTACATGAGTACCTAATGATACCTTTTTATGAAGACTCATATTGTTGATATGCCACTCTATTTCTCATTCCTAGCTTCACTTGAGGGGTTAGGGTGTTAGAGTAGGTTATTTACCTTAGATCATGTTTATATAGATATTTATTTATTTCCACTCATTTATGTGTAGATATTTTATTTATATTATTTTATAAATTATGATATATTACATATTTATCTCTTAGATATTATGGGGACAATTTCTAGTTGTTTCTATCCTTTAGGGATTGTTATCTCTTAGTCCTACGTTTGATATCTAACTTGATCTCTTAGTTATGTTTAATATCTATCTTGATTTTTTAGTTATGATTGATCACTTATCTTGATCTATTAGTTATGTTTGATCACTTAGATTGATCTCTTAGTTAGGATTGATCTTCCTTGATTATATATTCAAGTTTCATTCATTGTATTTGAAAAAAGTTCTATATATGTAATATATGATATATCTACTCTTTATTTTGGATAATCTATAAGTCTATTATTTTAGATTCTTGTTTTTATGAATTTAATTTTATGTTAAAATCTAATATCTTATGACTTAGAACACTTTGATTTTCATTCCTTTTAAGAATATTCAAATAGATATACACATTTTATTGAATATTACATCAAAAAACAACCTATACACAATGTCATGATTGATACTTGATCAATGAAAAATGCACATGCAATGACATTATTTCTAAATCTTGGATACATCAAGAATGATTTATAAGCTATATAAATAATAGTCAAATAATTTCATGGAAATATACAAAATATTATTTGGCACATAGTGTTACCTCTACAAGTTTGTTCAAAATCAATGTCTACTCCATTTCTAGTAGGTCACCCTTGGATATATAAGCTCCACACAATACCATATATAATACATAGATGATAAAAATAAATATATTATAGTCACATGGACAAATTTCAAGACATTTAATATAATTACTCTTTATATAATGCAATAACTCCCCCTTCCTAACTAACACCACAGTTGGTTATGGACCTATTCAAGAGCACAATAAAAATATAATAAGTTCACCATTTCAAAATCATAGGGCACAATCAGTTGGTACATAATCACCTCAAAGGAAACTGATACGCTCTACTAAATAATGAGCTTCATATAAATGAATTACTTAAGGTTTAAGTAAATCTAAATATTCTATAATTTTTCTTAAGTAAATCCCTTTTAAATTTTAGATTGTTTCATGATGAATAAATGAGATGAGACTGTTGTACTCAACACCCCCTTTTTCTATAGGGAAATGGGGACCCACTATTTTTTATACTATGGTCTTAACTTTGATCCCATCTTCTATATGTTTATGTAAAATCTAGGAGAAGATTGATTACTGTCCCTTTCATGTTTTGGCAAATTAACATTGGTATTGTGTTTCCAATAACTAACTTTGAATTCTTTTGGACTTATATTTTATCAAGATTTTACCTTTAAAAGTTTTGATTTTCATTAATTGGTCTTCAAAGAAAATCTTTCAGCCATTTTGTCTACAATAATTTTCCCACAATAATTCTACTAAAACTTTTTTCCCTTGACTTATTCATTCATCCTTTTGCCTTTGATTTATTCTATCATACTTAGCTTATTGGAATTATTTTAGACATTTTTCTCTCATAGATGACTAAACTATTTTGAACATTTTATCTAAAACAACCTTTCTAAAACATTATAATTAACCCTTAATACTTTTTAAACATGACCTTCAGACTTTTTAAATATACCCTTCAAGATTTTTACAACCTACCCTTAGGGAATTTTATCCTAGGAATTTACCCTTCGAACTAACCCTTTATGAATTTTATCCTATGACTTTTAACCTTTGGATCTACCCTTCAATATTTATGCAACCTACCCATCAAGACTTTTGTCCCAAGCCTTTTATCCTTTGGACCTACCCTTTCATATTTTTTCCCAACCCTTTTCCCTTTGGTCCTATCCTTCATGACTTGTGTCTTAGACCAATTCCTTTATAATTTATGTCCCAAACATTTTTTTTGATGAAATTAGGGTCCTTAAAACATTTACCAAATATAAAATGGATAAAACAATACCCTGTTGCCAAGATCAATAGACCAAAAATATTATAGAATTTCCAAGTGGAAACCATGTATTTAACAACTTTTTTTTATATATGAAGATACTAAGTCACTTTAAATTTGTGTTTGTAGGATAAAACCAAAAAATGACAAGTGTTGAGCTCATAAGGAGTTAAATTTATTTGATGGTTGCATGGACATCTTTTACATTCAAGTGAACATTAAAATAAATCTTAAAGATAAAAGGTTCAATTTTAAATTTTAATGGTCATGTAGACATCATTGATGGCTTTGAGAACATATTTTATATTCACACAAACATTAAATTTAGGATTAATAAACTAAAATACATGGATCTAAATTATGACATTTACCTGAACATCATTGACGATTGTGAGGACATCTTTTACAATCATTTGAATGGAAAATGTAAGATCAGTAATAAAATGACATGGGATTAAACTGTGATGGTCATGTGAATGTCATTGATGGTCATGAAGACATATTCTAGAGCCAATGAATGCCAAATTTGAGCTCATATTTAGCCATTTTAAAATCAAATATTAGTGGGCCCAGGCAGATCAATGTCCAACATTGATCCATATAGTTAATCTGACAGTGTGAGATCAATAAAGACTTTTCAAAGGAATGAGGATGTCAAAAGTGGCAAGCTCACATGATTTAATGAGTCAAATAACTAAGATATAGAAACTATGTTAACTTGAGAATAGATGATCAAGGGTGTGAGATCAATGTGGAAACTTCAAAGGTCCCAGAACAAGTAAGGAGCCACCAAATGGCATGAAAAAATTTGAGATATGAATATAAATAGTCTAGAGACTCCACAAAGTTTCTAAATGTCACACTTGTATTTGATCATGTAGAAAATCAATGGTGTGAGTCCTAGGTGGAATTTTTAATGACCCTGACTTAGTGAGAATCATAAGAAACATGTAACACAATTATTTTTAGTTGGTCATAATTTCAATGGTTCTAAAGCATTGATACATCAATATTTATCTTTGGAAAATAACCTACAGTTCTAGTTTTCACTACCCCAACCATTTAGACCACATAGCCTTAAAATGCTAAGACTTTATACATGTACAATTTTGTAAATGACATGTATATTTTGAGGTTTTGTATGTAGTTTAAGCTAATTGTAAAAATTGCCTTCATCTTCATACACATGCACATGTTGTATAACTTTTGTAAATGATGTCTTAAAATGATGACTATAACTAGACCCATATATAGTTTTAGACCATAGTTAGAACTCAATTTCTAATGATCACATGTAATGACCCTACAAAATCTTGGAGGATGAGACAACCCCTTCCCCAAGTCTATATAAACAATTGTAATCTAGCTTGGATTTTTATAATAGAATTATAAATACAAGAGTAACATCAATTTTGATCATCAATGAATGTGTTTGTGTATTTTCTCTCCAAGTTTTGTGTAATTATTTATTATTCTATTTGGTTGTCTATTTTAATAATCCTTAGTGTGAAATAGTTGTGAATGGATTCTTGACTAACTTGATTGACATACTAATCTATAGATGTTCAATAGTTGAAATATTGGTGAATTATATTAATTAAGTTAATTAAGTTGATGGATTTATAATTTTTAATGTGCATGAGTGTTTTCTTTGATGTAGTTTTCTATTTATGTGGAAAAACTACCTCAGATACTTTACTAGCCCAAGCCATAATCTCATGATTAAGGGTGTGAAATAGATACCCTAAAAGGAGAAACCTTTATCTGAGGCCTATGGATTTCATGTATCTTTATCTCCTTATAATTCTTATCCCTATTTGATTGTGTGTGTGAAATTTATACTAGAAACATTCATAGGTTTCGAGAGCACTTGCCCTTTTATAAACAAACTAGAGAAATAGTTCCTTAAAATCATAGCACCTTCTTTTCTACCTTTCCCTTCCTATTTTAGAGTTTATTTTCAGATCTACCCAATTTAGATTAGAATCTAATTTACCATATAACTCACATATAGATTCAATAACCTTATTAGGAACCACACCTCCATCCAAAAACCCTTGCAATAAATTGCATTCCCTACCCACTATTCCATTAATAGGTTATAATTGACCGCATACATCAAAATCGTGCCCTAGATTGAACTTTACCTATGTTGAGATCTTGAAATGTTAAATTCTACCATATTCAACAATGGTGTGCATAAAACCCGCATCAATAGTTTCACTAGAAATAGAAGGAAGTCCATTACCCCCTAGTAATAGTAGTTGTTATTTCCATAGAGTTGAACTAGAGTCACCTAGGAAAACGACCAGATCTAATTCCTAGGATGGTTTTCTAGTCTCACCATTGACAAATCATAGGAGACCTAGAAATGTACCAATAGTCCTAGTTAAAAAAATCCACCTCCTCTAGTAGGTAACCCCTTAATTATAAGGAACCATTTACCTATTGACCAACCAATGTCTTAGCCCTATTTAGTTGGATCTACTATTTTTGTCCTAGGAGATGTGCATGATTTAACTTGAAATCCAAAAAAGTAATTACTATCCTTTATTCATGCAAGAGTAAGGATAATAGATGAACATATCAAATCTTTTAAAGTTATATTAAGGTTAATTAATGTTGTCTATGAGGATGTTGCATACCTATTATTCCCTTTTACTTTAATGGATACTACTTATGATTGGTATTTAAATCTAATGGAAAATTCTATAACTTCTTGGGATGAATGTCAAGAATATTTTATTACATAGTTCAGATAGGTCACAAATCTTGGTTTGGTATATGAGCACTTCACTATTTTTAGGAGAGAACCTAATGATCCCATCCATTCTTTCAATGCAAGGTTTAAAAAAATTGACAATTGGTTGATCTCAAGGTATAACCCAAATTAGCCATTAGCATTGGGGATGTACAAGAATGGCCTTGACCCAATCATTGTCATGTTCCTAAGAATATCAATTTATGCCAATAGTTTTATGTTCACATATGAAGAGGCTATCAATATAGATACACAGATCAATCCTTAGATGCCTAGTTTTCCTAATTTCAGAAATGGTTTTCTAGAAATACATCTATTACTATGTGTGAAGCAGAATGTTCCCATGTTCAATCAAAATAAATTTTACACACTGCCTCTATTGACATAGATAACATAGCCAAATTTTATCTTCTTGAACAATCATACAATAGTAAATGGTTACCAATAGAATAAATAATCTTCACTCCCCACTATTATTTTTCAAGGTACTAATTCTTTAAAGGAAGAACTAGATTCTATCCGTAAGATGGTTTAAAAGTTGAGCAATGACTTCATGAATATGCAAAGGAATATGGGAAATGTTAACAGCCCAACTATAAATTAGAATACTAGATTCCAAAGATACAATAGACCATTCAACAATCCTAATTATCCTAAGAAAATTCTAGAGATCAACATGGTAGAAATGAGTCTTCTTAATTTGTGTAGAGTTCACAACACCTTACATCATGGTGAGTTTGAATATGTAGAGTTTTGTGTAGTGTTTAAAATATTTTAGATGGAATTAGTTAGATAGGATTAAATTAATAATCTACCAAAATCCCACCAAGATCTTAATTCTTTAAGTACTACTATGTTCTTCAAAATTCATGAGTTTCCCTTCCCAAGAAAAAACCATAATGAACCAGAACACGATATGGATGAAGTTAACAATTTATAATAGTCTTATATAGGTGCATACTATCTAAGGAATAAGTATCCATTTACAACATTGACTCCTCCAAATACCATGATGATTCTTCCTAATTCTAAAGTAGACAATAATATACCCTTTTCAAAGGGGAATGATCAGTAACAAAGCAAGGAAGAACCAAGTAAAGGAGGAGACAACATTATTAAGGATATGAATAATATCAAGGTCAATATAACTCTTCATGAGTTAGCTCAAATCCCTAAATAGAAGGATCTACTATGGAAGTCTATTACTATAAAATGTCCTATGGAAAAAGCTAAAGCATCTATAGTCAAAGTGAAGGTTTTTGATGCCAACATCATTTATAAGAGTAAGCCAAATTTTCCATCATTCCTACTAAATATCAGATCATTTGATAAGAACATTCATAATTGTTTAGTTGATTTTAGAGCATTTTCAACTTTCATTCCCACATCCATATGTCATAAACTTGGTGTCACTCTAAGTCTATATATGCACATTCAAGTATAATCTAAGACAAAATTTGAGATGACCATTCATATTTTAGTGGGAGACATACCATAATGATACAGACTATTTTTGAGAATGGATTGATCCAAAACACTTAATGGATATCTCTCTATAGACTTGTCTAATATCTCTCTACTAGAGAAAGAAATTATGAATCAAATTAAAATTGATAGAAAGATAATAATGAAGCATCCCATCACAAAATACAATGTCAATAATGAAGAGGTAAATTATGAATCTTCTAGCCTTGGTATTTATACTTTTACTCAAAATTCATTATAGAAGCCATAACCTAGAGATTCTAGTCAGTTATGGACTCTACACTTTGATGATGCTAGATACAAATAAGGATCAGGTGTGGGAATAGAGCTGATTGATCCACAAGGTATAATTTTATTAGAAGAATACAGGTTATAATTTCTATGCACTAATAATAGAGCTGAGTATGAGGCTCTAGTCTTAGGACTACAATTTTCACTCAAGAATAATGTGAAATAAATACTAGTATTTGGTGACTTAGATCTGGTGTTTAACCAATGCATAAACAAATATCATTGCAAGCTATCTTATTTAAGAAGATACAAGCATAAAGCATGGGACTTTATTGAAAGCTTTGAAGATTTCAACATAGTATCACTTCGTAAAGAGAAAAATCAAACCACTGATTCACTAGCTATTATTGCTACTAATCTAGAGCCAATATAAGAATCTAATGCAAAAAGGTTCTTTATTGAGTTGGTACCGTGGCCTTCCATTTTGGATAACATATAAAATATCTAGGTCTTTGATCATGACCAATAGATTATTCAATTTTTATCTAATTTAGGGAAATTGAAATCCCAAATCATCAATGACAAGGATATTAATCACCTCTATCAAGAAGAATCAAATAAAGAATGCATTCTCTAGCTTAAATATAATTGACTTCTAGTCAGGTTGGTCTATTTAGAAAGACCATTTGACATACACCCTCAATATTAGAAACTTAGGTAGCCTAAGGTCAATGAATCAAACTTTATAAGGAAAAATCTAAGAGATGAAAATATCTTGCATTATGTTAATATTCGTCTTAGCTACAACCTAGAAGAGAGATAGGGAGTGAAGGACCTAATCACTCGATATAGGGATGTCATTGCTTAGACATGTGAAGAATTGAAGGTGTATGACCCATAGGTCATTACTCATATGATTCTATTGAATTTAGATCACAAGCCATTTAAACAGAGGTAAATACTGATCAATCATATTCTAGAGGCTCTCATTCAGAGAGAATTGAGAAGTTATTAAGCATAAAAATTATCTTTCTAGTAAGACATTATACTTGGGTGGAAAATTTGGTTCTAGTAAGAAAGAAGAAAGGTGAGATTAGATTATGTATGGATTTTAGGAACCTGAATAAGGCTTCTAAAAAAGATAACTATCCTCTACCTTCTCTAGATGAGGTGATATAAATAGTAAGTGGTTTTGAAATGATGTCCTTTTTGGATGGATTTTCAAGCTATAATCAGGTATTGGTATAAGCTAAGGATAGAATGAAGACAATGCTCACTAAGAAGTTGTGAACTTATGCATATAAGTGGATGCCATTTATCCTAATAAATGAAGTAGCAACATTTCAACATGCCATAGATCACACTTTCAAAGGACTAATAGGAAAATGGATAATCATCTACATAGATGATCTTATAGTATTTTAAAAGAATTGGAAAGACTAGTTAAGTCACCTATAGTCCATATTTGAGAGATGAAAAAGGTTTGGCGTTTCATTAAACCCAAATAAAAGTATATTTGGAGTTATCAAAGGTAAGATTTTGGGGAATATAATCACCAAGGATAGGATCACCATTGATCCAGATAGAATCTAGGCAACTTCAAAAAAAATTCCACCAAATAGCAAGAAAGAGCTTAAATCATTCTTTGAAAAGATTAATTTCATAAGGAAATTCATCTCAATATTTTTAGAGATTTTTATACCTTTGAATGCCATGATCGAGTAGGATGTGAAAATTGAATGGATAGTTAAAGCTTAAAAGTCCTTCCAAGACATTTAAAATTCTATATCATAGGCTCTAATATTAATCAATCTAGATTTTATAAAATATTTCTACTTCTACTCATTCACCTCAGAGTATAATATTGTGGATATCATCACATAGAAGAAAGAGGATACCAAGCATCTAATTAAATTTATGAGAACAATTCTAAAAAATGTATAACTCAGGTATTCTATGATTGATAAACAAATTTTCACCCATTGTCGAGGTAGTAAAAAAATTGGCATTACAACTCAAGGAATAAAACCATCACCATTGTTCCTAATCCTATGGTCAAACTCACCCTATATTAGAATTAGTTAGGAGAATGTCGAAAAAAATAGATGGCCAACATGGAATAATTCAACATAGAGATCAAGATGAAAAAGATCTTTTACGGCCAAGACATTGTTTAACTTATGATTGGACTAGAGCCATGGATCATTGTTAAAGAGTTATGTGAAGCTCAATTATCTAAAGGAGAATGCTATACTGATATAATACTTTATTTAATTATAGGAACCTATTCCCTAGAGTATTTGGGCTAACACACCCCAATTTTTAAGAATTGGGACCCTTGAGAAACACTAGGGTTTGAACATGGAGTTTAGCATGTTAAGGTCATTTATACAATCGAAATATCTTTCATTTTTTTAAATTAGGCTTACTTAGTTTTATTTTTCTTTATTTTGGATTAACATCACAAATGAGTTTTCTTTTGTTAATTTTAGTTGTAGGTTATATGGCATTTATCCCTAAAAATTTCATATTTCAAAACCCTGTCTAAACCTATGATTTGAATTCGAATAGGGAGCCAAATTGGTGAGAACCCTTTGAAATATATTATAAAACCTTAAGCCTAAAATTCTTGGTCCATTTTGTTTCCCCTTTTTTTTTCAAAAAATTCCTTTTATGTTTCACTATCTTTGATTTGTAGAGTCCTTTTTGTATGTCCTAACTTAGCCTAAGGTTTTAACCCTAAGACCCCAACATATTTATTAATATGAGTAAGACCTTAGTATTAACCCCTTAAGAATAAGTCTTTCTTATATCGGTGGTCCTAACTTAATGTCCTTACATCTTGTAGGATTCAATGGCCCATGTCTTATCATGAAACTTGATCCAATGATACGATGGAAGCTTGATATAATCCCATATATAACCCATTAGACAAACTATATTCAAGCCCTTAGATTTCTATGAATAGCCCTTGCTTTATTTCAAGGACCTGATCAGACAGATTGAAGCACAGTGGAAAAGTCAAAGGAATATGGAAGGCTTGAAATATTGACATGCATTTCCATCACATTCAAAAACTAAAATCAAATGGGTCCCACTTGACAAAGATACCAACCACAATCAAGCTCCTAGATCATGATCGATGACTAATGCTTTGTCATGAATTTTGATCCAATAGATTGAATTAAGTCCAAGATCTTGGGAACCCCCATGGATGTTACAAGTGGAATTCTTACAATGGGTTATAATAATTTAAAGAGCTTAAAATTTACATTCCCATGACCGTCATTTGACATCTGTATAGCCATTAAATTTAATCCTATCAAATTAAAACTTCATTAGCCTAAAAATTGATGTTTGTGTAACCATCATTTGATGTTCATGAGGGCATATTTGAAATCTATGAGACCATTAAATTGAATCTAATGAATTATTATGCTCAAGGTTAAAATGCACTCCCAAATCTTATTGAAAGGCTAAAAAATGGCTTTATAAGCTAAGGGAAGTGTTAAAAAAAATTCTCAAACACTATAGGTCTTTAAATTGCAAAATATGGATATGGTCTTATAATCTAAGTATGCAAAACTAACCTAGTCTAAGTATATAGTTTAAGATCCCCATGAAATTTTATTCAAACTTCATGAACCCTAAATTATAGACTCATACTAAGCCTTATTTTTAAAAGAGTACCTTTATAGCATAAAATTTAGACCCAATGTATCTACCTAAAAGTTTTAATGTGTTTTGTCAATACAATAAAATATTATGTTTTATTGGGATAGTGTGTCATGTTGATCCTTTTGGGTATATTTTAAAGCCTTATCATAAATATTATATACCAATGCATATGTTGTGTTTATTAAACATGATGTAAACATTGGCCTAAGAATATTTAAGCCGTGCCCCCCTTGCATATAAATCTAAAAACTTAGGCATAAACCCCTTAGCCTAAGGTTTATTTCATACTTGATAAGTGGAACAAACCTTAGTCTAAGAGACTCAATCCTAATTCATAGTCTTAATAATATGATAAATTAATGTTTGATCATCTCTATAGATCAATTACATGTGCTTTATCATTGGGTTTTGATCCAAAGACATGAACACACCTAAGGAATTTTTAGTGAGGCCTCAAGATCTTGAAAACTTGATGCATGGTGAAAGTTCATTTGAGGCTAGGATGGAAATATGATATAATGCTTCACATTTTACTATTGGATTTAGATCCAATGGTGTAATGGCACTTAGTAATTTTTAAAGGCATACAATCTCACCATGTGGCCAATGCTCATTCAATAAAGGATTGAAAAGAGATTTGGACCACAGAGAAGGTACATAAGGTGCCCAATTTCATGACCACAAGGTTTTCAATAGAAAGAAAAAATCATGACCAAGGGCTTAGATTATAATTTTTGGCTCATTTTAATCTAATATTTTGATCCTAAAGTGTGAAATGAAGAAGGTATTTTAATTACCAATGGCTAGTGTTCAAATGGCATTTATGAAAAATGCCATGAAAGGTCTAGAATGATGCCGCATAGACTCCACACAAGTAAAATAAGACAAAATATAAGATCCTATGGTCTTAAAAATTTAAAAGTATAAAGGAGAATGTCTAAATCAACTCGAAGGCATGTATAAGCCCAAACCTAGTATATTGTACCACTAAAGCTCCACAACCCTAGATCTTACATAAAAGTGACTCAAAAAAAATTAATTGGCCACAATTCGATAAAAATAAAACTTATTTGTGTTTTTTGATCGTAAAACATCTTCTAAAGAGACTAACATATAAGTAATATATAGGAACAAAAATAATGACATCCTAGAGACAATAATTGAAGGAGGAACCCAACCTCTATTTGTCAATAGATAATGAGGGACAAATTTTTAAACACATTAAATTGGATACTACAATCTTGAATATCCCTAGAATTAGGAATTGGTCTGAACTTTTCTTCATGATCAAGGAATTAAAGCCCATCACAAAAGAAGAGCAAAGAATTATTGAAATAAACTAGAGTCACTATGACCTAGTTGTAGTCCAGATGGTTGGCCTTCAACATGCTATGATAAAACCCAAGGTACTATATTACATCAATGTCCTTTCCCATATTTTTATTGATTGTATAATTGATAAATAATGGATCATTAGGGAAGGAAACTCTAAGGGAGTAGCATATATTTCTCTTACAGTATTCGAGAAATATTATAGTCTCCCTCCTCCTCATGTTGATATATCTAAGATCAAGGAGTAGATAAGAAACCATGATTTGTACTCTATCCTTAGACCCTAGCTGCACTAAGGCCCTCACATCTTCAAGTATTTTTAGGGTAAAATCCTAGTAGTCCAATTTAGGGAGGCTATAGGGTAATAATGACCTTGTTGAACCAAACCTTTGGAGCCTACTTAACCACTTATGTGAATAAAATTTGGGTCTCATTTATCCATTTCATGGTAGAATAAAAGCTTACCCCTATAATTAGAGATTTAGTTAGTGTTTTCCTCACCAAGAAAATCAATGCCAAAAAAATAAGACCTCTAAGTAGTTTTATATGATGTCATACATATTAGATGCCCTTATTACCTCAATCAAATTCCTTACAATTAGGAATTAGACCCCAAATGTCAATACCACCATTTCACACCACTATTTCAAATTGAATATCTTAAATTATATGAATCACATGTAGTTTATTTTGTGACTATGTGTATCCAACCATAATTGAGACCATCACCAATGTTCCCATTCCTAGGGTCCAACCCCTAATCAAGAATTATATTGAATTGATGGTTGACATATTGTATTACCCTAACTACACAGTCACTAGAATTGAAGGGATCATGTCCCAAACCTAATGATTACTAGTGTATGTTCCTAGCATGCTAGCTAAAAAAAAAATTGCTTCCTAGTTCCTACATGGCATTAGTGGCACTTGTAAGGAAAAGAAGAAAGGTCTTATCCACACCTTCCCTATGATCATTGGAAGGACCATACTGTAGGAATGGAAATAATTTGATACCATAGCTAAACACAAATATTTATTTGGTTTTCAACTAGATGAACTTAAGATGTGGGATCTTAAGGGTATAATGGCTAGCCAATTGAAGGAAAAGAAGCTCCCAAAAATTGAATATGTACATCACCTTGGTGTTCATGACACAATTTATATCAAAGCTAATAATTATGAATAATTATTATCTAAGATCGAAAGCCACAAAATTAAGTTTAAACACAGGTTAACTAGAGATAATAAGCTCTTGGGAAAAGCTTGAAAAATGCATCCTTTGTAGTACCTTTTATTACCTAGTCCAACTAAGATAGATTAGGAGCAACTCCAAGTGGAATAATCATAGGCACATCCTTAGGGCTAGCCTGAACAAAATAAAGATGAACAAGGCAAGGGAAAGGAAAAATTGTGAGAAGCAAGATTAGGTGAAAGACCTAGGGAGGGACCCTCATCTTCAACACCATCCCAAAGGTCGCCTTCCCTAATTCAATATATAGACATGATATCCTTAGAACCAAAAGAGAAACTTGAGGGTGCCCTCAAAAATCTTACATATGCTTATGACTCAGACAGGGAGGTATATCCCTAGGAATATGATGGAAAAGATTTTGTCCTTATGGCATTGTAGGAGAAGAGGAAGGCAAAGTTAGCATTGGTTCTTGTGGGACCAAGAAAAAGGTGAAGATTGACCTTCTCTCACTCCAAAAGTGAGGTAAATTTATTTAATGATGAATTCCCTATTCAAGGACTAGTCATTCCTAACTAGTTCATTTATGTGAAACTATAAAATATTCCCTCCCTTTCCTACTTATGGGCTATCACAAAGGTTGCTGACATCACACTACATGATGACATGAAACCATGGATCAGAGCCATGGTAAAAGATAAATAAGAATGAAGAATTGTTGTCACCCAAGGACCATAAAGCAAGAATATGGATGCTTTAGGAACATTTAAGAGCTTAGGTGTGGAGGTCCTGGGACCTCCCCAATTCAAGGAACTAGTTACTATCATCCATTTCAACTCTAAAATAGCTATGTTAGAGAGAATAAAAATAAGGACAGCTATGGGAACATAATAATTCCCCTTTAAAAAGGTGGAACTATTTATGGGATTAACCTCAGTGGGAGGCCAACATCTTGGAAAAGCTACAATTTATGAAGAGGATGTGGAAATTTTAATTGAATATGAGTATGCATATGTTAGAGCTAGAGTCCAAGGATTGAAGAAGAGGATCCTAAATTTGTAAATGGAAAAGGAAAACTTACAGATATGAGTACTTTTATTATTGCCTAAGGTAACAATCAAGATTCTTGATGAGTGATTCTATGACATGTTTGAAGCACTCAAGTCAATTAAACTAAGGAAAAAATAGTCCAACTCCTCAACATTCAAGTAAATAAATAGATCCAAAGCTTTAGGACCATCAGTTTAGGACACTTGAGTAGGGTTCTAGGAATTATTATAGATAAAGTTCAAAGTTTAAGTGCATGGCACAATGGTGTGTAAAGGGTCCTAAAAGAAGATAAGGAAATAATTTCAATAATTGAACAACTTTTTGGGACCATGATTATAGATATTTCACAACCAAATGTCCTTAGAATCATAAGTGATGAGGAATTTAAGTATAGGGCTACTTTGGTAACCCATGAAATCAAAGGAAAAATCCAAAACAAGTCTAGGGCTGATAACAATAAAATCCTAGACATGATATTCAATACAGGAGAAAGGATAAATGAAGATAATAACATTAGAGAAGCCATGTTGAGGAATGATAGAGAATTTGATGACTTGGTAGATCAAGAGGAGCAGATCCTAAAGCCTAATCTAGATTTAGAGCTTATTAATGAGAAGCATGCAAAATCCATGAGCATCTTCTAATAATGACAATTAGAGGCCCCACCAACGAATTAAGCAATATCCTATTTTGTAAAATTTTGTAACATTTTGAAATAGAATATTCCATTATAAATGAATATGCTAGTTTTTTAGCATATTTGCCTCTAGGTCAGTATGATTTTGAAAAACACATTTATTTTAGATCTTGTAAGGATAACTATCCTTATCTTTATACACTTGTATTTTGTAATTAAATAGTATATTTCCTGATATTTATATAAAGGCATGTATTAAGATTTGAAAAGGTGGAGATTTATGATCAACTTTGTATAATTTAAAGTAATTAATATCATGAAGGCAATTTTATAAGGATTGTCTATGTTTGATGTGTTAATTTTCATTTTAGCTTTTCTCTCAATTACTAGTTAAGGTCTTGACTTTGAATGGTGTCTTGGAATTCTTAGTTATATACTTGTAATCATAGGATTTCTAATTTGTGCAATATGCTATATTAGCTAAAAGATCTTTGGTTATCCTTCATTTCAATTTTCCTCTATTTTTAGATGTGCATGTTCTATTTGGTAATGGTAATAAATCATTAAAGAAGAATTGCTTCTTACTTGTGATTCTTCACACTATCCTTTGAAATTGGCTTGGTATATAGTGTAATTTGAGCTTAGGATGTTTTATATTATATATTGGTTTGAATGCAAACTCAATTGAAATTGATGCTTTGTCATAATGTTTTAGGCTAAAATTGGTAATCATTCTTTTCTTTTTTGGCTTAGCCTTCTCTTTCCTCCTTTTTACCCCAATATCACTTAAATTCTAGATTCATTATAAATATCCACTTAAATTAGCCTATAGCTTATATATCTATCATAATTCACAAAGTATTAGCATAGATTCTTAACAATTCATGAAGAATGGACCAGGGTGGCTCCCAACCATGAAATTATATAAATATTGTGGAATAGTTTATCTTACTCTATTGTTATTTCACCATAGTCAACCAAATTACAAAAACCTACAACTCATGCCTTGGATTTTATAAATTCTAAAATGAGAAGTGTTTTTTAAACACTAAGATCACCTATGGTTCATCTAGAAGCATCAACAGGAGAAGCTTCGTTGGTGCCAGAAGGAGGGCTAGGAATTGAATTCTTCAAATCTCCATTAATCATGGTCTATTTTATATAAATATTAGTATATATTTATGTTTTCAAGTGAATTTTTTCTTATAAGTATAAAGATCATTGATCTTTGTTGTTTCCAATGCATCTTCATGCTAACTTTAATATTCTTTGGGAATTGATGCTTCTTCTTAGTAAATTTAGTTTTAACTTTGAAAATCCATAGTATCTAAGGTTAGGATAGCTTATTTTGATCAAAGTTGGGTATATCCTTCATAAATCTAAGTTCCTCTAGGATTAGACTTGTAAACATTGACCATATTTATGTAGTTAAATGCATCTTTGAGATAATTCAATCATAGATCAATATTCTTTGTAGTTTTCATGGCACCTTTGAAAAATAAAATCAATGTGTTGGCATAAATATTGTTGTTTATAAAATTTGACTTGATATATCATTTTCTAGGTAGGATATTCAAAATTCAAGCTAGAATTACCTAGGATTAAAACAAGATCACAGTTAGGGACCAAGGATTCTTTGCATAAACTTGAGGTCCACAAAAAATCTAGACGTGACAAAGGAAAACATAGAAGATACAATTCCCTTATAAATTCACCCCTTCAAGGTACTTTTACCTTCAATACCCATCCAAGTATGCCTTGGATAAGAGAGTCCTCCATCAATGTACTAGGTGTGGTACATGACCTCCCACGTAACCGTAATAAATATTTACCTACATTTAATCCAACTAGTATAATAACTACTGAGGAACATATAAAACATTTTAAATCATTATTAAGGTTGATATATGTTGTGAATGAAGATGTATCTTGTAGGTTATTCCCCTTTAGATTTAAACATGTTTGTTATGCATGGTTTTTGAACTTGCCTAATAATTACATCACAATATGGGATGATTTCAATAATGCATTCATTGATCAATTTGGTAAGATTATTAGTCTTTGTGTTATCTATCATCAGTTCACCACTATTAGAAGAGATGAAAGTGAGCCTATTAGGTCATTTAATGCTATATTTCAAAAAGTGTCTAGCAGGACCATAGAACCTTACAAGCATGATGATGTCTTAGATTTAGATATTTATAAAGATACAGTAGATCCCATGACCTATATATTTTTGAAAAGATCCATGATGGCCACAAATTTATTTGTTAGAGCTTATGCATAACTAGTAACCATCAATGATCAAATGCATCCCCAAGGGAAAATGGCATATTATGTGCCAAACATCAACCCACAAATGCCTATGATGAACTTATTCCCAAATAACAACCAAAATATCCTAGCATTAAACCAACTCCCAAACTTAACTCAATTTACATTGAGACATTTAGCTCCATATAAGAATTTAGGATCCCTAAATCATCCTACTCATGACTTCAATACAGGTGATCAAAGGGATTTGGATCTAAATATTGGTGCTAACAACAACTAGGTACATAATTTTTAAACTCCTAAAAATGATAATGAATATATCTTAAAAATGGTCTAAAAGTTTAGTACTTATTTCTTTTAGCTTCAAAAACAAGTTAAAAATACTATTGAAATTTCATGTAGGAACTTCTCATTTCAAAGATATAATAGGCCAAGTAATTGGTTTTAGAATGATAGTTTTCGTAATAATAGCAATAATGAGCCATCTTATGAAAAGAAGACTATGGAAATTAACCTCACTAATACTGCATTGCCTAATTATTGTAGGGTACATTACACAACCAAGCATGGGGAAATTGATTATATAGAATTTTTCAAAGCCTTTCAGCATTTTTGAGAGGAGTTGGATAAATTTTTAGTGGTCCCTAATAAAGATGGTAGTGTAGGTACCTCTAGATCTAAGTCATCTGATCAAGTAGTCATGGTGGACACCTTTGATTTCCCCTTTTGAGAGGAAAATAAACCTAATGAGATCCTTGAGGAGATCTAGTCCTTTAAATAGTTCTTAAAGAAGACATATCCCTTGTGTAATAGGGAGTAAAGGCATCCTTTAAATACCTCAACACCTCTAAATAATTTTGAAACCCCTTTAGACACTTCTTCAAGCAACAGTCTTGAGCCACCTAAAGGGAGTACCATTAAACCTAGCATTAAAATTCATAGTTCTTCTAAGACTGGTTATAACATAGTTGAGAACATGAAAAAGATTAAGGCTAATATCTCTTTACATGAACTTACACATATTATAGAGCAAAGGGACATTCTACTGGAATCCTTATTAAAGAAATCCATTAATCCAACATAGACTGATCATGCCAACATGATGGTACACAAGGCCAAAGTTGAGTCTCCTCCTTTCTTGCTCACTATTAGGATGTTTGTTAATAACTTACATAATGGAATTTTTAATTTAGGAACTTATACCAATATTATTCCTGTAGGTATATGCAAATAACTTGGCTTGACTCCCATTGAGTCTAATAAGGTTATCACCCAATTAGACAAATCTAGAGTTAGGGTAATTGGGGAACTTTTAAATGTTCATATGCAACTATCTTCTAAGCCTAGCATACAAAAATTCATTGACATTAAACTTTTTGATATACCTGATGTTTATGAAATATTATTGAGTAGGGAATGGACCAAGTCTTTGAATGGTTACATGTCCATAGATTGTTCACATCTATGGTTACCTTGGAAGGGGTTCCTAATCAAATCAAGATTGAAAGAGAGCCAAAAATGAATCATATGATAACTGAGTACAATGTTGTAAATTAAATAGTAAACATAATTGATTCAAACTTAGGATTTATTACCCTAAAGGCTGATAAGGTATGTAATCCAAAGAGTACTCATGTTGTTCCTCAATTGTGGAAATCACATTTTGATGGTGTTAAGTGTAATTTTGGATAAGGTGTTGGTATTGTTTTAAATGAACCCACTAATAAAAATTATTATGCTTCTTATAGGCTCCAGTTACCTTATACCAATAATATTGCTGAATATGAAGCCCTTATCTTAAGTTGACAATTTTATATAAAGAACAAGGTCAAAGAACTGATAGTTTATGGAGACTCAAAAATAGTGGTTAACGAAGTTAGAAGCAAATACTGATGTAATCTCTCATACATAAAAAGGTATATGTTTAGGGTTTAACATATGATTGAATCCTTTGATGATTTTAGCATTATTTATATCCCAAGGGGAGAAAACCGAGATACTAATGAGTTGGCATCTACTACATCCAACCTCATTCCCAATCAAGATTCCCCTAATTTCAACATTGAGTTAATCCCTTCTCCTTCAGTGCTTGATAATGTTAACCATTTCCAAGTCTTAAATGATGATCAACAAATATTGGATTTTATGACCAATTTTGGGGTATTTGATGCTCATATCATTGATGGGACTAATGAAAGTACATATAAGGGGGAAAAATTTAATGGTAAACTCTTTCAGTTAAATGACAACAAGATCCCTAAGGTGATGATTGATTTAGAGAGAATATTTGATCAAGACCAATTGGCTAAGGTTTACAAGGTTCCCAAGGTAAGTGGGAAGGATTATAACTCTATTAATCTTGGCCTCCATGATCAACCTTAGCTGCTAAATGTTGGAAAGGCTTGCACAAACATTGAAATCAAGATATCCAAAGAACTCCTTTCCCAATATAGGGATATCATATTGTGGTCCTATGATGACTTAAATATCTTTGAACCAAGGGTAATCACACATATTATACCCCTTAAAGAAAGATGCAAATCACTTAGGAAAAAAAATACTCCTATAAACCCTGTCGTAGAACCCATGATCTTCAAGGAGGTCAAAATATTGTTAGATTATAGGATAGTCTTCCCTATCAATCATTCCACCTAAGTGGCTAATTTGGTGATAGTCAGGAAGAACAATGGTCAGATTAGACTTTGTATTGACTTAAAGTACTTCAAAAAAGAATCATAAAAGGACAACTATCCCCTTCCTTCCATAGACTAAATAATTTAAGTTATTTTAGGTTTAGCTCTTATGTCTTTACTTGATGGCTTTTCACATTAAAAAGGATAGGATGAATACAAATTTCACCACCAAGTGGGGACCTTTTCATATAATATAATTCCCTATGGACTAATAAATGTAGGATCAACCTTCCAAAGAGCTATGGAGCATGCCTTTCATGGCATGATAGCTAAGTGCATCATTATTTATATGGATGATCTAATAGTTTTTTTCCAAAAATAAGGAAGATCAATTCTTGCATTTAAAAGTTTTTGAAAGATGTAAAAGTTATGGAAAATTTTTAAACCCTAATAAGAATATATTTTATGTGATTCAATTTAAATTATTATGTCACATTATAACCAAATCCATATGGGACATCACGAACACATTTCATGAAAAAATGGGAAATGGACATCCATATGGGATAACCACAACCCAAAAAGTTCTTAGAGATGGCTATTATTTTCCATCCATTTTTAAGGATTCTCACAAGCATGTGGGGGAATTTCACTCATGTCATATCTTTAACATTAAGGATCCAAATGTATCAATTCCTCTAAAACTAGTCATGATTGAAAAACCCTTTAATCAATGAGGGTTAGACTTTATTAGCATAATCAATCCCAACTCACCTAAAGGTAAGAGTATGTCCTTACTGTCATGGACTATTTTACAAGGTGGATTTAGGCTACATACACTAAACAATATAGGACTAAAGATGTGATCAAATTCTTAGAGGGAAACATCTGTACTAGATTTGGATCTCTAGTCTCTATAATATGCAATAATGGGATAGCATTTATATCTATAGAGATGATAGAATGGGATTATGATAATGGTTTTACTCTCAAGTTTGCATCCAACCATTATCCTTAAGGAAATGGAGTCTCAAAATCTATAAATAATAACCTAATGAAGGCAATAAATAAATCTTCCAAAGACAAACCCAAGACTTGGCATAAGTTTCTTAAATTTTCACTTTGGGCTGATAGGATAAGAGTTAAGAAATATTTGAGAGCCTCACCATTTCTATTGGTGTATGGATATGAAATAATATTTTCTATCACTCTAAATTTTCAAACATACATATTTATCTAGGAATATATGAAAGAAAGCCAATAACTTTCCAATTATAGATTTGTAGACATCATTTAGATGGAAGATGCATGAGAAAAAAGCCTTTGCTAATTTTAGCAGGCATCAAACCATAGTCAAGAGATAGTTTAATAAAAGGTCTAAAATCAAGGTGTTTAGACAAGGATACCTAGTCCTCCTTTGGGACAAATCATCTAAACCTAAGGTCAAACATGGTAAATTCACACCCTTGTGGATTGGCCCATACTAAATTATAGAAACATTAGGAAACAACACCTTCAAGCTCAAATATATACAAGAAGAAGAAGTTATATTTACTACCAATGGGAAATAGCTTAAGCACTACTTCTCTACTACCCCTCCAAAGCTCTTCATGGAGTAAGCTATAAGATGGTTAGATTTAGAGTAGGAAGGCTAAGTAGTTTCCTTTTAATTCTTTCATTCCTATCCCTTGTTTGTATATAAGCATGTATATATTTATTTGTTGTCCTCTACTATCTATCTTTCCTACATTCTATTGTGTGTTTCTTTCTTTTTTATTTATTCCTTGATTCCAATAAGTCCTCTTGGATAATCCTAAACTAAAAATTATGGAGTTTTCTTAAAAGTTCCCAATTTTAGAAATGTAGGTATGGAACCCCATGTATAGGATGACTATGGTTATGGAATGTAAATTAGAATTATATAACCTAGAGAAACTGGTAAAGACTAATAGAAAGGCTAATACTTACATGATAACCCAACCATTGTCTCAAGCTCAAGTTGGTTTTCAAAAAGACTTACAATTATATGGTGAAAACTCAAATTATCATGGTATACCCATACTAGCCCTTAATCAACATCCTTACCTAGAGTAAATTGATATTCGCAAGTTACTTTTCAAAAAAATCAACCACTTGACAAAATACCAAAGGCCTAGATACCCTAGTTCCTATCCTTATCAAAATCATAAAGATCTAAAAAAAAATAAGGATACAATGTAAAATCATAAGCTTTAAGGCATAGGTGATTTTGGTAATCTCCGTCAAGGCTATAGACACTTGGCTGGTAGTGGAGCCAAAGGCTTCTCTATTAGGGATATGAATGGTTGGCTAGAAATAGAGCAATGCCCAAGCCTTACCTAAGCTAAAAACATGGTGCCTAATAAATACCCATACATGTTACAAGTTTAGTATTAGTGATTGATGACTTGGAACTTGGACGTTTTTTCTTAGATTCATGGTAAATAGTAAGTGCAATCAAAGCAAAAAAATAGTATGGTTATGTCTTGATGTTTGACCCTAAGTCTACAAATGCAAGGTTTATTTCAACCATAATCTATTCTAAGTGAGATTTTAGATCAAATGAAGTGGATTACTTAACTATTTACCTAAATTAGAGTCTCTAGGTTCTAATATATTGTTATGTTTCCCCCTTGAGTCACCATTTATTGTGTCCAACATACCTCCATTTTTGAAAATTGGGACCCTTGAGAAACCTTGGGGTTTGAACATGGAGTTTAGCATGTTAAGGTCATTTATGGAATCTGAAGATCTTTCATTTTGTCAAAAATAGGCTTACTTGAAATGTTTTCCTTTAATTTAGACTAAAATCTCTAATTAGTGTTCTCTATGACTTTTAGTTGTACGTTATGTGGCATTTATCCCTAAAAATTTCATATTTTGAAACATTGGCTAAACCTCTAGTTTAAATACAAATATTGATGAGAACTCTTTAATATCTATTTTAAAACCTTATGCCTAAAATACTTGGTCCATTTTGTTTCCCCTTTTTTTTAAATTTCCTTTTATTTTTAACTATCTTTGATTTGCAGGGTCCTTTAATATGTCCTAACTTAGCCTAAGGTTTTAACCCTAAGACCCTATCATATTTAATGATACAAGTGAGACCTTAGTCTTAACACCTTAAGCTTAAGTCTTTCTTATATATACAATCCTAGCTTAACTTCCTTTCTTCTTATAGGATCTAATATCTTGTGCTTTATGATGGTACTTGATCTAATGATGTGAGGGAACCTTGACAAAATCCAACATATAACCCATTATACCAACTGCATTCAAACCCTCATATCTCTATCAATGGCCCCTCATATCTCTATCAATGGCCCTCACTTTATCACAAGGACCCAATCAAACAAAGCAAAATGTAATGAAAATGGTAAAGGGATGTGGAAGGCTTGAAATATGACATGCACTTCCTTTACATTCAAAAACTAAAAGCAAATGGGTCCCACCTAATAAAGATAACAACTACAAGCAAGCTCCTAGATCATGATCTATGGTAGATGCTTCATCATGAATTTTGATCAATGCACAAAATTAAGTCCAAGATTCTAGGAGCCCTCATAGATGTACCAAGTGGCATTCTCATAGTAGGTCATAATAATTTTATGAGCTTAAAACTTATGTTTTCACATCATCATTTGACATCCATAAGGATGCATTTGACGTTTGTGTGACCGTCAACTTTAAGCCCATTAAATTTAAACTTCATTATCCTTTACAATGATGTTCGTACAACCATAATTTTACGTATATGAGGATGTAGTTGATGTTCTTGAGATAGTCAAATTTAAGATGATGAATTATTATGCTCAGGATTGAAATGCACTTTGAAATCTTATTGGAAGACTTAAAAATGGATTTATAAGCTAAGGTAAGTGTTCAAAAAAATTGCTCATACACTACAGGTCTTCAAATTGTAAAATATGGAAATGGTCTTATCATCTAAGTGTGCAAAATAAACCTAGTCTAAGTCTATACTTTAAGATCGCTATGACATTTTATTCAAATATCATGAACCTTAAATTATAGACTCATACTAAGCCTTATTTTGAAAAGAGAGTCCTTATAGCACAAAATTTAGACCAAATTGATGTATCTAAATGTTTTAATGTGTTTTGTCAATATAATAAAATCTTATATGTTATTGGGCCATTATGGCATGTTGATCCTTTTGGGCATATTATAAAGCCTTGGCATAAATGTTCTAGACCAATGTATATGTTTTGTTTATTAAACATGATGTAAAAATTAGCCTAATAATATTTAAGCCATGCCCACCTTCCATATGAATCTAAAAACTTAGGCATAAACCCCTTAGCCTAAGTTTTATTTCATACATGATAAGTGGAGCAAACCTTAGTCTAAAATACTTAAGCCTAAGTCATGGTCTAAATAATATTCTAACTTAATGTTCAAGTATCTCTACAGATCAAAAACACATGTTTTATAATTGGGTTTTTATTCAATAACACAAAAGCACATAAAGACTGTTCAATGAGGCCCTAAGATCACAAACTTGATGCATGGTGAAAGTGCATTTGAAGATAGGCTAGTTAGATGATTTGATATTTCAAGAATTACCACTAAATTTTGATCCAATGGCATGAGATCACTCATGACTTTTCAAGGCTCGAAATATCACTGTGTGGCCAATGTTCATTCAACAAAGGATTGACAAAATATTTGGAGCATAGAGGATGTCTTTAAGGCACAAAGTGTCATGACCATTGGGTTTGTAATAGAAATAATGAATCATGACCAAGGGCTTAGATTATAATCTATGGCTCATGCTAATCTAGGATTTTGATTCTATGGTACAAAATGAAGAAGGTATTTTAAATCCTAATAGATATTATTCGAATGGAAATTACAAAAAATGTTGTGAAAGGTCCAAATCGATGCCACATAGTCTCCATGCAAGAAAAAAAAGAAAAAATATAAGATATTGTGGGATTAAAAATGCAAAAGTATAAAGGCAAAGGTCCAAATCAATTCCTAGGCATGTATAAACCCAATATTGCATATATTCTACCATTAAATATCTAAAATCCTAGATCCTACATAAAAGTGACCCAAATGGACTCAATTGGTCATAATCTGAACAAAGGAAAGCTTAATTGTGTTTTGTGAGTGAAAAAGATCTTCCAAAAAGACCATTTTTTAAAAATATAAGAAATTTGTAGGAATATAAATAATGGTCACCTACAAACAATAGCGAAAGGAGGAATTTAACCTCTATTTATCAATAGATAATGAGGGCTGAATATTCAAAGACATTGAATTAGATACTATAGCCCTGAATAACCCTAGCATTAGGAACTAATGTGAACTCTTCTTCATGATTTAGGAATTAAAGCCCATCAAAAAATAAGAGCAAGGAATTTTTGAAATAAGCCAAAGGCACTATGACCTATTTTCAGTCTAGATGGCTGGCCTTCACCATGTTGCAACAAAAATTGATGTACTACATTGCTTCAATGTCCTTGAACCTATTTTTATTGATTATAGAATTGATAATGGATGGATCATTAGGGAAGGAAAATCTAAGGAAGTAACATATATTTATCCTATAGGATTTGAGAAATATTATAATTTCCCTCTTCCTCATGTGGATTTAGCTAAGATCAAGGAGTGGACAAGGAACCATGATCTGGACTCTATCCTTAGACCCTAGCTGCACCAAGGTCCTCACATTTTCAAGGATTTTGAGGGTACAATCCTAGTAGTCCAATTTAAGGAGGGAATTAAAGTAATAATTACCTTGTTAAACCAAGACTTTGGAGTCCCCTCAACCACCTATGTGAATAAAATCTAGGTCTCATTTGTCCATTTCATGGTGGAACAAAAGCTTACCCCTCTAGTTAGAGATTTAACTATTGTCTTCCTCACCAAGAAATTCATTTCCATAAAAAGGAAAACCTCTAATCATTTTTATATGATGTCATACTTGTTATATATCCTTTCCTCAATCACCTTCCCTGGGATTAGGAATTAGACCCCAGATGGCAAGACCACCATTTCACAAAACTATTCAAAATTTCATATCTTCAAATATAGGAATTACATGAAATTTATTAGTGACTATGTGTATCCAACCATAGTTGAGACCATCACTGGTGTTCCCATGCCTAGGTTCCACCCCCTAATAAATAAGTCTATTATATTAATGGGTGACATCTTATATTACCCTAACTACATGATCATCATAATTTAAGGGATCATGTCCCAATCCTACTAATTACTAGTGTATGTTCCCAATAAGCTAGCTGAGCAATAAATTAATTCCTAGTTCCTACATGGAATTGATAGCACTTGATAGGAAAATAAGAAAGGTCTTCTCCATCACTTCCCTTTGATGATAATAAGGACCATACTATAGGACAAGAAACAAGTTGAGACCATGGCAAGACACAGAGATTCATTTGGTTTTCAATTGAATGAACTTAAGATGTGGGATCCTAATGGTATAGTGGCTAGCCACATAAAGGATAAGAAGATCCCAAAACATGAATATGTACATCAACTTGGTGTTCATGACACCATTTATATCAAATCCAATAATTATGAATAGGTACTAGCCAGGATCTAAGGCCATAACATTAACATTGAGCATAGGTTAATTAGAGATAATAAGCCCTTAGGAGAAGCTTGGAAAATACATCCTTTATAGTACCATTTATTACTTGATCCATCTAGGATAGCTCAAGATCAAACCCAAGAAGAAAAAACAAAGCCATGGACTTAAGGGAAGCCTGAACAAAGTCAAGATGAATAAGGCAAGGTAAAAGATAAATTTGGAGAAATAAGATTCGAGAGACCTGGGGAGTGACCCTCAGTTTCAACATCATCCCAAAGGCTAGCTTCCCCAATTCAATACATAGACATGATAGCCTTGGAACCAGAGGAGAAATGTAAGGGTGCCCTCAAAGAGATTGAAAAGGACTATGACTCAAATAAAGAAGTATATCCCTAGGAAGATGAAGGAAAAGAGCTTGTCCTTATGGTATCCTAGGATAAGAAGGAAAAGTTAGCATTTATTCTTACAGGACTAAAAAGAGGCCAATATTGACCTTCTCTCACCCCAAAAGTGAGGTAATTTTGTTTAGTGATGAATTCCCTATTCATGGACCAGTCAATTGGTTTATTTATGGGAAACTACAAAAGATTCCCTCCCTTTCCCACTCATGGGCCACGACAAGGGTTACTGACATCACAATACATGATGACATGAAATTGTGGATTAGATCCATGGTAAAATATTAAGAAGAATGAATAATTATGGTCAATTAAGGATAATAAATAAAGAATATGGATGCTTTAGGAGCATTTATTAGCTTAGATGTGGAGGTCGTAGGACCTCCCTACTTTAAGGAACCACTTATTACCATCCATTTCAACCCTAAAAAATTTGGGTTAGAGAGAATAATAATAAGGACAACTATGGTTAGAATAGAATAATTCACATTTTAAAATGTGTAACCTTTTATGGGATTAAACCCTATGGGAGTCACATAGTCTAGTGAAGCTATAATTCATGAGGATGTGAAAAGACTAATTGAGGTCTAGTCTACACAGGCTAGAGTTGGAATCCAAGGCTTGAAGCATAGGATCCTAAATTTACCAAAAGAACTGGAAAACTTACTTACACAAGAAATTTTATTAATTCCTAAGGTGATGACCAAGATGCTTGATGAGTCATTCTATGACATGTTTGAATCACTCAAATCAACGAAACTATGGCAAAGTGAATTATAAGGGCAGTGTGTACTATCTAAGAGTTTAGTCACCTAGTGGCAAGCCTCAGAGGACAATATAACCCAACTCCTCAATATTCAAGCAAAGAAATATATCCCAAGCTTTAGGACCATTAGTTTGGGACACTTGAGCATGGTTTTGGGAATTTTGGTGGACAAAGTTCAAAGTTTAAGTGTATGGCACAATGGTGTGGAAAGGGTCATAAAAGATGAAAAGGAACTAATTTCAAGAATTTTATAGCTTCTTGGGATCATGCTTATAGAGCCTACACAACCCAATGCCCTTAGAATCATAAGTGATGAGAAATTTAAGCATAGGGATAATTTGGTAACCTAGGAAATCAAAGGAAAAAACCAAGGAAAATCTAGGGTTGATAATAATAAAATCTTAGACATAATATTTAATGCAATAGAAAGGATAAACAAAGCTAGGATCATTAGAGAAGCCATGGCTAGGAATGACAGAGATTTTGTTGACTTGGTAGATCAAGAGGAGGAGTAGATACTAAATACTACTATGGATCTAGAGATAATTGATGAGTAGTATGAAAAAGCCATGATCATCCTCTCTAAATGATAATTAGAGGCCCTACCAATAAATTAAGTAATAATATATTTTTTAGAATTTTTTAACATTTTGAAATAAAATATTTCATTATAAAGGCATAAGCTAGTTTGTTAGCATATTTGCCTTTAGGTCAGTATGATTGTGAAAAGAACATGTATTTAGAGCTTGTAAGGATAACTATCCTTATCTTTTTACACTTATATTTTGTAATTGACTAGTATACTACCTGATCTTTCTATAAAGGTGTGTATTACCATTTGAAAAGGAGGATATTTTTGAGCAACTTTATATAGTTTGAAGAAATTAATATAATCAATGGAATTATGTAAGGATTGTTTATGTTTGATGTGTGAATTGTCATTTTAGATTTTCTCTCAATTTCTAGTTTAGTAATGAATTTGAATGGTGTCTTGGAATTTTGACTTGTATCCTTGTAATGACAAGGTTTCTAATTTGTGAAAAATGCTAGATTAGCTAAAAGTTCTTTGGTTCTCCTTCATTGTCATTTTAATCTATTTTTAGATGTGCATGTTTTGTTTGGTAATGGTAGTTTTAATCATATAAAATGTTAAATTTGATGACTTAGGCATGGATAATATCACCTAACCTTTATGTCCTCTTTCTTGCTCACTACACCCTTTTCGACTAGACTTTCATTGATTCCTAGTCACCCGTAGCTTCCCAAACTTAGCTTTTTGAGACCTAGGCAACCCTCTTAGACCTAGATCTATCCCCCTAAGTCTCATTATCCTAGGAAAATGGTTCCTAATTTAGATAATAACACCATAATTTAGGGCTATCCTATTTTTGGTGTTGTTGTCCAAGTTCACTTTAGCCTCAAACAGTCAAATTTTCCCAATTCCTTATCTTTTCCCCTATTTGCCTAATGTAAGCTCATCTAACGCATGATCATCAATTTCCATTTAAAATACCATTCAATGTAAATTTATAAGGTTGGACACTCATTCATAGGAAATAAGAAAGAATACAAGTAAGTACACTCAAGCACTCTTCCCTTTTCTCTACATGTAGCCTTCTAAGACCAATTCAAGCTTATTTAAGCACTCATACTAGTTCTTAGTCATCTAAAGTACATTCCAAGTTAAAATTTAGCTACATACATCACACAATTTCACCAAGAACTTTAAATGGGAGAACTAAAATAGTTTTATCCCTCTTCAAAGTATTGTTATGTAGGCATCATGCCCACACATGGGGTATGATGTGCATCCAATGTATCCTTTACACACTAACCCCTTATCTCTTTCCCATGTTTGTTACTAAAGTTCAAGTACCAAGATATCCTAAGGATTTTAAAGATTAAATTAGACACACAACAAGATCTACATAGACTTAGGCTTTAATATTTCATTGATAGGGTATCACAAGCCTATCAAGCAGAACCTAGAAAACCCATATCACCAGGACAACAATGCCAAAAGTGGAAAATAGTGCCAAAAGTGGACAATAGTGTCAAAAAGTAGACTAAAAAACCAAGTATTAGGGTGTCCTAAGTTTTTTACTCTTGTCCAGTCTAGAAATAGAGTTAGGGGTTTTGTTTATGATAGTCTACCATCCCTACATAGTGATTTCCAGACCATGCATATTCTGTTTCAACCTAGAATAAGCTATGTCTGATTTCTTTACACTTTTTACTATTTTTTGAAAAGATAAAATACATATATTTTTACATAAATTAGTAGGCTAATTAGGACACATTAATTATGTATTTACTTTTTCTCAGGCCTTTATTTTATTTGGAACTAAACCCCTGATTTCTAAAAGGAATAAAACATTTGGTGAACCTAACTTACTTTGAATTTTTACAAAAAACCCTATAAACCCTAGGGATAATTATTATTTTCATTTATTTCAATATTTTATGGATTTTCCCTAAATTTTGACATAAAAAACTATAAATTAATTTAAATATTTTTAATAAATTCACCCAAACCCTAGTTTGCACATTCTAGGTCTTATTTGCATACAAACACTTACAAACCACTAGGAAAAATATACTACTAATTATATTTTCATATCTTTCCTCAAATTTTCAAAATTAAAACTACATATTTTATATAATTTTTTCAAATTACTGCACTAATTTTGGAAAAAATCATTCATAACCATATTTGCATCAAATACATTCTCAGTTATTCTTCAGTACTTTTCGCATAATTTTCTAAAAATTTAGTTGGATATCAAACTCAAAAAATCAATTTCAAATTCAAAATTATATGGTATGTTGTAAATATTATTTTTGAAAAATCCTTAGTTACATGTACTAGCTCATTTTTTTTGTTGAGGTATCAACTT
>JARHVA010002209.1:2207500-2382500 GCA_037957365.1 Torreya grandis
ACCATAAATGGATAGCAGTGCCAAAAATAGATAGTAGAAAAAAAAATACGGGGTGTCCATAGTTTTACACTCCTATCTAGGAAAAAAACACTTAGGGTTTCTAGAAATAGGGAAAAAGTTTAGTTTAGGGATACTTTTTGCACTTTTATATCCTTCAGATTCAACAGTTTCAACATAGTTTTATTAGATATAGGGGTTATCATGCACAACATGATGGTTATCACTTTCAGTTCAAATTGAGTAGTTGGCATAAAAACTTCTAGATTATAATCCATGTTCTAGACATTAGTGATTGGGGGTAATGTGTATTTATTTCTGAGTTTAGTTGATTTTAGGCATTCTCAATAGTTGCATGCCTTACTCCATCTACAAGTGGTTGGCATCACATTCGATTTAAAATTTCATACAAGTTTATATTTTCAAGTATTCATGTTCATGAGTTAGATTTCATATAATCCTAGTACATCAATTTCAGAGTGGATTTCATACAAGCCAAATATCCATCTTTCAAAATGGCTAAGAGTGGCCTAATTTATAACACAAATTTAGCTATCCATGCCATAGTGTTAGATTTACAATACATTCATGGGATCCATGATCCATCTAATATGACATATTTTATGCCAATATCACTTCATAGCTTCACATCATGGGAAAATGATGGAGCCAAAGGGGCATCTTTTGTATTCTTGAGCCACCTATTTAGAGGGATTGGACATACTATCCAAATATCGATTAACACATGCATGATTTTTTAACTTCACTTAGTTGGTGATGATGGAGCCAAAGGACCAACCTTTACATTCTTGAGCCACATTCTAAGTATTTGGGCACTTAGATCTATTAATGATATTACTCTTGATTCAACACATACTCAAGAGAATCTAACATCACAATAGGTTTTGTATTGGTTCACATACCTGATGAGGTGTATTCATTCCTCTCTCTTCCTTTACTTAGATTTTATATGTTCTTATTTTATATATAGTGTATCTAGTAAGAAATTATCTACTCTATGTTTTTATTTGTATATTCATAAATCATAGTGTGCTCTCTCTACACACATCTAGCATCACACAACTTCATGATCTTTTTCCCTTATAGGTAAGATTAGGTATGCTTTATATTTTTACTTTATCTTAGTATTTTACTTTACTACATCATTAAAATAAAGGGGCAAATTTAATCATAATAAATGTACAACTAGATGACTTAGGCATGGATAATATCACCCAACCTATAGGTCATCTTTATTTCTCACTCAACCCTTGTCAACTATACTTTCACTAACTCTTAGTCACCCATAGCTTCCTAGACTACTCTGTTTGAGACCCAGATAGCCTCTCAGACCCAAATCTATCCCCCTAGGTCTCATCCTTCTAGGATAATAACACCCAATTTAAATAGGAGTGCCAAAATTTAAGGGTGTCTTATTGTTGGTGTTTTTTTCCAAGATCACTATAACCTCAAATGGTCATATTTTCCCAAATCCTTATCTTTTCACATATTAGTATAATGTAAGATCATCTAACCCATGATCATCAGTTTCTCTATAAAAGGACATTAAATGTCCATTTAGAATGGTGGAAACTCATTCATATGAAATAAGCTATAATATAAGCAAGTACACTCAATAACTCTTCCCTATTATTTGCATACATATTTTCAAGACCAGTTCAAGCCTATTCAAGCACTCATACCAGTTTGTACTCATCTAAAGTACATTATAGTTTTGCATCTAGTTACATACATCACATAATTTCACTAAGCATGTCAAATGGGAGAAATACATTAGTTTTATCCCTCTTAAAGTTATTGGTATGTATAAAATGTACCCAAACACGGGGTGTGAAGTGCAATCAGTGTATCCTTTACACACTAATCCCTTTTCTCTTTCCCAAGATTTTAAATCAAGTTCAAGTACCAAGAACTCCTGAGGGTTTTGAAGATTGAATTAGACAAAAAATGAGCTCTAAATATACCTAGGCTTCAATATTTCACTAATAAGGTGTCATAGGCCTACTGAATAGAACCTAAAAAATCTAAACCACCAGGACAATAGTGCTAAAATTGGACAACAGTGCCAAAAAGTGGACTATAGTGCCAAGTTATAGGGTGTCTTGGGTTTGGCAATCCTATCCAATCCAAAAATAGAGTTTTGGGTCTTATTTATGATAGTCTTCCATCCCTACACAACCATTTCTAGACCCTAAATCATCCATTTCAAACCAAAATAAGCTAAATTTGATTTCTTTACACTTATTACTATTTTTATAAAAGGAAAAATACTTTGTTTACATAAATCAATAGGATAATTGAGACACATTAATTATTGATTTAATTTTACTTAGATCATTATTTAATTATGAATTAAACCCCCAATTCCAGAAAAGATTAAAATAGTAGTAAATATTTAAAGAAAACCCAATTTTTACTAATAACTCTTCACACTATCCTTTGAATTTGGCCTGTTATATAGCAAAATTTTATCTTAAGATATTTTACATTATATATTGGTTTAAATGTAGAATCAATTAAAATTAATTTTTTGTCATAATGTTTAAGGCTAAAATTGGTAATCACTCTTTTCTTTTTAGCCTTAGCCTTCTCTTTTCTCCTTTTTACCCCAAGATCACTTTAAATTCACTTCATTATAAATATCCACTTAGATTATCCTATAGCTTAAATCTAGAGTGTAATTCAATAATTATTAGCATAGATTATTAAAAATTCATTAATAATGAACCAAAGTGGCTCCCAACCACCAAATTATATAAATATTTTGGAACAATTTATCTTACTCTGCTACTATTTCACCATAGGCAACCAGATTGCCAAAACATGCACTCATGCCTTGAATTTTTTTAATTTTTAAATGAGAAGTGTTTTTTAAAAACTAAAAGCAAATGTGGTTCATCTAGAATCATAAACATGGATCTCAATATAGAAAAAAGGAGATATTTAAGGATAAAATATGTTCCTTATATGATCATGAAGGGAGTCCTCTATAGAAGAAATTATGAAGGTATGTACCTCAGGTGTGTATCTGTAAAGGAAGCTAAAGAAATTTTCAAAAACTTGCATCAAAAGATAGGAAGTGGTCACCTATCTATAAATACCATAGGTAATAAGATCTTAATAATTGGATACTATTGGCCAAATGTTTTTGAAGATGCTCATACTAACATCAAAACATGCCATAAATTCCAATCTCTATCCAAGAGAGAAACAAATGTAGTAATGCCTTTATAGCCAGTTATTGAAGGAAGTCCATTTGCCTAGTGGGGTTTAGACTTCATAAGTTATATCAACCTAAATTCCTCATCAATCCATAAATTCATGCTTACCTCCATGGAATACTACACTAGATGGATAGAAGCCATAGCCACAGAGAGTTATAGAGTATAAGATGTGATTCACTTCTTAGAGGAACACATAATAACCAGATTTGGCATGCCTATTTATCTAGTTTGTGATAATATATTGGATTTCATATCAATATAATTTACTAAGTGGGCACATAATAACCAAATTATTATCAAGTCAGCTTTTAACCATTACCCTTAGGGAAATGGACTAGCAAAATCAATAAACAAGAATATGATCAATGTAATTAAGAAATCAATAGATGATAAGCCTAGGAAGTGACATAACTTATTAAAGTATACTCGTTAGACATACTAATTATGATTCAAATAAGCTATTAAAGCTTCACCCTATTTAGTGTATGGATGCAATCCTGTATTTCCAATTATGTTGAAGTTACCCAATTATCAATTCATGCTAGATTATATGTTTCTATGTAATGAAGTAAAATCAATATTACTGGACATAATAAAAGTGGAAAATTCAAGGAATTACGCCTTATATAAACTCATCAAACAATAGGATTTTGTCAAAAGGTGGTTTGACAAGATATCAAAAGTTAAAGCATTCAAGATTTTAGATCTAGTGTTATTTTGGGATAAAGCTCATGAGAAGAAAGGACAACATGAAAAGTTTGACCCACTATGGATTAGACCACACTAGATTTCAAATATCATGGAAAATAATTCATTTTTTTTAAAGAACTTCCAAAGTAATTAGCTTACGTATCCAGTCAATGGATAGTTCCTAAAATACTACTTTAGGGCCTTACCATCTATAGATATTATAGATTAATTAGGGGTAAATAAATGTAGTTGTGAGATTAGATTAGATTTCTCACTTTATTAGATTAGTTCCTTAATTTCATATATTATATTCATTACTTTCATAGATTATATTTCATGTTTTCTAGATTAGATTTCAATGCTTTCTTAGTTAAGTTTCTTGCTTTCTTAGATTAGTTGTTCTTTGCTTTCTCTGATGATTGGAATTATGTTTTTTTTGTGAATATAACTAAGCTAAAAATTTAAACCAATTGATCTTATGACTTGTAAAAAATGGGAAAATTAAAATCTTGACACTTTTGGACTAATTCAAAAAATAAGGTGTATTTTTTTTTGAGTCTTTAGGATGAAGGTAGGTAATCATGGATTATTATGAATGGTGTCACAATTGAATACTTTTACCAAACATGTGTAATTTTATCTTAGAGTACTTCATACAAATTTATTTTTTTTTTCTTTTTTTGTTAGATCAAATGCACTTAACACATTAAATACCTATTGGAAATGATATTTTTGGGTACAGGTGTAGCTAGTAGGGACTTTCTAGTAATTATTTGTTTTATAATTATACCAACTCACTGGGGTTCCATCTCTTCTCTTTTCCATTCAAGAACAAAAAAATAAAAATAAAAGAATAAAATAACCAATGAGTTCAAAAGAGTAAACAAAATCAAAAGGCTTGTATGATGAAATAAGGTTAATGTACTACACATCATGATTAAAAGAAAATAATGGAATGAGAAGAGAAGGAGCTTAAGGTATATTTGTCAAGGATATGGATTCTTGGCTAGTAATAGAGAAATGCCTAAGCTTCCCTTGATTTAATGAGCTTTAAGAAATATTATAATGAAACCTATAACCTTATCAAAGCCTTTGAAAAACACATCATATAAAGGGTTAAATAAACTACATGTTTGACACACAAATCCAATAAATTAGAAGGTAAATATGTTATTTGAATGAACATAGGAGTATCTTTCATGTTTTTGATTTAAGTATTATTTTTTGAAACACTTATTGATTTATTTAACAATTTCTATATGAATTTATAGCTTTATGAATACTCAAAAGTATTCCACCTATGAGTTGCCATTTGTTATACTCAACACCCACTTTTTCCATAGAGAAATGGGGACCCACTTCTTTGAGACTATGATCTTGAATTTGATTCCCTCTTCTATATGTTTATGCAAAATATGGGATAACATTGATTATTAGACCTTTCATGTTTTGGAAAAGTAGCATTAGTATTGTGTTTTCACTAACTTTGAATTCTTTCAAACTTATCTTTTTTTGGGCTTTTGTCTTCAGAACTTTTGTTCTGCATCAATTGGTCTTCAGGAAAATTCTTTCAAAAAAATTATCTACAACAATTTCCCCATGACAATTGTCCCAAAACAATTTTTATGAAACTTTTTTCCCTAAACTTATTCATGAAAACTTTGCCTTGGATTTATTCTATTTGACTTATCAGAATTATTTTAGACATGTTGTCTGAGACATTTTTTCTTGTATATGACTAAATTATGTTAGACATTTTATCCAAAACAAACTTGATAAAACATTACAACCGACCCTTTATACTTTTTGAACATGCCCTTCAAACTTTTTGAATATACCCTTTGAGCTTTGTGCAACCTACCCTTCGATATGTTTATCCTAAGACTTTGCCTTTCAATCTTACACTTTAGAAATTTTATCCCAGGCCTTTTTCCCTTCATACCTACCTTTAAATATTTTTGCAATGTACCCTTTGGGACTTTTATCCTAGGCCTTTTTCCTTTTGGACCTACCTTTATGACCTTTATCCTAAGCCTTTGCCCTTCAGACCTATCCTTTCGTACTTATGTCTCAGACCAATTATTTTAGAATTTATGTCTTAGACATTTTTTCTAATGAAATCAGGGTCCCTAGAATATTTCCCCCACATAAAATGGCTAAAAAAATACCCTACTACCAAGATAAATAGACCAAAAATCCCACAAAATTACCAAGTGGCACCCTTGTGTTCAATTACTTTATTTTATATATGGAGATATTGAGTCACTTTACATTTATGTTTATAGGAGTGAACCAATAAATGATAGGTTTTGAGTTTTTATGGAGTTGAGTTAATTTGTGGGTCATGTGGATGTCTTTTGCATTCACACAAACATCAAAATTAAGCTCAGAGATAAAAAGGTTTGGGTTTAAATTATTAAGTTCACATGAACATCATTCATTACCATGATTATTTATTTGATGTTTCTACAAACACCAAATTTAAGCTCAGTAGCTAAAATACATGGATCTAAATTGTGATGGTCTTGTGGGCATCATTGAAGGTCATGAGGACATATTTTATGGTTATGCAAACATCAAATTTATGATTAGAAAGAAAATTATAGGGGATTAAAATGTAATGGTCACATGGACATCATTGATAATCATGAGGACATATTTTATAGTCACACATACATCAAATTTAAGATCATAAATTATCTATTTTTAAATCAAAGGTTAGTGGGCCTAGGTAGATCAATGGTCAGTGTGAATCTGTATAGTTGATCTAATGGTGTGAGATCGACAGTGACTTTTCAAAGGAATGAGGATGTTACAAGTGTCAAGATCATAGGAGTTAATGAGTCAAATTAATAATATCTATGAACCACGTTAACTTCAACATAAATGACTGATGGTGTGAGATCAACATGGAATGTTCAAAGGTCTTGGAAAAAGTGAGGAGCCTCTAAGTGGCATAAAAAAAATCAAGATATGACTATAAAGAGTACATAGGCTCCATAGAGATACCAAATGATATGCTCATGTTCCATCATGGATAAAATCGATGGTGCAAGTCCTAAGTAGAATTTTCAAAGATCTAAATTTAGTGAGAGGCATGGGAAACATGCAATGCACAATTATTTTTGGCTAGTCATAGTTTTACTAGTTCTAAAACATTGATATAGTGATATATATATTTTAAAAACAACCTATAGTTTCAATTTTCACCACCCCATCCATTCAAACCATTTATCCTTAAAAAGTTGAGACTTTGTGCATGTAAAAATTTATAAATGATGTGTATATTTTGAATTTTTTCATGAAGTTAGAGATAATTGTTAAAATTTCCTTCCTCTTCATACACATGTACATGTTTCATAACTTCTGGAAAGGAATTTTAAATTGACAATTGTAATTGGACCCTTATATAGTTTTAGACCATAGTTATAACTCAAATTTTGACTATCACATGTAATGACCCTGCATCAACTTGGAGGATGAGGTGACCCCTTCACCATGTATATATAAGTAATTATAATCCAAAATGGATTTTGTTCAAAGAGTTTTGAATACAAGAGTATCATCAATATTAATTATCAGCAAATGTGTTTTTGTATTTTCTTTCAATTTTTTGTGTAATTAGTTGTTACATTCTTTGGTTGTTATGTTTCAATAATCCTTAGTGTATGATAGCTATGAATATATTATTGATTGACTTAATTGATTTACTAATCTATAGATGTCGAATAGATGTTGAAATATATCAATTAAGTTAATTAATCTAATTGAATCATAATTATGAATATGCATGAGTGCTTTCTTTGATGTAATTTTCTATGTGTGTGCAAAAGCTTCCTCAAATACTTCACTAGCCTGAGCCATAATCTCTTGATTAAAGGTGTGTAACAACTAACCTAAAATGAGAAACCTTTGTTTGAGGCCTATTAATTTATTTTATCTTTATCTCCTTAGACTTTTTAGCAGTGTCTTATTATGTGTGTGAAATTGATACTAGTAACAAACATAGGTTTTGACATCACTTGTCCTTTTAGAACCAACTAAAGAAATAGTTCTTGAAAATAACCTATCCTTATTTTTTTCCTTAACCTTCCCTCATTTTTGAGTTTTTTTTGAGACCTACCCATTTTATATTATAATCCAACCACTCATCCAACTCACACATAGATTCATTACCCTTATCAGGAACCATACCTCTATCCAAAAACCTTTTCAACAACCTACATGCCCTACTTGCTATTCCATCAATAGGTTGTAACTAATTGTATACTTGAAATAAATGCCTTAAAGTGGATTTTACCTCTATTTAGATCTTAAAATGTTATAGGCTACCTCATTAGACTATGGTGTGCATAAAACCCACATCAACAGAGACTTTCCCATAGTATATAGAAAAATCCATAAAAACTTCACCTTATTTATTTATAAATTATAAAAATTATACTATGATGAGTGTTAATGATAGTTATGCTAAATAATATCATGCCATTTTGGATTCATATTCATTTTCATGTAGCACTTTTCATCTATGACAAGTCACCATCAACATATTTGATCCAAGAATGCATTATGATCTTCCCACTAATGTTACAATATAATAGTTTCATTTTTAAATGCCAAAAATAAAACTATAAAACTCTAAAAATACAAATTATACAAATAATTCAAAATTACAAAAACAATTAAAATATTTTAAAAAAATTAGGACCTGAGTATGCTGTGATTTAATATTTATTTAGTTACATATATTATTTATCAAATAATTTGGTAAATATCTTATTCTTTTGTATACACACATGAATTTCATGAGGTATATGATTGTGATGAAATACATACATATCCACATGGATTCTTATATGTTGGATTCCCTTCTACATAATGACCATGTCTATGTCAAGGGAATCTAATTTTATAGGTTAGATTATAGTAGGTTATATCTTTATATGATCTATCTCCAATGTTGAGATACATATCTTACATGTGGATTTATATTTTCTCCTATTTTATGTTATGATACATGAATATACTAATTTTATATAATATAAACTTCTTTACTTTCTTTCATGATAGGATAAACATTATTTTCTTAATGTGTGTGGCCGTTGGCCCTTATGTGCGCAAACATTTCTTGAGCATATCTATTGGTATATGCCAATTTTACATGTTTATTACTTGTTTCCCTTCTCCCTATGTTATGTGTGACATTTGAACAACTTTTTATTTTCTAGGCCTTGGAACTATGTTTTATGTGACATTTGAACATGTCCCTTATTTGTGATATTATTAATGTCCTTTATAGCTATCCCTTCATCTAATTTGTTATTATAAATTCATGTCAATTGTTTGATTCCCTTTCCATTATTGCATGATATCATGTGTTGTTGTTTTTTAGATTTATTAGTGGTGCCATGATACATATCATGCTCTTTTACTATGTTATTTACTTTGGAGATTATTACTTTACTACATGCCTTATATATAAGCATCACATTCAATATGTTATATACATGATTAAATGAAAATTACATTATTATGATGACATGCTCTCCACATGATGACATAATGCAAACTAACTACATATTTACAATACACACATTTAACTAAATATTTTGAGATGAGTGAATTCCAAGATACATACCTCTTCTTGAAAGTTAAAAATCATAACATCATTATCTTAGAGATATAATCCTCCATGAAAAACCAAATATCATGTTTGAGACAAAGTATATGGTTTAAAAATTCAAAATAATTCAAATATCTAATTCTATAATAAAGAACATGGTTTTCATATTACAAGTAATTCAAAAACTATATTCTATCATAATACATGTTTTCAAAGATTAAAATTCATACATAAATAAAAACACCTAGTATATATGGGTATATTGATACAAATTCTAGGAGTATATGACTTGTATATGCACACACTTTTTAAAGAATAAAATTAAAAAAAATATACACACTTAAAATGCATATTCATGATCATATACTAGATAATTAAAAATTATTTATATGTTTCAAATTTTATCATATTTATGCATGTCATTCTATATATTGTTGGCATAATTTCAATGTTAAAAAGGCATGACACCTAGTCATGCATAATTTTCAAAGGTTGAATTGTCATTTTAAAAACCGTGATACTTGTTCATACACATTTTCAAAGTTTAAAGGGGAAAGGCACTTGTTCATTCACACTTAAAAGATCAAACTTATAGACTCAAATACATGAAACTTGTTCATGCATGTTTTCAAAGATAAATGGTTTTTGTCTCAATGAGAAATGTGGTCATGATGAGGGCATGAATATTATTCAATCTTTCGATCATGCAAAAATAGAATATTTATTCATATGTAGTGGTGTGATTTCATTTATTATAGGTGATATATTCTTGATTATAGTGACACTTAATCACATTGGAATTACTTTTAGTGAATCCAATGAGTGGTTCCATAGTTTGTTATGATTCATGTATATTTCATTTTAGCTACACTTAATGAGCTTGGAATCACTTGTAACAAGCCCATTAGGGTTCCAAATTTTTGGATTGGAACATTGGAAATTGTTTAATATTGATGAGAGTTATAATATGCATCTTTCCAACTGAACAACTTGACTAACTATTAAAAATTGGCATTTAATCACTCTCAATTTACTATTTCCTCAAATTCTCTAAGTGATTCAATAAGGAGGCACAATTTTCCATCATTATTTTTAAGATATAGATAAATATGGTTTCATATCCATATAAATGTATTCATTCCTTAATCTCTTTTAAATTTTAAAATCTTCTCTTCAAATGTTCAAAATGGAAAAATTAATACTTTATGTGTTATTACAAGGTTTTCTAAATTTGGGTGCCTTCCATGATTGAAAAATATTTTCAAAGATAAATTATGTTTCACATACTTACGTTTGATTACTTATCATTTAATTTATAAATTTAAATACTATAAAAATGGAGGGGGATTTAGATACGTAAATATCATCATACACACCTAAAAATACTAATTATTGACACATATTGAACCACATGACTTGCACCTAAATACATGAGCTATATTTATCATTCTTACCATATATTTATATATGTGAGGACTTTATCCTTTTATTTTATATCATTATTACCAGTAATTTATTCAATTAGATGATAAAATTATTTCATATCATCCTTAAAATAGATCAAACTAAGGAAAGTTATCCTTGATCTTATAGGATAGGTCTGCACTAGTTGGGCATGAATGTTGTCAACGGCCTATCCACATAGGGTGACAATATTATGTACCAAATATCAAATAATTTATAAAATTTTAAACATTATTTTTGGTCTTACCATAAGTTTCATAAGGCCATATAAATGAATTTAAAAAAAAAAATCCTATAAATACGCATCAAAGGTTATTCATTATCCTCACTAATTATCACAAAGGTTGCTAGCTTATACACTATTACACATTGATAAAATTTATAATATTCTATCCAAATTCAAGACTAGTCACAAGGATCATCCATAATACAACTCTAAACCATGTCAAATCAAATCAAGATATATCATTATCAATTTTAAAATCCATATTCATAACTACATACTCATAATCAAGAAGCACAATTTCAAATTTAGTATAGGTGAGAGAACTACATGGGATTTATTTCCCTCCTTAGTGTATTAGATATATAGGTAGAGGTAAATCATCAAATGGTTTGATTGGCTTAAGCTCAACCCATTATAATCCCCATGTAGTTTGTAGTTTTTCAATTTTTTAAAATGCCCTTAGTGTTTTAAAGATAAAATGATGAAAATAGTGAATTATGTATGAGATAATATGAATTCAATCATCTTAACCTAATCAAAAAATGAAATCATATAAGGTGAAATAGTCAAATTTTTATCATAGTCAACTGGGATAAGTTGTGATAAAAAAATCAAGTAGTTTGTGCCTATAATAGTCTTCTCTAATAATATTCTCATGTTTTTTCTTTGATTTGTCTCTTTCAAATTTTTTATTTTATATATTTTTTCTATCAATCATTAGTCTTAGTCAAATAGGACAAGTCCATGGTCAATTAAAAAAAATGACTTGCACTTTTATCCACCTATAATGGCATTTCCCATAAATTTTTATATACTATGTTTATGTTCTTGAACATGCACAATCATATATTTTGTTGATTTACACTTTTGAATATCTATAAATTTCAATATAAATATGTTTTTGAGATAAATATATTTCTTGTCAATGTTTTCTAAAAATAGTAGTTTTCCATATTGATGAATTGAAAAAATTTAAATTATTAATTATTTAAAATATCTACCACGCTAATATATATCTCTTTTTACACATATTAACATCATTAATTTTATTAATTTTTAATTAAAAAATGGGAAAAACATTAACTATGCAAAAGGCCATTGATTCGAATAAAAAATCCTCCAACCCTCATGTAACTAATCCAAAACTAATGTTATAACCCAAGGATATAAGGAGGGAATCACATAATTAGTTCGATATGGGTGACTCCATGTCTATTGAGCATCACTAAAAATCAATTTACATTACCTAAAACATTATGAGTCAACCCCTCCTAGTAAAATTATAAATTCAAGTTTTCACAACTCTTGAAAATACTTGAAAATAATTGTAAAAGGTGTAAATGTGTAAATTTTCATGAACTAGTGTCATGCCCCACTAAATTAGTTCCAACTATAAACTATCATAATGTGTATTAACTATCATCATTCCTAACCATGATATGAAATTATGTACATTTCATGAACTAGTACCATGCCCAACTGAATCGGTGCAAATTAGAAATTCTATGTGTGTGAACCAAAATCATTTCCAATTGAATATACCCCATAAATAGATTACACATTCCCCCAAATATATTTGATTATGTATAAATATGAAATATATAACTAATGGATTGTTAAATAAAGTACATATGCTATACATATATCCTTAAAATATGTCTAAAAACTAATTAAATTTCTGAATCTAATGATGACATGTAAATCACATCTAAATCTTAGAATCTTTATATTGTACTCAAATATGCTCCTGGAGGATTTATACTCTATGACAAAACCCATTAACATAACCCCCTTTTGATGTGAGGGATTTATCTTTTCAATCAGTCATCTATAAATATAAGTGAGTTACATCACATCATGTATAATATAATACCATGTAAAATCATGTTGACATATGTCGAGTAATTTAGCATGGTAATTTATATAACATCAATACATATATGTAGCATATGGAATGCACCTTTATATAAGTAATATATCTAGATAGGTGTATATATTAATAATATATAGTCATCTAAAATGTAATTTTAGTGCAATGAGTGTTACTTAAGACTACTTTGTCTTAGCTTAGCCCTAAACCTATCTTAGGGCCTCTTTTGATCCTTTTCTAGATTTTGTGAGTGTCCAACCCATTCTTAGACATACCAAAAGTATCACTAATCCACCACCTAGGCACCTATGCCCCTCATTCACTAACTCCTTCCACTTTGACATTAACATGACCCTTTGGACACTAACATACTATGTTATTGACCTAGGGACCATGTTACTATCCATTATGTCCTTACTCCCCCAATAGATATTTTTCCATTCATAAAAGAACTCCTAGGGTTGGAATAGACCTATTTCACATCTTTAAAAACACCATAATTCTATAAATACACCATATTAAATCACTTATCCACTAGATGTAAATCAATGGAAAATAATCATAAATAAACTTAGAAATAATTTTATAAATCAAGGTTATTATTCCATGTTCTCCCTTACTTATACATACACCATCTATAGAATTCAAGAGCTCAGATTACTCAAATTTCTTGTCTTAAGTCACACTCAAAACCTTATAACAAAAATTCATAATAATATTTACTTGTACTTACATTATCACTTAGACTAGGATAACTACATTGGACTTTATCCCCTTTTGAGATATTAGTATGAAGGCAATGCTCAACACATGGGGTGTTGAGGTCATGTCAAACCTACCATACTAACACCACTCTTTTCTACTTATGTTCCTCAAATACCCTAAAAAACATGGAGGCATAGGTTATCACATTTACATAAGTCAAATTAGGTAATGAATAGTGAACTAACATTCTTCCACATAGGCACATATATCTCAGTACCAATTGAAGGTATACACATAAGCTCACTACCTCTATTGAAAGTATTTTAACCTTTTAGGACTTAACTAATGTAAATTATATGTTTGATTAAATAACTAAGTAGACTAAATCATGGGAAAAATATTCAATAAATATATCTACTTTTTTTTTACAAAATTAACAAGATTTAACTTTTCTAAAAAAAGTAATAAATAGTGAAAATAAAGACATAGCTAGAAAAACCTTGATATAGATAACATGAGTGCTTAAAACTAGGACAAATTTTGGGATGAGTATCATAAACTATATCCTTATGTCATAACCCCTTTTAGACAATAGTGACATAATTTTATAGTATCACCATTATTGGTAAAATGGTGATAGTGTCTTGATATTCATGGTAATGTATTTTGTGCAAGACTATCTAAAATGTCTAGCTACACGTATGTCTGGATATCTAGGGTCTATTATTTCACATATGAGTTTTAGAACCCTGTATTATACCTATAAAGACTAATTTATTGTGAAAACTATAATCTTCCATAAAACTAGGGCTGAGTTAAAAAATGTGTTCATTATTAGGGTAGGATAGACATCCTCAACACCATGCTATGAAGAGTGTTTCCTACATATCAATGCTTTGAGGAGGGATAAATCTCTATGTAGGTCTTGCAACCTAAGTGTTGATACAAGATCGTGTGATGCTAGTATGATAGTGGCCTTGAGTTCCTTGAGTGTGCTTGAGACTAGAAATATAGAAAATATGAGCTTATGCCTATTTTAGATGGTAATATGTAGAAGTAGGGTAGAATGGGGAATGATAACCTTAATTATGCTCAAATTATTCTCAATTTGAATGTATATTTTTCATCTAATTTATATCTAGTGGATAGAGGGATAAAATTCATGTGTGTATGCTATTTTGTTGCTTGTGTGGATGATAAAATATGTTTTGGATGACCTTATGATGATTTAGTTTCAAAAAAATATCCATTTGGAAAATCTATGGAAAAGGACATTAATACCATTTTGGGGACACTAGCACCACATGGTGTTAGTATCCTTATTATGATTCTAGTGTCTAGCTATAGAACACTAGGTATGAAAGGCCCATGTTGGGGAATGAGGGTCTGAGACTATTTTATAGATGACTAGGGATGTCTATGCCCATATGAAGGCTAGATAAGTTTAATGATTATCTCTAGTATAGATCTATGGATAAGTTAGGGATAGGTTAATTATTACTATTAACACTCAAATACCAATTTTAGGTGATTACATCCCCCACCTTTTATTCTTTAAATTTATCAAAGTGAAATGACTAGGATAAAGGAAAATAAATCATAATTGGACTTACCTAGAAAGTGAATCCTATGAAGTTGGGTTTGAGTATGGGAATCATGCTCTAATATGTGTCCTATTAATGAAACATGCATAAAGTATTACATACTTAAAATATATCAAAATAAAAAGACTAAAATAAGTAAAAAAAGAAAAAAATGATAAAGAGATAAGAAAGTGGAAATGAATAAATACACCTCACTGGGTACACAAATTAATGCATGAACCTCGTGACAACTTATGTGTGTACATTTATATAGTAATTTATTGGTTAATAAATCTTACTAAGCTGATATCTTCAGTGATCCTCATGTGTGGGTGGCTCAATAACTCAATTTGGTTTTGACTCCATAGTTACCCACCACTGCTTAATAGATCATACCCTATGAATAGCTTGGGTTGGACTAATAGTGTGTCTAACCCTCTCATGTGGGTGTCTCAAGAACTCAAGTAGGCTATCATTCCATCACCCATGTATAGTAGATGCACCTAAAAATAATATTTGAAAAGTATTTTATATGTATAACTAACCATATCTAACTATGTATGTTAGCTCTATAGCCACTCAAGTATCTTAAGCAGCTCTAGGCCACTTAAGAATGCCAATCACTATAAATGGATTAAGGTGTAAAACTAGTGTACAAAATATAATATCATGTATGGTGTATATGAAATGGATAATAAAAAGGAATTTTTCATTCCATTTGATCAACCAATGTGTAACTAAGTACACATAAATAATGTGTCTCACAAATGCCCCTAAATATGATATTTGAGCATATAGATTATGTACCAATTCTTAATAAACTATATATGGGTATCTAACATAAATATGGGAATGGTCATGTTGTGACTAATGCCCCCAATCTAATTAATCTAATATGATTTTGATTTAAACTATTATGAATATGAACAAAACGTAATATAACTGATAAACATGTAACTAAATTTGTGGAAACCTATATTGTACTTGTACTATTCTAACTAATCTTAGTTGTTCTAAAAATAAAACTACTAGAGAATAGTACCATATCTTGTACAATAATTATATGTGGCACTAATGTTCCCATTTGGGTTCTAGTGTCCTTTTGGTCTAAATTCTGTGGAACTATACTACTTTGTAGGTCACTATTTTCCCACTACATTTACATGTGTCTAATTTTCCATAACTGAGCTCATATACCAAAAAATGTATTGTGAGTGAAATATAAGAGCCTAATATCTATGAAAAACCCCTATGAATTCCTCCTATTTTAGGGGATTTTTTTAACCTATACAATAACTATCCTCAAAATAAAAATCTCTATAAAATGTGTGTTAGTCAGAGCATACATGATAACTATATAATAATCCAAATGATGTGCATACATAAGATCAAAATGTAAGATAATATCAGCAAAATTTTGTAATTTAAGATGTATGCCATATATAACATTCCAAAAGTGTGTAAATATATATGTAATCAATATATATAGCAAAAAATCTAAGTAAAACTAGGTAGCTACATAGGGGGATGGGGCATGATGTCCATCATTGTACCCAAGTAGGAAGCTTAGATGTATGAGGTCCCTCATGGGATCAAAAAATAGTGTGTGTAATAAGAAAATACAAGTGTCATATACATGAGGCATACAATAAAACATACATACAAAACACATGAGGAACACAAATTAGGCCAAAGGGACATAATATAAGGGACATGGACACACATCACTAAATCTAAGAAAACAAGATATGCAAGGACATGTTCAAATATACACATATGCAATAAAAAATAAATTTATCATCGATCCACATAGAAAGACATTCAAATGTCCACATTCATAATCAATAAAGCAAACACAAGGACATGTCCACATGTTCAAATCATACATACTATGAATAAAAGTGGCATAGATCCAAAGAGTAATGACATATTTAATGAACTTGAATAAAAGAAGCAATAAATATAATAAAGTCTAAGATAGGTAAGCTAGAAATGAAAATATCCATGAATATGGAATAAAAATCTATATAAGATAAATGATGTACATATACTAAGTCTAAAATAGTAATAACTAGTAAAAAATCTGAGTAAGAGTAACATGATCAATATCAAGATATAATAATTCTAAACCTAAAATGTATAGTATAGAAAGATAAAACCTAGTAATTGAAATTGTGTATAATATACCACCAAGTGAATGAATGTGTCAAGTAAATAACCTTGAATCAATGTATATACCCTAGTGGGTATATAATATCATGTTTGGAGCAATGTAGTAGACCTAAGTCTTATACCAGTCTTCAAACACTTGACCAAAAAAATTGAAGATTGTAGGTATGATAATACTGACTATACTAAGATATCAATCATACATATTATTAGAAAACATAGTAATTGTAAACATATCATTAAATATAATCTATAAATTTTATGTTTATTGAGTAATTATTTGAATGTTTTTAACAAATTATATGTATTTGTATTTTATAGATATAATATATGTACAAGTAATATGAAAATGAACTATTTACAAATATAAAGAGAGAAGTAAAGTGTGTACAATAATGGAGAAACCATACTAACCGATAAGTATGATGTGATACATACTATCATTATGACCTATGTCAAATAAGGGAACTATGGGCATGTATGCTATGTGAAAGGGAAATTTTGGTCCCATAATCTAATGTACTAGGTGATATATATTTTTATTTATATTGGTATATGTAGTGATGATAAGAGTCTATGGCATGAATTGTGGTGTATTATGAATTGTAGTGGATCTTAAGAACCTATCTTGTATAATAACCTATAGGTGATATAGGTTCCCTACATTGAGAACCCCAAGAATCTAATAATATTGATCTCAACAAAAATTTAGTGGAAGAATTCCCTCTAAAATCTATAATATATCTCTAATTTAGGGGTGTCTCCAATAATAATCTTCGAGGAAGAGTATGCATAGGTGTTAGTACTGTAGGAGTAGACCTCACCTACACTGGTATCTCTACTAAACCATATTATGTATCAATAGGAATTATGTTCTGATATATAACTGATAAATATGATATATCTCATTGCTATCTTGTAATTATAATAGTCAATTATGTTTTAGCTGACTATGGAATAGGTAGAGGATACTCATATGTATGAAACACAATTTTGACACCTGATTTACATGTACATATATTAAACATTTATGCACTATGGATGGGATGGATCATATCTATTTTATCCATGACATACCCAATAACATATCGAACATGCCTACACTAAGTACTACTAAGAGCCAAATGACAACATGTGTTATTCAAACTTGTAATAGAAGCACAATCTAACTAATGAATCTCTAAACATGACCACTAAAACTACTTATAACTATGTCTATAGGTAATATACCTTACTTTGAATACCCAAAATTATGTAAAAGTGTCATAGTGTACATGTTATTGTTTGACCCATTGTTAATCATAAAACTCTAGATAATATGATGATCTATGTAGGCTCATACAAAGAGTGTATAAATTTGTATCATCATCAACAATCTCCTACTCTGAGAAGGTTATGAATGGTCCACCTAGAACTATAATGTGGTACATACTAATGATATTATTTAATGGGTTTTTCTCCTTCATAATAGTGTGATATGACGCTAGTGGTGGATGTGCCTAATATGTGTAGTGAACACTTGAAGTGCTCCTTATCTCATTCATTGTGTGCTTTGGAAATGGATTTGAGAATATCTTTACTGCAGTATCTTCTATTTGTTTTACTTTTCATGCCTCTATGAGTATTCCCACATCAATAATGTTATCCTTAATCTAATCTTGTATTTTATGTTTTAAATGAATGTATTTGTTTATTGTATGGCCTAATGCCCTATGAAACTTGAAAAATGAATTCAAATAATATATTTTTGGAAGAGGCTGTCTCATATCAACCTATATGATTGGAGAGAGAGATATGACATTTAAATCCTATATTTCCAATAAAACCCATGTTGGTGATGTTGAAAGGTTAGTGAAGATTATCCATGGAGGGTTTGATAAAACCAAGTGGGGGATGGATTTGAAAATGAATTAATTGTGGCATTTTGATCACCCTTGTTCTTTTTGGCCCTTGTATGGATGTTTATTTGAATTATCCACAATTGATTTTGATACATTTGTATATTTAAGTTTTCCCATTGATAAAATCTTGACCTCTCTTTCTTTTACTATGTGGCACAAATTTATTAATGTTAAAAACTTATTAAACAAGATAACTTCATGTAATAATAGAAGAAGACTCTATTTGAATATGTCTTAAAGATATTTGTCTATCATGGGGCTATTCAATTTAGCTAATATAGTATTTTATCATAATATATACTTTATAATAGGTTTATTTGATTTTTTTCCAACTATGCCACTTGAACATATGTGATATTGTCACTGATATTTATGGATAAATGTGATAAAAACATGTCTTCCAAAGGATTGAATGTCGTGATATATTGATTTGGTAAGACATAAAACCACTATAAATCATAATCCTTTAAAATATGATAAATAACTTTGTGAGAAGCCAATAATTAGACACATAGTCCAAACATATTGCATGAAAATCTTAGAGATGGTGCTCTCGATCACCCTTACCATAATTCAATGTAAACTTAGGTGCCATGAATATAGATGTAAAGGGATTTATTGATGTGTGATGTACCAAAGGTGTATATAGGATAACATTAGAATATAAATCATGTGATGCCCTGGTGTCTCCTTTCTTAGGATCTAACACCTTAGCCTACAAAGTACGAAACTCATTCATAAGGGATTGGCATATGAAGTGGAGGAACTAGCCGCAAGAGGTTTAGCTATTACTTAGGTCTATTGAATAAAAATTCTTGGTTGTGATAGTTTATTTGGACCCATTATATGTGTAACAATTTTATTAGTTGGGGGAGTTAAATATAGACTATTGCTTCATTTATTTTTAATTTTCATTTTAGCTTGTAAAATTTATTCATGGTCAAGGGGTTGCTCTTGAATTATATCTCTGAACCTATATAGGATCTTATATTTATTCAAAATTATGTTATCATTTTTAAGTGGAGGGAGAGTGTTCCAATTTCTAATTTGTGTATCATCTTGATCTTGATTATATTGTTCATCTTAGGTTGCATTATCATTGAAATAAAAATGATCAGGGTGTGAAGGATCAACAATAGGAGGTGAAATAGATCCCTTATCCATGGTAAAATATTGAATAGTAGGAATATGAATATTCTCTATAGGATTACCACCTAACCTAACACTTATTATTAATAGAAGAGAGATATAATTTTTATATGATATATAGTAAACACATTGAAATAGATATAGTAAAATAGAATATATGAAATCTAAAAAACATGAATTAGCTAATTAAAATAGGAAAAATAATAATACAAACCCTAGGAGCATCTATGGTTAGGGTTTGAGCAATGTTCAAAGTAAAGTGGGTTCACAAAACGTGTTAACCTTTTAAGATTTATATAGTGTAAATCCTATTTTTGATTAAATAACTGAGTAGACTAAATCATATAAATAATATGAAATAAATACAACCATTAATTTTTTATATAACTAACTAGATTTTACTTTTCTAAAATAATAATAAATAGTGTAAATAAATATGTAGTTAGAAAACACCTGATACAGATGATTTAAATGTTGGAAACTAAGATGAAATTCAGTTTAAGTGTTATAAATTGGATCAATATGTTGAAAACCCTCCTAGATAATAGTAACACACTTATCAAATATCACCATTATTGTAAAAGTGGTAGTAGTGTCCTTATATTGGTGGTAATGTCCTCTGTGGAGGATTATCCTCAACTTTTGGGTGTACCTATGTCTAGATATCTAAGGTCTATTATTTCATGAATGAGTTATGGAACCTTATATTTTAAATTTAATTATTGATTCATTTTTAAAACCCTAATCCTCTATTTAACTAGGGCATGAGTTTAAAAGTGTGTCCATTACTAGGGTAGGCTAGATATCCTCAACACCCTATTATGAATAGATTTACATACATACCAATATTATAATGAAGGATAAAAATTGATTTAGTTCTTACCACCTAAGTTTTGGTAAAATTTCAAGTGATGTTAGTATGATAGTGGCCTTGAGTGCCTTGAGTGTACTTGAGACTAGAAATCTAGAAAATATGATCTTAAGGATGTTATATATTATAGTATGTAGAAGTAGGGTAGACTAGGGATTGATAACCTTAATTATGTTCAAAATTGTTTGTGTTTGAATATATATTTTGAATTTTATTTCCATCTAGTCAATAAAGTGATAAATTCCATTTATATATACTATTATTTTGATTGTGTGGATGATAAAAAATGTCTAGGCTGACCTGAGGATGCTTTAGTTTTGAAAATATATCCATTTGGGAAAGTCTATGAAATATAAAATTAGTACCATTTTAGGGACACTACCACCATGTGTCACTAGTATCCTTATTATAGTGATAGTTTCCAATTAGAACAAAACAAGACACAAAGGGACAAGATCAGGGAATGAGGATTTGGGAGTACTTTGGATTTGACTACGATGGCTTGGCCCATACAAAGGATAGATAAGGGTGATAATGGGATCTACAATAGGTCTAAGGCTGATTAATGGATTGGTAGTCTCAATTAGTACTCTTAGAACTCAAATACCACTTTTGGGTGATTCCAACAAGAGGATACTATCACATCCCACAGGACTCTAGCATATTACACTACTAATTAGAGGACTGCACTATTGTCCAAAAGGGTTTTTAACTCCTATTTATAGTTTATGACACTTTTTAAGCTCATATACCTATTTTCATCATATTATTTATCCATCTTAGTCAATTTCTAACTAAGTACATCTCTTATCATTCATTTTTTATTTATAGAATAGTTAGATAAATCAATTGGTGCACAAATCAAAGGTTGTTTATATTTTTATATTTGTTCCCTAATTTATTATCACAAAAATTTATCAACCCATTGTTTTATGTTCCATAAATACCCTAAAATTTAAATCATTTGGGGATCCTAACTTACTTTGAATGTTATTCAAACCCTAGCCTTATATGCACTTAGGGTTTATATAATTTTATTTTTTATGCTCAATAATCAATTTAAAAATCTCTGATCTAATTCATTATTCTATTTATACAATATTTCATATATTTAATTTATTAAAAGGTAAAAAGTATACAACATTTTATTTTCCTACTTCCCAACCTACAATGGTATAATTTAGTAACTGATTTGATGAGTCCAATAAGAGACATTTGCAATAATTCATTTCTAATAATCTTGATATGCATAATATACTTATATGTACTATTTTAGGATAGTTATTTAAATTCATTATAGGTCAATCTTCTAACCTCATGGATAATAATGTTGTCATACCTACTACAAGGGAAACTTAGATTTTACAATAACTTACTACTAATATCACACTCTCACTAGTAGCACCACCTCTTTTGGCTAGTACATATCCTTGATATTTAAATGTACAATCCCTTTAGTAAGATAAAAATTCTCTATATTCCAATGTGTTTCATTTTCATCAGGGTGCTAATAGACCATCATATGAATTATATTATCATATTGTCCTACATATAACTTTGGCACATCATATAGAGGTAAATAATTTTCCCTTTGGATTTGTGGCACCCAAGCTTACTTTGTATGATGGTAAGGGTGACCCAAAGCATCATTTACATGTTTTTTATGCATTATGCTTGGACTACATGTCTAATGATTAGATCCTAACTAAGTTGTTCCATCATAGTTTAAATGACTATGCATTTTAATAGTTCTATTATCTTCTTAATTAGTCCATCACAATATTTAACCTAGTGGAATATATGTTTTTGGCACACTTTTAAATTAACATGAGTGACAAGGTTTCATATGCTAAAGTTTCAGAACCCAAGCAAAAATATAACCAACCAATAGATGAATATGTCTTGTGATATAAAACCATATTAGAAAAGATTACTAGCCCCATAGAAAATAGATAACTCCAAGACATAGTAAAGTAGATTTTATTACCAAAATTAAATGAAATGCTACTATTCAAAACATTTTCATTATTCATATATCTATGGTATATAATGAAATAATGAAAAATCAAGATTCTTTCCATTGGTAAATTAATGTATATAACTAGATTATATTTAGTTAATAAGAGTTTTAAAAACACCCCATATAAGGTGAATCCCACTAAAAATAAGACTGAGTAAATTAAAATGGTAAATATATCCTCAGATCCATCTCCTTGCATGGTTTTATCAGCTCTTCCAAGGATACCTTTCCTGAAACTTCATAAATCACCAACACGTGTTCTTTAATAACTCTTGGAATACAACATCATATCTCTCCCTAGAGGTCGATATGACTAGGCCTCTAAAAAATAATTATGATTCTAATGCATTTTTTGTGTATTATAGGACAATAAGAAATACTAAAAATAGATGCATTAACTTGAAACATAAGATACAATATTTGATAGATGCTAATACCATTGATGTTGTCACTCCTATAGAAGAAAATAAAACAAAACCAATGAAAGCAAAAACATTGAAAATATTATTAGATCCATTGTCAAAACATATGAATAATGAAATAGAAGGTACTTTAGGTGTTCATTATACTTATCAGGCACATCCACCACCAATATCTTATCATACTCCTATGATGAACACACACCATCTTAATAATATCATTGGTGTGTATCATACTATAGTGAAATCTAGACATCTAATCACTTTTTTCAAGTAAGAGATCATTAGTGGTGACCTATATTTATATGCAATATTTTTATGAGTTTACATTGATCATTATCTTATTCAGACTGTCATGGCTTGTAATGGGTCAAACATTATTATGTGTACTATTAGACTTGTACATCACTTAGGTTATTCACATCAGGGTATTTATCGAAGAGATATAATTATTTTTGGTTTTAGTGGCCATGTTTAGAGCTTCATTAGGAATTTAATTCAATTATAGGTTGGTCTCACACATGTCTCCACCATATTCTAAATTTTACTTAGTGTTGACACATTTGACATGTTTGGTAAGCCTTATAATAGCTTCAATCCATTATATCTAATGTACATAAATGTATTAATTATATACATGTTAGTTAGAAGGTTATAGTTGAGGGCATTACATATGAGTATCATTTACCTATTCCATAGATAGTTACATAACATACACTAGTGCGCACTCTAAAGCACATCTTCTATTAGCACATATCCTATATCAGTTTAGCCAAAAATGAAGGTGACATCTACTCTTATAACATTACCATATACACATAATCTCCCACATATACCTTTGTTAAAAAAAACCCTAGGTTAGAGACATTTTTTGGATTATAAATATATTATTTCCACCCCATTACCATCTAGATCAATGTTAGACTATAGACCACCCATGCTAGTAACAACATCTTCTATTGTATGGGTCGCCAACAACCCCATAGTTCATAGGCATAATTAGTTAGCTCTATAGGTAGTTTTAGATATACATCACTTAGCACATCTAATTAAAAAATATTATATACCTCCTCATACAACATGTGTAGATACTCTTCCTTTCTTTGATACATGAGACCTTGATAGTGAGTCTCTTAGAAGCATTGTTAGTTAGTTTGTTCCTCTCTAATTTTACATAGATTATCTTACCTGAATCCTTGTAAATATTTTATTTTTTGTGTATATTGTATATATATTATACTTATAAAACATAAAAACAATATAACATGTTAAAAAATACAAAAACATCCAAATATTTACTCAAAAAATACAAATTTTAGATTGTATGCATTTCCATGTTTACATCACTTCTACTTTACAAGTAATATACCTTAGGATTTATAAGAGTAAAAAATATTTATATTAGTATATTATTAGTCCAAATTATAAAACATCAAGCATAAAAATTCACTAAGACTAAACAATCTTGCTTGATAACTAGGGGAGCATAATGTAATACGCAAGATCACAAAATAGAGATGAAGACAATGAATTTTTCTTACCTTTTTTTGTCAAATTTAATGCTTAATTATTAGAATAAGGATATTAATGATCATTTTATGATGATTTTGGTCTTATATTAATGATCTTACATGGTGGCATCATCTCTCTAATTTTCACTTATAGCTTGGTATGAAGCTTGGAATAAATTCGGCATTATAACACTACTCTCAAAAGGATTCAAGAAGGTATTCCAACCAAATAACCTAACACATAAAATAATATTAAAAATTATTTTATGGACTTGTATTTATATCTTAAATAACTAAATATAACCTTAAGTAGGTTTGGTTAAATTCTACTTGGGTTGAGTCTAAATTAACCTAAGTTGAGTCAGTCTAACTCTAGGTGGGGTTAAGGTACTAGTGAAATCTTGAAACCTTAGTTTTATATATTTAGAAGGAATGAAAAATCACGTCAGATATTTATGAGGTGTGAATTATACTTTTGAATTTTGATGAGATAATAGATCAGTTTATTAGCTCATCTAACTTTAGACTTCATATTTGGCTAAAAATTCATTTTTTAGTAAATGAAATTCACTAATTTGATTTGGAATTTTTATTTAGGAAAGTTAATTAGGATTTATAATATAATTAGTATTGTTTAGTTTAATTTTTATTTTTGAAATTATTTTTAATTTTATTAATTAATAGCTTGATAGGCTAAGAGTGTCAAATGACTAGGTCGTAATTTGACTAAGGTTAGAACTAAACTAGGTTAGTGATGCATACAGGATAATACATCAAATAAGTTATCCTCATCACATTTATAGGTAATTAAATACACTATGAGGATAAAATTAGGAAATTAAAGTGATTTATAAGATTAAAGTGTGTCATTTGTTACAAATTGAACTAAATTTCAGTTTAGGCATGTAAGTGGCCAAAACTAAGTGTTTACATTTTTCCCATGTTTGTGAAGGCATTATAAGATAGCCATAATAATGTATTTTCAAAGAAATATTTTTTTTGATGCCTTGGATAAGAATAAAAATCCATGCATTAATATAATGATGCCTCAAATAATTTTTTGAAAGCCTATGATGCCTCCTAAATGGAGTGGCTAACACATATTATTGACAGATGATCCCTCACAAATAAGTAAGAAGAAGAATGAAATTAATCCATGGGTGAGATTAATCCAATTGAGATAATGCTTACACACATTGATTTTAAATTAATAATTTACCCAAAGGTAGTTATAATCAGTAATGGAGGATGAGACACTAATTTTCTTGAAGGTGGTTATAATTAGTGCCATAAGTATGTTCCCTAATTGGGCTGATGGGTCAAAATAATGATTTTACCAAAGGTAGTTATAATTATTAAGATGACATAGATTAAAATTTTATTTTTCCCTGCTAGGGAGGATTTGATCATGATAAATTGATTGTGCCCTAGTAGGGTATATTGGGAAGCATAACCCAAGGATATAACTTGTCATACAGATTAAATATGAATGGGTACAAATGTAGATGTCATGAAATAGTGATTAAAGAAGACAAAAATAACTAGGCACACAAGTATGTACAAAGTGATGAAAGATATGGTTGGAACAATAAAGGTGGATAAGTTGACCCAAGATATGTCATGTATCCAATCACTTCCTACATAGTCTAAATAGACCTTAGGCCAATATAGTTCACCGAAAAGTAGGAGAAAATATAATGAGGAATATAATAGAAGTATAAGAATTTTTCTATGCGAATGATTTGATTGTACCTGGAAATGTAGAGATACTAATCCTTATTATTAGTCATATAACCAAAATTATCAATTGATTGATTTAATCAACAAGGGTGGGAGGATTTTCCAAGGTGAACAAAGAGAAGTTTTTGCAACATCATTACTTGTAACCTCCTCTAAACTAATTTTTATTATTTGAAGAGTAAATAATATGTAGATTAGTCTCTTTTTGGTCCAAATGAGAAAAAATTAAGCATAAAAACTCAAAAATACTAAAAATTCTTACCAAAGAACTAGGGGAATCATAACATAATAAGCAAGATCACTAAATAGATATGAAGACAATACAGATTTATTAGCTCCTTTTTCAAACTTGATGATTACTTGTTGGCACAAGGATGTTTGTAATCAATCTATGATGTTTATATATCTCTTCCATGGTGGTATAATATCTCCAATATTCACTTGTGTCTTGGTGTGAATGTTGGCATAAATTAGGGAGTATAACACTACTCTCAAAGTTTTCAAGAAGGTATTCTAGTATAATAACCTAACACACAAAAAGTTTGTTACACAATGGTGTGGGAAATTGTATTTATTTCTTAAAGAACTAAATTTAAGCCTAGGTAGGTTATGTAAAATTATAACTTAGTTTGAGTTTAAATTAACCTAGGCTGCATTAGTCTAACTCTAAGTGGGGTTAAGGCACTCATGAAATATTGACACCTTAGTTTCAGATATTTATGAGGCATGAAAATTAATTTTATATTTTTTTGGGGTGTGATTCATATTTTAAAATATTTATGAGATAATAAATCACTTTATTATCTCATTTAAACTTTTGAATTCATATTTGGCTAAAAATTCCTTTTTTGGTAAGTGAAATTTACTAAAAGATTTAGTATTTTTGTTTAGGCAAGTTAATTAAATTTTGTAGTATAATTAGTCTTGCTTAGTGACTTTTGGATTTTGGCAATTTTTTTAAATGTTATGGATTAATAAATTGACATGCCAAATTTGCCAAATTACTAGGCCATAATTTGACTAGGGTTAGAACTAAACTAGGTTAGTGATGTATATAGGGTAATAAATGAAATAATCTAGCTTCATCACATTTTTTGGAAACTAAATACATTGCATAGATAAACATGAGAAATTTAGGTGATTTTTAGGCCTAAAATAGGTCATTTGATATAAATTGAACTTAATGCTGGTATAGGCATGAAAGTGTCCAAAACTAATTGTCTATAGTTTGTCCTTATTTGACAAGGTGTTACAAGACACATGCAAAGTAACATATTTTCAAAGAATGTAAATGTCATAAATATTAATGGTTCATTCCCCAGAGGTAAGTTGATAATCCTTTTTATTCCCTCTCAAGGGAGAAGGAAAAAAAATAGAATCATCAAATGTTCCCTTGAAAGGATGAAAATGACATGATCTAGATGGAAATTGGGGTGGGATTACTTAATTTACCAAAGGTAGTTATGAACAATAATATTAGAAAAGTCACTGGTTTTACAAAATGTGGTTAGAATCAATAATAAATTGTGTGACATTGGTTTTCCCAAAGGCGTTTATAAGCAATGGCATAGATATATGGCCCAATAGGGAGGGGAAGGATACTTATTTACCTAAAGGTGTTTATAATCAATAACCAAATGGAAAATTTTGATTTACATAAAGGTGATTATAATAAGGAATGTAAAATGGTAAAAAGAATGATTTGCCTAAAGTTGGTTATAGTTAGGAATAGAAATTAGGAAATAATAATTTCCCCAAAGGTTGTTATAATTAAGAATAAAAAATGGGAAACATATTTATTTGACCAAAGGTGGTTATAATAAGGAACACATACATTTTCCCCATAAGGGTGATTTGAATAGTCAAAAATAATGATTTGACTATATGGAGTTATAATCATTAGCATGGGATGTAAAAATAATTATTTGCCCATAGGTAGTTATAATCATTAAATTGGTCAAAAATAGAATTTACCACAATGGGTCAAATTGGCAAGGGTAACTTATGTGAAAAATATATAAAATGGATTTATAATGAGTTTAAAAAGGATTAAATCACATTTTTATTCAAAATTTGAGTTTGAAGATGCACGCTTGAACAAAAATGGATATAGGTTGAAAAACCATGTTGTTAAATGGGTCTTAGGGGAGGTAAAAAAAATATGGTTTAGTTTATTAGATCTTATTTTGAGATTATCATCTAATTATGGTGTATGACTCATGTGAATTCTTATTTAGAGATGCTGATATGTATAAATACAATAAATCATTTTTTATTCTTGTTAATTAATCAAGGATTCAGGTATGTGTTAGGGTAGTTGGGTGGTTTTGATATACCAGAGAGATGATGCCATTGCATTGATAGAATAGATTCCCTATGCACGGTTTTAATTTAGATTATGAGATTATGCATGATAGTTATGGATAACTAAAATGGAAATATATACCTCAATCAAGGAAAATTTTATTTAAATGTAAATATAAAATAACTAGGAATAAGATATGGATAATGAAATATCAAGTGTAAATATAACAAATAAATCAAGTTTAATAGTAAATACAAATATTCACAACCAAAGTACATGATGTGGATAATCAAGAATGAAGTGTATACAAAATGTAATAATATTAAGATAACTAAGGAATAAAAGGTATAATGAAACAAATGCAAATAAAAAAAAATGAAACAAACACATGGATAAAAACAAACAAACAAACATATAAACAAATATAACAAAACACAAATAAAAACAAAGTGAACAATGAAATTTTTAAGGGCTTTGAAACTATTTCAAATATTTTTGGGATTTTTTAAGAATCTCAACTTAATCAAGAATGATGAGATAGAGAATGGTCAAACTCATAAAATGATGAGAGTGTGTCTTAGGTTTTTCATAAAATGGTGAGAGTGTTCCAAATTAAATTACTTTTAAAATGGTGAGATCATGGAAAAGTGGTGACTAAAATGACCTCAACATGAATTAAAAGTTGCTTACATAGTCTCGTTAAGACCTTAAGTCACTATAGTTCCACCTTCATTAGTGAATGTGGTAAATTTCTTCCAATATTTTTGGTGTTTTTTATATCTCAAATCAATACAGAATTAAGAGATATAACATGGTCGAAACTCATAAAATTATGAGAGTATGGAAAATGTGTGATTGAGTTGATCTCGATGCAAATTGAGCATTACATAAAGAGTCCCACAGGACCTTAATTCATTGTAGTTCTTCCTACAAAAAAATGTGTCTAATTAAGTACCAAAAAATTTAGGTAAAATGCAAATGGTAAGGCAAATGATAATAATAATGGCAACATGATGTGATAATGCATGGTAAGAGTGTTGTTCATAATTTTCCCATTGGTAGTTATAATTAGGAAATAATGACAAAGGGTTAGTGGTATTAACTTGCCCATAGGTGGTTGATGAATTTAGAATATGGCTCATTATTGACATGTTAATTCCCTCAATTCATCTCTCTAAGGATATTATCTTATACAAATCTTATATTGTTAGATAGTTATTACATGGAAAATAGATATTTGTCTTGTTTATATTGAACCAAATACTAAGCCTTTACTTTGTTATTAATGTCTAATACATAGCATGTTTTAGTGATTTTTGTTGTGAATAATGCTTATGAAAAAGACACAGGCAATGTAAAGTGAAAGTGCAATTTTGATCTTCATCTAGCAGAACTATGGAGTCCACAAGCTTTGTTCTACGGACTCCACAGGCTTGGTTCTATGGACTCTACAGGTTCATTTCTATAAAATGTACATGCTTATTTCTATAGACTCCATAGGCTTGTTTCTACAAAATCTATAGGCTTGTTTCTATGGAATCCATAGGCTTGCTGCTACGAACTCCATAGGTTCATTCCTACCGACTCTATAAGGTCAATTATGAGAATTTTGTAAGGACAAAACTACAAATGGGGAAGCCAATGACTAGATAGGGTAACTCAGAATCATTCCAGCAGGAATCAAATAAGTAAAATAACTACCTGTTATTTTCTAAGATTTGATTTTGATAAAGTTGTAAATATATTTGATCTTAAGACTATTATAGGATAGGATATCTAATTTATTGGAATAATTGGATCTCTTGGAAATCCAATCTCCTATCTTTGGATGAGTGGATCGACCAAGGAATCCTATTCCTTTGCATCCTATTTTGAGTTGATTATATTAGTATAAAATGTAAAACTTTCATATATTATATATATTAGATATCAGATGATAGAGAGCAGATAAGAGATAAAAAGATTTGTACAAGCATATTACAGGTTTTAGATAGATTGTAATCATTTCAATTTTATGAATTAATAATTCAATTTATAGCACTAATTAATCTTTGTTCCTAAGTCTAAGAGGAGAAAGGGCCCACTCTCCTTGGAATCAAGAACTATGTATGGTATTTATGTTATGTTTTACTAATTCATTGTTATAATTAATTAGAATCTTGTTACTCATAAAAACATCAAAATAAATTCTTAGTTTAAAAAAGAATTTTCCTATTTCAAAGTTATTTCCTTCTAAGAAATGTGTGTTTTCCTTTACAACAAACATGTGAATCAAATTTCTTTTTGTTAGTGAAGAAGTTTGATTTTACTTTCCATGCAAGCGTAAATTGGACTATGATCTTTTACTTTCAACAAAAGAGTGGATTGATTTGATTTCTTCCTTTTCAAAAAAAGAGTGAATCATGTAGTTTAGGACACATTTCTTTCTCTAGTCAAAGTTAGAATAGGACAATCAAACACTCGCACAAGTAGCCTTCTAGATCTACCATCCCATAACTTACTGTAGATAGCTTTGGACACCAACCCTGGTTGATAAGACATTAATTGAATATTGATTAAATGAGGAGTTAAATTACACTCATCATTTTTGGTACCATTGTTGGGGAATATAAGTTTTTAGTAAAGTAATAATTATTGGTCTAGAGTGAATTTTTTTTTGTAAAAACCCATAAAATCCTATAAAAATTCAATAAATTGATGTACCATCCTAGAGATTCTAAAGGATGATTTATCCCAAAGTTTCCACCAAGAACACAAGTGGACACTCCTTCAACATCTCTAAGTAGTGAACCAGAAGATACAAGTGAAACCTTTTTGTAAGAATCTTTTTAAATTTGGATAGAAACTAGACCACTGCCACAAGCAAGCCCCATAGGACAAATTACTCAAGATCAATCTCTTGTAGGAAGACACTATTTAGAATTTGCCAAGGATTTATAAGAATCATTTCAAAAATCTATAACTGAAGAAAATTTTGAACAACCAATAACTAATACCACAAATATTTAGTGGGAAGATCATCCCAGTTTTGAAACATCATCAAAATAAAAAATGACTCTCCAACAAAATCAAGAACTTTCAAAACTACGAAGGACTTTCTCCTTTCCTATTGTTGTAGATCCTAATGATCAAATCCCCCATGAAAAATATTTCACTAGCTAATTTGCCAAATTTTTGAGGAAGATCTATAGAAGATCTTGATCAATTCCTGTTTGAGTTTAAGGTTCTATGTCAAACCTATTATTACATAATAGATGGCCATAAATTAAAACTATTTCCCTCTACACATAAAGATGTAGCTATGAGATGATTCATGGGTTTACCTGGTGATTCTATTAAAACATGGGATGACATGGAAATAGAATTCCTAAACAAATACAAATATTACTACTAAATACGAGAAAGAAAAGAGGATTTTTTCAAAATCAAATAGAATGAGGATGAATCTTTAGAGGATTATTCAGATAGATTCATGTTCACTCATAAAATAATCAATTATCCACTCACTAAAGATGTTTATAAATTGGTTTTATTGAAAGGGTTGGATGAAGACACTAGAGATTCCTTAAATTTGATGGGTGGAGGAGATATAAATAATTTGGCTTTCAATCATATTTTTGAGCTTTGTACCAAATACTCTCGAATGAATATTGGAATTAGGAAAGGAAGATTTGGGAAATCTAATGAAGTGGGTAAGTTAATTGAAGAATTTTCTAATCTAAAGACATATATTTTGGTTACACTAAACAATACCATGGATGGCCTTCAAGCTAAGGCAAATGCAATAGAACCCTTAGTAATATACTATCCTAAGTGTAGATAGAAACATGCCCTTAGAGACTATCCACTAGATAGAACTAATGTTTCATCATGTGGGATCTATGATTAAATAGATCATGATACCAAACATTGCACCCTTCTACCTATTTTAAAGAATCAAATGAAAACACAAGTCTAGTCCATTGAAGAAGTAAATTATATTCAGAGAAAAAACTTTGTCCCACAAAACCAGGCTCAAGTATAGTTTAATGCAAGAAATCTAGTTAATCCATGGATGACACCATGGAATGTTTTAGTTCCTTCACCATTTTGGAATCAACCCCAAATCCCATAAATTCAAAGTCCATGGGCAAGACAAGATTGGATGCCAACACCCCCATAGATGGTGCCACAAGCACAACAACAATGGGTACCATAGCAATAATGGATTTATTAGCCATATAAAAAATGGAATTAGTAGTGGAACCCATAGTCACAAATTACACAACCAAGAAGATCACTTCAATAACAAACTATTATGCCACCCCCAGTTATTCAGCAACAAGGAAAAATCAATCAACCCTTAATCCCTACACAACCAATAGTAAATCCAAAAAATAAACAACCAACACTTGTTTATGTTAATGAACAAGAAGATATAATCAATGTTAGATCTATTGAGTGTTTAGACATACATTTGAGATCAGGGAAAACTATACAAAAACCTCCAATTATTATTTCTAAGATACCTAATGAAAAAAAATATAGAATCATCTCAATTAAACACTGGAGAGACCAAAATAAAAATAAGCCCTAAAGTAAACAAATAAAAAACTACTACCCAAGTAGTTCCTTTTCTAGAATCAAACTTGGTCCAGGAGTTGCAAAAGATCAATATTGAGGTACCCCTTCTAAAAACTATTAGAGATATACCTAAATTAAATAAGAGCGTCAAAAACCTTTGTATCAAGACACTTGGGAGGAAATTAAAATATCATGGAACCATTCATGTCAATAGAAAAGTTGTTGATTTATTAGCAAGAAAACTATTAGTTCCAAAATATGCAGATCCAAGAAGCCTAGTGATCACAGTTACAATCAAAGGTAAAGAAATTCCTAAAATCTTGGTATATTTTGGAGAAAAAATAAATGTTATGACAAATGACACTCTCCATGCATTATCTCTTATGAGAATGCAACCTACAACTACCATTCTTCAAATGGCAGACTAGTCTGTAATGAAACCTGAATGGACTATAGAAAATATTGAAGTACTAATAAAATATTGGGAGTATCCAGTAGATTTCATTGTTTTGCAACCCAAGACAAATAATCTAAGATATCCCATAATCCTAGGTAGACCATGGTTAGCTACTGTAGTAGCATTGATTGATTACAGGCTAGGAGACATGACCATTTCTAATGGGATAAAATCCAAATGCATACAAGAACTTTGGGTGGATGAATCAGACAACACATTAAATAAGATTTTCTCATTAGCTATGATCACAATTAAAAAAAACTTGGAATAATTGAATGGAGACATATACCTAAAATATATAGACTCTACTAGTTTGAAATCTATGGACTCTACCAATCTGAAAGCTATGGACTTTGCCAGTCCAAAAACTATAGATTGCCTTAGTTCAAGATTTTTGGGTCAAATAGAATATTTTGAAACCTCCACTTCTACTTATTCTATTATTTATTTACCATATGATCATGGATTGATTCAGGAAAGTGTGTGTAGATTGATTGAATAATAGCAAACTCATCTCTTAGATGCATTTCATTGTTCTTTAGCAAGACTGATCCTCCTAAAAAAGAGTTTGTTAATAATGTAACTATGTTTGATAAGCTACTCCCTCATCCATGTCCTCTGAACTCATTGATTAGTGATTTTAATAAAATAGAATCAAACTACCTAAGAACAAAACCAATCATGGTATTACCTGGAAAGATTTTGAACATCAATAGTTGGTTAACAAATGAAGAGGAAGATCAACTCTTTGAAGTATTAGAAAGACATTTCATGGCTTTTACTTGGGATTATTCCAACATCAATGGAATTCACCCTAGCATATGCACTCATCACATTTACACATAATCTGTCAAACCGATCAGATAAGCATAAAGAAGAATAAATCTAGCATTAAAGGAAATCATCAAAATAGATATCCAAAAGTTGCTAGAAGATGGGTTTATTTACCCCATCTCAAATAGCTAGTGGGTTTCACATATGGTAATTGTGCCCAAGAAAAATGGAAAATTAAGGGTATGTGTAGATTATAAAGAATTGAACAAAGCAACACTCAGAGATTACTTTTCTTTACCTTTCATTACTTAAATTCTTGACAACCCAGTAGGGAAGAGATTTTTTTCTTTCCTGGATGGGTTTAGTGGATATAACTAGATAATGATAACAGCTAAAAATCAAGATAAAACCACATTTACCTACCCTTGGGGAAATTTTACTTATTGAGTACTTCCATTTGGACTCTGTAATGCTCTATCAACCTTCCAAAGAGTAGTTCTAGAAATATTTTCTAACCTTACAAATGATTGTGTTGAAGTATATATGGATGACTTCACCATTTATGGTGAAACTTATGAAGAGGCTCTTACCAATTTGGAAAGATTATTGATCAAATGTGAGGAACATCAATTATCTTTGAGCCATGAGAAATGTTTATTGATGATGGATGAAGGAATAGTCCTATGACACCATATTTCTACCAAAGGCATTCAAGTAGATCCAAAGAAAGTCAAAATAATCTCCAATTTACCCATTCCACAAACACAAACTAAAATTAAGAGTTTTTTGGGACATGTTGGTTACTAAAAATGCTTCATAGATAAGTTTAACCAAATAGTTGCCCCTATGTTTGCCTTCCTTACAAAAGATAGTACATTTGAATGGAGTGATAGTTGTCAGCAAGCCTTTGTGACCATCAAAGCTAAACTTATTACTGATCCAGTATTGAGAGGACAAGATAGGACTAAGCCAATCCATATATACATAGATGCTTCCAATATAGCACTAGGAGTAGTCCTTGGAAAAAAGGATGAAGAGGGAAACATGTATGCTATATATTATATTAGCAAAAACATGACACCTATTGAGATAAATTACACCACAACTGAGAGGGAATTCCTAGCTGTAATCTATGCAATTAACAAATTTATACACTACATTATAGGCTACAAGGTTTATGTTTATACAGACCATTCAGATATTAGATATCTTACCAAAAAACCAATTGTGGGAGGTAGGATTATTAGATGGTTGTTTCTCTTACAAGAATTTGATGTTACTACTATAGACAAACTAGGGAAGTCTAATGTGGTGGCTAATTTCTTGTCAAGAATAAACACTACAGGTGAAGAAGAACTAGTGGAAGATGACTTTCTTAATAAAAAACTATTTGTTATTTTACCAAAATCTCCATGGTTTGCTGATATAGCCAATTACCTCACTAGAGGGAAGTTTCCTCTACACTTTTCACAAAAAGGAAAGAAACATTTAATCAAAGAAAGATCTTCTTTCAAATGGATTAGTGGAATGTTATTTAAACTTGGACCTGACCATGTGTTTCATAGGTGTGTGAAAAATGATGAAGCTTATGATATCATCAGAGCTTATCATGATGAACCAGGAGGAGGTCATTACTCAGCTAAAATAACCATACATAAAATCCTAGGAGTAGGATACTATTGGCCTCACCTTTATCAGCAAGTAAAAAGATATGATAGACACTGTGATGCTTGTTAGAGAATTATACAACCTACTCTTTCAATAGAGATGCCTCTACACCCTCATCCTCAATTGATTTTAGAACCATTTGAGAAATGGGGAATTCATTTTATAGGTCTAGTGGATCCTCTTTCTACAGGAAGAGAGTATCTCCTAGTATGTATAGACTATGTGACCAATTGGGCAGAAGTAGAAGCATTAACTCATGCAAGAGAAGATATGATAGCTGATTTCTTATATTTTAAAATCATGCAAAGATTTGGTGCTCCAAGAGAGATAGTCTCAGATCGAGGACTGTATTTCATGTCAAACATGATAAATCACTTCATGTAAGTGTATCAAACTCAACATAGAAAAATATCTCCATACCATCCACAGGCTAATGGGCATGTTGAAGTCACCAATAAAGAACTAGAAATCATTTTAACCAATGTTGTTAATTCAATAAAAAAGTATTGGGTAGATAAGGTACAAAAATTTGTTTGGGCCTATAATACTACTTGGAAAAAAAAACTAGATTTTCACCTTATGAATTGGTTTATGGTAAGAAACGTTTATTCTCTATTAAATTTGAATTACAAACTCTAAAAAATAGCTATAGAAGTAGGAATTGAATTACAAGAAATATAGAAAGAAAGACTCCTACAGCTTAATCAACTTGATGAAATGAGGATGGAAGTACTACAAAGAATTGAATTGGTATAACATCAAAGAAAAGCTTGGCATGATTCATAAATCAATCAATGGAAGTTTCAAAAAGGAGATTCGGCACTGTTGTTTGATTCCAAATTTCAATAGTTCAAAGGAAAACTACAAATAAGGTGGTTGGAACTTTATCAAATTGAGGAGGTCTATGAAAATGGTTCTGTTAAGCTAATACCTATTGATGACAATAGAAGAGCTCTATTATTTAATGGACATAGATTGAAGCTCTATTAGAAACCTCTCAGTAAAGAAGAATTTATTCAAAAGGTAAAGGATCAAGTAGCTATTTTGAAGAGCTCTGCTTCTTCTAGTGAACATGTTCCTTGATAATCCTATAGTCTATCATTAAAATTAAAATTAAAAATAAATAAATAAATAAATAAAATAATCAATAGTGAAAATCCTTCCAGGGATGTTATTGACAATGCACGCCTAGAAAATCAACTTGTTGACTGGCTATGCATTGTAAAAAGGGTTTTGCCTAGAAAACCAGCAATGGCTAGCCAAAGGACAAAAAAACAAAAAATTATATGAAAATATCATCATGACACTATGATTTGTCATCTCTATGTAATAAACTAATCCATGCAAACTTATTTGTGTAGGACACATGGCAAGCAAAAGATAACGTCTAAGGTTAAAGTAAGTAAGACATATATTTTATTTATCTATGTTTAGTTAACTAATTCTCTTTAATTTAATTAAGAATTATTCTATGGAGTTGACCCAAATTTGAATCTTCCAAAATGAAATGACATGACACATGCCATAATGAAAAAAAACAATCATACAACCGAGCTACCAAAGGTGTATGGATAAGTGTGCACGTTTGATATAATCAATTGAGTCATCAATTATCATAATGATGGGACATCATAAAAAGGGGTTATAAATGAAGTAATGAATCACTATCACCATCAATATGACATGTCATCATTTCACATAACTTGTATTAATGAGACAAAATGGTTGGCACACTCCATATAAACATGTGGTGCCTAACTATATCAAATCATCATATCAAACCATGAACTCATGCATCTATAACATTTCATGTGAACCATTTATTTTATACAAATTTAAATAGAAGCTAGTTTATAGATACTCCATCATTGTTGCTTGCAAATCCTCAGTGACTGTTGCCTACCAATTTTTACAAAAGACTAGTCTACACCCTAATCAAAGTTAAAAGAATAGAGTTGACTATAAATCCACATAAAAATGGGACAAAATACAAGTTCAAAGTTGAAGTATATAGGAAAATTTCATAAAGACAAAGCTTATGTGGCAGTTTTTAGAGCCAATGGATGGCTACCTTTTATTGAAAAGTTCCAGGGTTTCAATGAAACAATGGTCAGAGAATTCATCACTAATCTCACCCCTAAATTTTTAATTGTGAAAGGCATTGTTATTCCTATTACAACTCAAGTTATAAGCCAAATTATACAAATTTCAGAAGAAGGAATGAGAGCTACAGGCAAAATTTCTTTTATTGATTTAATTAGTTAGTTTAATGGTAATGAACAGACTAGGACTTCATGTCTAGTAGATTCCAAGGGAAAATCTAAAGGGATTAGTGGAAATTCACTTTGTAAACCCTAGAAATATTTTTCCAAGTGGGTACTCAAGTATATCATTTGTGAAGGGCAACACAGTATTTTAGGGTGACACACCATGAAAATTGTAATACATCTTAAGCATGGGAGGTAAAACCCTCAATACAAAATTAATCTCCCATACTTATTATATGGTGCTCAGAAAATTATGTCTACAACCCCTAATGCTGATCTTAGGCATCATGGCCTTATTCATCTCATTATCAAACATCACTTCCTTCAGTAAGGACAAGAGGTCTAAGAGGAATTTTAGAATAGTATAGCACAACAAATTCCAGATTTGTCGGCATAAGAAACACCATAGGAGTGCTCATCTCCACCTACTGCATCAGATGAGAAAACAACACCAAGGAAGAAATCATAGACTATAGTCCTAATATAAAATCCTTCTTCAAGAAGAATCACAAGGTCTCAAATCCGTAAAGTTTCAAGGTCTCCACAAGAACCTCATAAATATGTAGTACAACCAATTCCCTTGTCAAGAAGAAGAAAATTGAGATGAAAGGTTGATACAGAACCTGAGATGACCAAGGGATTGATGGTTGAGAAGGAAAGCCAACCAAGTGTAGCTCAAAGAGTGACCAAAACAAGGAGGCTCATTTTGATAGATGAAAATGAATAAGAAGATACACACATTCTAAAAAGTCTTAAAATGCTATCTCATTCCCCCATAAATCAAAATATCCCTGCACCTATAGATATTGAAGAAATTCCTTATGAAAATAACTCTCCAATCATAATGGAGGAGCCAATTCCAAAGGAAGAGCCACACATAGCAGAGGAATCAAGTATGGTGGAACAACCACCTATTCCAATTTAAACTATAATGGATAAAGGGAAAACTATATATACCAATGAGAAAGGTGAATCATCTAATCTAAATGATCTCGTTTTGAAGTTAACTTTTCAACTTTCTCAAGCTCAAGCTATTAAACAAAAAAAAACCACTAACATTGCTAACTTGATCTGTCAATTGTAGAACAAGGATCATCTCCACTCATTGTTGGTGCAAAAATTAGATACAACATTTATTGATCATGCAGTAGAAGTTCACTAATTAGAGGAAATAATAAAGGAACATAAAAGTGAACAAATAGATCTTTGGATATATATAGAATGTTTGAAGAAGGAAAATAGGAGATTGCATAGTTTGGTAAACTCTCCTAAAGCATATGATATTACACCTCCTCCTCCTAAGGTATTTTTTGACCAAGGTTGTCAAATAAGTGATACATGTATTCCTCCCTTTGAAATACTACATCAAATTAAAGAAGAATATTCTATACTTAAATAGAAAAACAAAGATGCAACTTCTTCAAACAAACTCTTGGAAAATGAAAAGAAAGAATTAGAAACTAAAGTCCAAGATTTAGAAGAAAATTTGCAGGATGCATACAAATTAGGGGAAACTCTTTTGGCATGTAGGAATCCTTCTCCTGCATACAATTTTTTTTTATTTGAACAATTTTAAAGATGGTAGATTTTGTGGATTTCTTGTCATCTTCCTTACAAAATTTTGTATCCAACAACATTTTTGGAAATTTTCTATAGTGCTGAACCTGATCAACAGGATTTGCTTTGTGAATTTTATTTCCATGATTTGATTCTAGGAGACCATGAGCATAATAAATTTTTTATAAACCTTCATGTGGGAGAAGTTCAATTGAGGGCATTACATTCTACATTAAAAAATCAAATAGCATGGAAAAGCAAATTTGAGGACTATACAAATCATGTTAAGACTATAAGAATGTGTGTCTGACCAGTCTTTCTTATTCCCAGATTGATCAAGTATAATTTTAACTATACTTTGTTAAATGATGAGGTTAAATCACATTATTTATAGGCTCTATATGATTATGTTGTTTCTTTTGATTTGTTTTCAAGATAAAATTTTGATTCAATGGTGGTTGCAAGTGTAAATAGATGGGATGGGACCAACTTTTTGTAATGTCCCTTCGAATATCAAAACAAAAGCTCCAAATTGCTTATCTGAATTTCTAAAAAATATCTTCAAATAGATGAATAAATCACAGTATAATTTCTTATTTATTTGCTCATAAGCTTAAAATAGAGATCCTCTGTCAGGTATACAAAGAATATCGAAAGTTTGGCCTTATAGCCTGAATATTCCATGAACTGGGCTGAATCTGGAACGTCTCGGCCTGCTGTGTAAAAAACATAGTCGCCGACGTCGGTTATACTACCATCGTCGGTCGACTTGTAGTGATCCCCTTGCCGACGTCGGTGATGAGTCGACTGATGTCGGTCTCTGTAAGTCTCTGTTCGCCAATGTCGGTACCTGAACTTTCTGTAGATGTGTACGGATTTTCACAGATCTATACAGAAGTTGTATGGACACTGATATTGCTCAACCTATATGCTTGATCCTGACCTGTAGAATTATGGGCTAATACAAAGATCTATATCTGGAATCAAAACCCAAATAATGAAAATACCTGAAACCCTCGTGATAGCTTCTGTGTGAAGTTATCTCTCAAACTTGTAAGTACATGTGATAACTTCTGGATGAAGTTATCTCCTAATTTGGCAATAGATCAGTTGATCTTTCACAACCTCTGAATCGCTCACACTGAAGAGTTGATGTTCTTTAATGCAGTTTGGCAATAGATCAGTTGATCTTTCACAGCCTTTGAATCGCACACAATGAAGAGTAGACGTTCTCCACTGCAGATGGAATACTGGAACCCTTGACTCAGTCTTCACAGAAGAATTTCTTAACAAGAATCAATATAAAAAATAATCATGAATACAAACTCTCTCCCACGAGAGATTCTTATACACCTTCAAAGGTGTGCTTGCTAAAATTAGATTCCCTTAAATTAGACTGGGGCTTCCTTAATTTAGAACTAGGGTCTTAAAATTAGACCAATTCTTAAATTAGAATGAGGATCCTAAAATTAGACCCAATAATAAATAATTAATAATTAATTAATAATTAATAATTAATTAAAATTGGACCAAATAATTAATATTTGATTAAATCAATCAAATATTAATATCTCCTTTAATTCATGTCCGAAAGAGCCTAAACGAAAGCCAAGCCCAGCTCCATCAAGACCCTCTATCCATCTCATTAGCCTATGAGGGTCGTATAATAGGCTAATCATCTACTCTGCACATGTCAACTAAAAAGGGGACATGACAATCTGCCCCTCCTGAAATTGCTTGCCCTCAAGCAATCCTGAATACCTGGATCCCAAATGAAGTCTTGATTTACAGTGCTGTCAACCAACACAAACTCCAGGCCCTGTCCATCACCACTCTCATCCAATGGCATCACATCACCTCTGTCTTCTGTACGCATATCGTCATCAACATGTGACCCATCTGTAAAAGAAAGCTGAGCCTCTACCACATGTGCTAACTCTTAAACTGAACTCACCTCAAGACAAAGCTCGTCCTCATATCTCTCCTGTGTTGGTGCCAATGTACACTCATCATCGCACTCTATCATGTCATGTAGTATAGGCATCTCCATCCGATGAAAAACCATATGCTTGAAGCTGTTGCCCTGTATTGCCTTAAGAATATGTGTTTTCCCATCAACCTAAAAATGAACCTCCATATCTTTGAGATGAAGAGTAACTTCCTCAAATGAATGAAGCCACTTCATACCCAAGACTAATTCTATGTCCCCCATGTTCACTACAAAATAATTAGCCTTGAACTCATAGTTGTTCAAGCGCAATGGGAGATCTCTAATCATGCGCTCACACCTAAGAGTGTGACCATCGGCTACCTTAACTCTAATCCCCTCAAAATCTTCGGTAGTGAGTCCACGCTCCTCCACCAATCTAGCATCTATGAAATTATGTGTAGCTCCTTCCTGCCAAAACTCCACGGAGTCTGAATGACTCATCCGACTGAATGCTGGATAGGCGTGCCTCCTGTATGTGAAGCTCTAAATCTACCTCTGCCTTAGGCTCTGAAGCCTCTACCTCCTCAAAACTATCCTGCTGTTTGAAATATTTTGATTTTGCATCCTCATAATATGCCCACATCACACGATTTGCTTTGCCCTTAGGCCTCAAAGGGCAATCATGATGGATATCATATGGACCTTTGCAGTAGAATCAAAGCTTCTTCCTGCGTAGATCATTAAGTACCTCACGATCCAAAGGTGGTGCTGCTGGATTGGCTTTTGAATCATTTTTAACCCCAGATTTATCTATGTTAAAATTTGGTCTCTCTGTATCCCCGTTGGAGTGCTTATGGTCTCTCGATGAAGAAGTACCTCTGGAGTTAGATCTACTTGATGGGGCCACCATCTCCATACTGTGCGCCTTCTTCATAGCTTCCTATAAGGAAGGAGGATCAAAGCCTTTGATCCAACCTCTCAATGGTTCTGTCAAGCCCTCCATGAAGAGTACTACTAGTCGCCTCTCTGAAATGTCAAGAACCATAACTGATAACTTCTAGAAGTCACCAATGTAAGACTCTAGACGGCCACTTTGGCGCAACTATGCCAACTCTCAGAAATAGGACTCTGGATCCCTCCTGTCAAAACGCTCTACCAGCCTGTCCACAAACTCCTGATAAGAAGTGATCCAATCATGATGGAGTGTCACCATCCCATGGTGCCACCAATCGTGAGCTACTCCTTCAAGATGTAGTGTTGCATATCTGATAGCATCTTCCTCACCCATCGGTCACAATGTGAGAAATGTATCCAGCTTACTAACCCAGGCATGTGATGTCACCTTACCACTACCGTCAAACGTCGCTAGTGTGAGCCTGTTCGTAGCCTGCTTCAAATCATTGTTCTGGGGCCTTGGTCTCCCATTCTGTCGACCTCGATAATGTTCTTTCCTTTGTGTGAGGAATCATTCAAAAGTAATCATCTCCCTAACCACAGGTGGTAATGACTCCCACTCATCATTTGCTGCCCTGATTGTGTCTATAAATTCCTCCTCATGCTCTTCACCTGCTATCACCTCCTCTGCTTCCTGTCTCACAAAGATAGGCCTAGTAGGCCTATTCGCTATATGAGAAATAGTCCCATGGCCTCTCTATGATCCTGCATCACTCCTGACATCTTCACGGTGTGGGGAATGTCTCCTCGGAGAACCCAATCTTGACAGTGATGCTGTCAACTATTGTAATACCTGGTTATTCTGCCTTTGTCCTTCTCGTAGTTCTCTAAGAGTAAGCAAAACCTCTGGATCATCTTGATCTCTCAGATGGTGAGGAATACGGGCCCTACCAATATCATCACCCATGTCTTTCGCTGGTTGTTCTAGAACTTGAGTACCTTCAAGCAAAGCTCTACTGCGCGTGAAATACCCATGTGGTCCCAACCCTTGTGGCTGCATAAGATCTGTCAAACCCTCAGGATGGCAGGATTTAGCTCTGATACCACTGTGATGTCCCTTACTTAGGGCCTCTCTTATCTGCACAATAAGCACTGATACCACTGTGATGTCCCTTACTTAGGGGCTCTTTTATCTGCACAAAAGCTTTGATACCACTGTAATGTCCCTTTGAATATCAAAACAAAAGCTCCAAATTGCTTATCTGAATTTCTAAAAAATATCTTCAAATAGATGAATAAATCACAGTATAATTTCTTATTTATTTGCTCATAAGCTTACAATAGAGATCCTCTATTAGGTATACAAAGAATATCGAAAGTTCGGCCTTATAGCCTGAATATTCCGCGAACTGGGCTGAATCTAGAACGTCTCAGCCTGCTGTGTAAAAAACACAGTCACCGACATCGGTTATACTGCCGTCGTCGGTCGACCTGTAGTGATCCCCTTGCTGACATCGGTGATGAGTCAACCGATGTCGGTCTCTGTAAGTCTCTGTTCGTTGATGTCGGTACCTAAACTTTCTGTAGATGCGTATGGATTTTCACAGATCTGTACGGAAGTCGTATGGCCACTAATATTGCTCAGCCTATATGCTTGATCCTAACCTGTAGAATTATGGGCTAATACAAAGATCTATATCTGGATAATTCTAGAATCAAAACCCAAATAATGAAAATACCTGAAACCCTCGTGATAGCTTCTGTGTGAAGTTATCTCTCAAACTTGTAAGTACATGTGATAACTTCTGGATGAAGTTATCTCCCAATTCGGCAATAGATCAGTTGATCTTTCACAACCTCTGAATTGCTCACACTGAAGAGTTGACGTTCTTCAATGTAGTTTGGCAATAGATCAGCTGATCTTTCACAGCCTCTGAATCACACACAATGAAGAGTTGACGTTCTCCACTGCAGATGGAATACTAGAACCCTTGGCTCAGTCTTCACAGAAGAATTTATTAACAAGAATCAATATCAAAAATAATCATGAATACAAACTCTCTCCCATGAGAGATTCTTATACACCTTCAAAGGTGTGCTTGCTAAAATTAGATTCCCTTAAATTAGACTGGGGCTTCCTTAATTTAGAACTAGGGTCTTAAAATTAGACCAATTCTTAAATTAGAATGAGGATCCTAAAATTAGACCCAATAATAAATAATTAATAATTAATTATTAATTAAAATTGGACCAAATAATTAATATTTGATTAAATCAATCAAATATTAATATCTCCTTTAATTCATGTCCGAAAGAGCCCAAACGAAAGCCAAGCCCAGCTCCATCAAGACCCTCTATCCATCTCATTAGCCTATGAGGGTCGTATAATAGGCTAATCATCTACTCTGCACATGTCAACTAAAAAGGGGACATGACACTTTTAGTACCTCTTAAAATACAAGAGGTCATGCCCTCCAAATAACTTAAGATGGAGTATGAGGAGAGCATCCTCAATTTTGGAAATCTTAATAGAGGTAATAAACTTTGGGGGATAGTAGAAATGGATTGACATGAGATATAGACCCCCTTTGCTGATCATACCTATTTTAAGATGGTAGAATTAGGCTCCATAATCAGATGAACAATTCAATATATGGAAGCAAATGATTCAAGCACATCAGGGATTTACAAGCAATTTAGACAAACATAGAATAGATGAATTTAATGAATATGATCTGAGTCAAAGTGTGGAAAGTAGAAGCCAGAGATATGAATGCCAATAATTGTTTGCAATGGGACTTGCAAAATGTAAAGCTTGGGGGAGATGATGAGCTCAGAATATGGCTCATTATTGACATGTTATTTCCCTCAATTCATCTCTCTAAGGATATTATCTTATGAAAATCTTAGATTATTAGATATCTATAACATGGAAAATATATATTTGTCTTGTTTATATTGAACCAAATAATAAGTCTTTAATTTGTCATTAATATCTAATAGATAACATGTTTTAGTGATTTTTGTTGTGAAAAATGCTCAGGAAAAAGACACAGGAAATGTAAAGTGAACGTTCAATTTTGATCTTCATCCGGCATAACTATGGACTCCATAGGCTTGGTTCTATGGACTTTAAAAGCTTGGTTCTATGGACTCTGTAGGCTCATTTCTATGGACTCTATAGGCTTGTTTCTAAATACTCCATATGATTGTTTCTATAGAATCCATAGGCTTGTTTCTATGGACTCCATCGGCTTGCTTCTACGGACTCCACAGGTTCATTCCCACTAACTCTACAAGGTCAATTCCAAGAATTTTGTAAGGACTAAGCTACAAATGGGGAAGCCAATGGCCAGATAGGATAAGTGAGAGTCATTCCAGCTGGAATCAAATAAGGAAAATAATCATCTACTATTTTGTAAGATTTGTTTAGATAAAGTTGTAAATATATTTGATCTTAAGACTATTATAGGATAGGATATCTATTTTATTGGAATAATTGGATCTCTTAGAAATCCAATCTCCTATCTTTGGATGAGTGGATCAACCAAGGAATCTTATTCCTTTTCATCCTATTTTGAGTTGATTATATTAGTATAAAATGTAATATTTTCATATATATATATATATATATATATATATATATATATATATTAGATATCAAATGATAGAGAGCAGATAAGAGTGGAAAAGATTTGTATAAACATATTATAGGTTTCGGACAGATTGTAATCATTTCAATTTTATGAATTAATACTTCAATTTCCAGCACTAATTAATCTTTTTTCCTAAGTCTGAGAGGAGCAAGGGCCCACTCTCTTTGGAACCAGGAACTGTGTACGGTATTTATGTTATGTTTTACTAATTCTTTGTTATAATTAATTAGACTCTCGTTACTCATAAAAACATCAAAATAAATTCATAGTTTAAAAGAGCATTTTCTTATTTCCAAGTTATTTCCTTCTAAGCAATGTGTGTTTTCCTTTATAGTAAACATGTGAAATAAATTTCCTTTTGTTAGTGAAGAAGTGTGATTTTACTTTCCACACAAGCATAAATAAGAGTGTGATATTTTACTTTCAGAAAAAGAGTGGATTGATTTGATTTATTACTTTTCATCAAAAGAGTGAATCACATAATTTAAGACACATTTCTTACTCTAGTCAAAGTTAGAATAGGATAATCAAACATCCCCACAAGCATCCCTCTAGATCTACCCTCCCATACCTTACTGTAGATAGCTTTGGACACTAGCGCTAGTTGATAAGACATCAATTGAATATTGATTAAATAAGGAGTTACACAACACTCGTTAGTGGTTATAATTAGTATCACAAGGTGGGATACTAATTTTCCTAAAGGTGGTTATAATTAGTGTCACCATCCAAACGTAAAAAAAAATGATACAATTTTTAGGACCACTATTATACTGGTTTTAGATACTTCCATTTGAACATGTAATTCTAAAACAACTATTAGAACTAAATCTATGTTCAACCACTAAATGTACCTAAAGTACAAATGAATCAAAACCAAGGCCAAACATGATAGGTAGGGTTAGGTATAAATAATTAGTTAATATATCCAACTAATGTTATAACATCCATTAATATCATGATGAAACAAGCCCATTGTATAAGGATTAAGGATATGGTAGAATGGTAAAAGGGGTAAAATGCAAGAGAGATGGTAAGGCAAAGTATGAGGAACAATAAATGATTTTATTGTTCCTAATGATGTGGATATGCATGTATTAATCAACATATGATACAATTAGAATGGACAATAAGATGTAATGGTATTAGGGTTGCCCCCATGTGACAAGGTAAGGTAAATGCTATGGTATGAAATAAAAATAAAGGGAAGGAAAAATAAATAATTTTGTTGTTTCTATTGATTTGGACATGCTCTTCCTAATCAACATATGATGCAACCATAATGATCAAATGTTTAAATTCCTAGCCCACACCTACTACTGATTTAAGATCGAATAATGACATTGTGATCTTTATTGGTGTTTGATTATATTTCCTCCAAAATTTTAGACAAGATGTATTCATAGCATCTATAAAATAAAGTACAGCCATGGATGGTAAATAGGGGGAAAATGGGTTAAAAGGTCTGATTTGGTAATGTAATATAGGTCTTAAATGAATAAATAGATTATAATAGGATGTATAATGGTTGGGCAACAAATGAAGATCAATATTTTTAGGAAAACACAATATTTTTGATTCCTTATTTGACATAATTTTATTTATGGTGGGGCCAAACAATTCTAAATATGCTCTCGATAAGACCAAATTTTTTTATTGTTTGGGCCTAAGAGATGCTACCATTTGATTATGCTATAGAATGAGAGTTTTACTATTGTTATCTTTGATAATGTCTTTATCAATAATTGAATAAAATTTGTGCTCAAATATTGGCACCTCAAAGAGGTTTCAACCAATAAAGTTTTATTAATTATCCCATAGATCCTTCGATAAAGTTTCATTAAGGAATCTTGACATTTGACTTTGACTGTCTTCTAGCAACTCAAACAAGGTTTCACTAGAAGATACTAAGTTTGGACTTTTATTTCCCCTTAAAACCTAAAAAAAGGTTTCACTAGGAGATCATTCTTATTCTGCATGAATTTGGTATTGATCCCCTTAAGATTTTTTAGCTGTTATATCACCATGGATGCAGTTCAATAATTTGAAATAATGTCAATCCTAATCAACACTTATGGGAGGTAGAATGTCAATATAATGGCTAGGTTGGTTGGTGTTAATATCATATATAATGGTAAGAGGAATAATAATCCTCATAAAAGATACTATGATAACTTATTTCAAATTTGAAGTAATCATATTTAAAAATTGTGAGAGGATCACAAATATATTCAAATTGATTTGAAAGGCATGCATAACTAATGTTTTAAAAGCTAATAATGTATTTTAGTTTTGAAGCTAAGTCTGACTCAAGGGACTCTAAATCAAATGTTGAGACTAACATTTATTCTATTTATAATGCTAAATCTGATATCAATTTAAAAATATAACCTCACTTTAATGTTGATTCTTTATCTATTGAGTAATGTCATTGATGTTAAAGGTGTATCTTGTGAAGGTTTACATCAAAGGTGATTAAGAATACTTGGCAGTGTGTGATGTGATAAGGTGCATTAAAAACAAATTTCAATAGAGAGTTTTATCATGAGAGAAGGTGAAAGAGATAATTTGAAGGCAACTAATGCCTTTTATTTATATGGAAGGTATAGGTCATTGTTGTTAAGTGCATAGGAATTCTAGTCATGACATGAAGAGGTAGGTGCATGGTGAAATTAATGAACAAAATCATGTGAAGGCTATTTAAAAATATTTTAGCATGAGAGGAAGGTATAAAATCATTAATGAATGTTTCAAGTTAAGCCTATAGGTGTAGGAATTTTAGTCTAAGTCTACACCTAGACCACTTTTAGATCCTGTTTTCCCTAATGAGGTATGTATTAGTGTAGGGTTTTATTTTTCCCTATTGTTTAATTAGGGAAATTATATTTTTGTGCATACATGGAGTTTTCCTACATTCATGGGATAGGCTAGCTTATGTGGAGATGCGTGTCATAGATGTGTCATAGGTGTCATAAGAATGTCATAAGTAACTCCCTTGATGGGAGTTACTTCTCTATTCTTAGCACCTTGTCACCACCTTTCATGGAGGAGTTACAGTCTATTCTTGTGGTGCCTTGACCACCTTTTGTGGAGGAGTTACTTACATGCTCTCCTATATGTATTCTTCACTTTGGCCATCTCCTGTAAATCAGATTTTTGTTTTCTCCATTTGGATTGTGTAATTTATCTTCTTGTGTTATTTTCAAATTGCTTTAGCATCTATGTGGTGTGCACTTGCTTCATCTCATGTGATCACGTCTCCATTGCACTTGCATTATCTAGATTTTAGCAACAACTCTAATATGGTATCAGAACAAACACAGTAATCATGTGTCCGGTTATGCTTTTAGTTTATTTTGAAATCAAGAGGAGTGGAGTTCTCTTTGTTTTTTATTTCTAGATCTGATCTAAAATTTTAAAAAAACTTTCAATATCATTTCTGGTATCATTTCTTGCATCTTGGGATCCTTGGCCTTTGGGTGTCTTGGTTGTCTTCACTTTAGGTGTTGGTTTTGTTTTTATTCTTGGGTGCCATTGTTTTGTGGAGTAGCAGAGGGAGGAGCAGCACTCAATAGTAGTCAGTACTCACACAGTCCATGCCAAGCTTCTGCATTTTGTGCCAACCTTCTTCTAGTTTGCGCCTAGATTTTGGTCTATGCATAGCTTCTGGTCAGTAGTCAACTTTGCACCACACTTATTCCAGAAAGGCACCTTTAGTTCTACCATTTCACAGTCCTTCTATCAAGGCACCATTGTCCATATGGTTTCCAGTAGAGCTACATTTTTTTGTCTTTTCTGCAAGTTAAACTCTAGACTATGCTTTTTTGAGACCCCTTTCTTGCTTGGCATCCCATGTGGCACCCCTTAGACACTTGGAAATTCTTCATTTTGTCTATGATTTATTTATTTTCAGTTTAAAATTGACTTGTAAAACAAAAATAAGTCAATTTGACTAAATATTTAGTTTTTTAGACAGTTTGTTAATTTGGAGTTTTTCATTTAAAACTTGTATCTTCAACCTACGAAGATGAAGGGTGAGGCCCAATTTGGTGGGAGGCCAATTCCTCCTCACACAAACCTCATTTGGATTCCTTGTTCTATTTTAAATCGAATGAGTGGTTGGAAGGCCACTTTCTCTCTCAAAATAGGCATTTTTTTAATGTTTTAGTGTTTTTTTTGCAAAAACACTAGTTTACAGGAAAAATTAAACCTTTAATATCTTGCAAATGGTAGCTCAGATTTGGGTGCCATTTTTTGAAAAAGTGTTTGTAATTAAATTATCCATAGTGTAGGCCTATTATTTGTCAAAAATGCACTATTTTATAAAGTGCCCAAAATTTGGGTGTCCAGAGATGCATTTTCGGCTGAGTCCGATGTCCTGTTTGCTTTAGTTTTGCACTGATTGCTCTAAAGATGCATTTTCAGCTGAGCCTGACATCTTTTAAGCATGCAACTACATATCTAGGGGGGCTCAATATTTGGGGGGGTGTGATTGCTTTTCACAACTTGCAAATCTTTGCCTTCAATCTCTTTTATGCATAATTTCACAACTTGTAATCAACACAACTTCACCAAAATTTAACTTAAAATGGATTATTTTAAATTTAAACCCCTAACACCCTTCAAATATCATGAATGTAAGGTTAAAATGTTAATCATTCATAGAAGCAAAGGGTTGTATAGGATCACCATGGGTACTGAAGTAGAACCCATCACTGATGCTGAAAAGGTCAAGTGGTACAATTGTAGTGATGAAGCCTATGGATTACTGAGCTTGTCTATGTCTCCAAAAATTCTCTTCTGTTTAGAAACCTCCAAGACTCCCATAGACATATGGGACACCTTAGAACTCTTATTTGGGAAGCTTGATGAGATGAGAGGACATGAGCTTGAAAACAAACTCATAAGTCTAAGTCCTAGCAACTTTGACACCCTAAAGGAGTTTTTCACTAAGTTTAAGGCCCTTAGATTTCAATTGAAATAATGTGGGATAGAGAAGAAATATTATCAACTCATCCTTTATATTCTTGCAAAGTTAGGTCTAAGCTATTTAGTCTTTGTCTCCACTTTCCATGCCACAAAAAGTGCCCTTGGCACTACATGGAAAATGCCTTCTTTGGATTCATTCATTGCCAACTTGAATAGGGAGAAAGATAAGCTAATTCAAATGGGCACAATGAAGTCTACTCAACCCCAAGCTTTGATAGCTGTAAATGGTAAAGATAAGACTTCAACAAAGGAGAAGAAGAAAAAGAACAAGGACTAGGAGAAGAAGAAAGAAAACAACAATCCTGCCAAAAACAACACTGAGTCTTCCTCCTCCAATGCTAAATATAAGAAGGAGAAGGTTAAGTGTGCCTATTGTAAAAATATAGGGCATGATGAACATAAATTCATGAAGAGAAAAATACATCACCTAACTCATCTTCTAGAGAAGCACAACATAGGTGTTCCAAAGTCCATCAAGTAGAATTCATCTACCCAAGATTCTACCAAGGAAAAAGGCAAGGGTAAGGAGAAAGAAAAGGGCAAGGCCCTTGTAGCAACTGTAGCTTCTATAACATCATGGGTCATTGATTTGGGTGTTTCTCACCACATGGGCTCTTCACTAGTTGAGTTTTCATCTTTAGAGCCTTGTAGCATGACTTCAATTAGTTTGGGTGATGACACATCAGTTTTCATTGCATGGAGAGGGTCAGTTGAAATGGAAGGAGGAACATTCAATAATGTTCTAAGTGTTCCATCTCTTTCAACCAATCTCCTATCAGTGTACCAAATCACTCACATTGTTCAGGGCATGAGAGTTGAGTTTTCACCAGATTTAGTGGCTATCAGGGAGTTGCATAGTGATACTACAATGGTAGTGGGTAGGGTAGATCACCAAGAAAGGTTATACACCTTCTCACATTTTGCATCAGATTCTTCTCTAACAACATTGCTGACTCATTTAGATGGAGTTAGCAAATTGTGGCATGAGTGGTTTGGCCACCTTAGCTACCACTATCTTGAGCAAATTTGCAAAAATGAAATGGTCATTGGCTTGCCTCGTGTCTAATTCTCAAAAGGACTTTGCGAGGAGTGTTCCCTTGGGAAGCATCCCAAAGCAAAATTTGACTAAGGCAAAGCTTGGAGGGCTTCAAAACCTTTAGAGTTAGTCCATAGTGATGTATCAGGACCCTTTCCCAAACCATCTTTCACAAGGGCCAAGTACATCCTCACTTTCATTAATGATTTCTCTAGGTACACTTGGATATATTTTCTCAAACAAAAGTCTAAAGTGTTTGAAATTTTTCTAGACTTCAAGGCTCTTGTTCAGAAATAGAGTGAGAAATCCATCAAGGTTATTTGAATTGATAATGGAGAGGAGTATATCAGTTACAAGTTTGAGCAGTTTTACAACATAGAGGGGATTGATTTGTAGCACACAGTCACCTACAGTCCTTCACAAAATGGGGTTGTAGAATGCAAAACTAGGTTCTTAATAGAAATGGGTACCTATATGATTCACTCCAAATCCTTAGCACCATAGTATTGGGTGGAAGCCATCAATTTTGCTTGCTACATTCAAAATAGGGTTCCTCACAAAGGTTTGAAAGGGATAACACCTTTTGAAGCTTGGCATAAAAATAAACCTGATGTTGAGGACCTTAGGGTTTTCAGATCCCTAGCCATGGCCCACATTCCGAAGAAGAAATGCAAAGCTATGGAACGTCAATCCAAGCCTTGCATCTTTGTAGGATATTTGGATGGTATTAATGGGTATCACCTTCTAGATCTAGTCACTCATGAGTTATTCATCGAGAGAAGTGTCCATTTTTAGGAGAGTCCTAGAGACTCAACACTTGACACTTCTTCTCCCTCATCAGATCTAATTCTTCATGATGATTCCGCATCAAATTTAGATCAGCCACAATAGGTTCTCAAGCTAAATACATCTTCCTCTTATTTGAGTTCAGATAGTGAGGATAGTGATGCAGAGTCATCCACCTATAGTTAGTCAGAGGATGAGGAGTTAACACCTAACTCACCCATTTTCAGGCCACTTTGGGCTAGACAGACACTTGAGAGTGCTAGCACTTGGGTAGGAGATCTCATAGATGATAGACACACTAGGGGGGTTTTCATAGAGATCCACATGCCTTCTTTGCTTCAATTTTAGATCCATAGACTTTTTAAGAGGCATCGTGGGTACCTAAGTGGGATAGTACTATTGAGGAATAATATTCTTCCTTTATCAAAAATCACGTTTGGGATTTGACTTCACTTCCTAAGGGAAGAAAGATGTTTCAATGTAGGTGGATATATCAAACCAAGTTTGTAGCAGATGGGTTAGTTGATAAGTATAAGATATGATTGGTCACCAAGGGTTTCTCACAGGTGGCAAGGATTGACTACTTAGAGACCTTTACACTCATTGCAAAGATGAGTTATATCTGACTCACCTTGGCTATTTCTGTAGCACATGGTTGGGATGTACACCAGATGGACGTGAAGAGTGTCTTTCTTCATAGAGACCTAGAGTAGGAGATCTACATGGAGCAGCCACCAATATTTGTTTAGGATTCTTCCTTAGTATGTAAACTTAGGAAATCTATCTATGGCCTCAAACAGGCCCCTTGGGCTTGGTATGCCAAGATGGATTCCTTCCTTCTCACAGTGGATTTCACTAGGTGCCATTCTGACCCATTCTGACCCCAATGTCTACTTCCTGTGGTAGGATGATTTGCTCCTAATTTTGGTTCTAAATTTTGATGACCTTTTTATCAACAAGAGTTTTTCATTAGCTATTATAGCGGTGAAGGCATCTCTCCAAGATAGATTTCACATGACAGACTTGAGTTTGTTGCACTACTTCCTTTCCATCGAGATCTCACACTCAGATTCAAGGATTTCTCTTGCACAGCCTGAGTATGCTCTTGATTTATTGGCTCAATTTCACATAGCTGATTGCAAGCCATCCCCAACTCCCTTTCTATTAGGAGTTAAGCTTGAGGCTGACTATTCTTCACCATTGGTTGATGCCACTCGGTATCGATAACTTGTTTCCAGTATCATCTAATTGACTCACACTAGGCCTAACATATCATATATAGTGGAACTTATCTCCAAATTTATGCAAGTTCCTCATGAGTTGCATTAAAAAGAAACTAAGAGGATCTTACATTACATACAAGGTTCACATAGATATGTGATTCATTACAGACTTGGCATAGAGATTAACTTGGTTGGATATATTGATTTAGACTAAGCTGGTGATTTACAGACTCACAAGTCCACTTTTGGTTACAATTTCTCTCTAGGTTCTAGTCCTATCAATTAGTCTAGAAAGAAGTAGAATGCTATTGCTATATCATCCATAGAGGTAGAGTACAGGGGAGTTGTTAATGTAGCTACTAAGGCTATTTGGCTTCAGGGGATACTTTTTGAGTTTGGCATTCCTATCAGGTAGCCCACCATCATTTATTGTGAAAACTAGAGTACCATTCAGATTTGCAAGAATCCAGTTCAACACTAGCAGACCAAGCACATAGAGATTCACATGTAATTCATTTGAGAGCTTATTCATAGTTAGGTCATTAACTTGATATTTTGCCAGTCTTCAGAGCAGGTTATAGACATCTTCACCAAACCTTTCACTGAGAGCAAGTTCATTCATCTATGAGCTCTTTTTGGGGTGCTATCCACATCTTTAGCAGCATCATCTTCATGGGGGCACACTAGCCTCTTCCTTTATTTTATGTCTCTCTTTTGGGGGGGAGTTTTTTCCTACGGGTTTTTTCCTTTTCTCTATCTTATGGGAGATTGCATTTGTACATGGGTACCTCATTAGGCCTATTTGCTGGGACCCATTTTATATTTCCACACTACCCACCTAATCTATGCTTATGGGGGGGTATTGGTGTAGGTTTTTATTTTTCCCTATTATTTAATTAGGGAAATTATATTTTTGTGTATACATGGAGTTTTCCTACATTCATGGGATAGGCTAGCTTATGTGGAGATGTGTGTCATAGATGTGTCATAGGTGTCATAAGTAACTCCCTTGATGGGAGTTACTTCTCTATTCTTAGCACCTTATCACCACCTTTCATGGAGGAGTTACAGTCTATTCTTGGGGTGCCTTGACCACCTTTTGTGGAGGATTTACTTACGTGCTCTCCTTTATGTATTCTTCACTTTGGCCATCTCATGTAAATCAGATTTTGGTTTTCTCTATTTGGCTTGTGTAATTTATCTTCTTATGTTATTTTCAAGTTACTTTAGCATCTATGTGGTGTGCACTTGCTTCATCTCATGTGATCACATTTCCATTGCACTCGCATTATCTAGATTCTGGGAACAGCTCCGATAGTATGAATATAAGATTTCAAGGAAACTATGCACATGTGAGCATTAGAAAAAGTGAGATAAGTTATTTTAGTCATAATCAAAAAGTTTGAGGTGAATATTTGAAAAAAAAGTGCATGAATCATTGTTTAGGCATTTTTGAGCTAATATAATGTGGTCTTAAACCCAAGAATAAATTTTAGACATTCATTGGCCTTTTCCAACTCTATATGGGAGTCTAAGATGTTATGGAGAGATGTGTAAGGCTTGTAAATAATATCTTTAGGAATTATTTTTTGATTCAAGTGTCAGTCCTTTATAAATAATCATTAACACCAAAAATGTATGTTAAACCTCCATAAAACCCTAATAAGGACCTGATATGAAAGATTTTATTCAAAAAATCTAAGTATGGATTCAAATGACTAGATAAGATATTATATCATGTAGTAAACTCTGTCGCGTACCTCCAAGTGGTGGTTGTTAGTTAGATGAGAGAGAAAATGCATAGCTACAAGATTATTTATCAATAAATTATTATAGCTCTCAAAATTTATATTAGTCAAGACGATTAAATGGATGGGAAAAGAAGCTAGATACTAATTATACATTTACATGATGATTTATTGATAGTTTATATCCTTCAATTTTTTTAATTTTTTCATCCAAGTTAGTCAGTTGTAGACAAACCTAATGGTTTGAATAGTGTAAACCCTAGGCAAAGATGAAGAGATAGATTTGAGGAACTATGCATGATAAATTGATGTAATAAAGTGCATTACTAAATAATTAATGACTTTAATGTCATAATAATTATTTTTATAAGATTTAAAGTTCATTGTATATGGTGAAAATATTTCTCACACAATGTCTTATTTGGTTCAGATAGGACTGTGAGATATAAGGTCAAAAAATTGCTGTACAAGACTAATATTTTACATTAGACCATATGAATTTTCTATCTAAGTATTTTATAGAGATATCATATGACTATTTGTATGCATCAATATTCATGACAACTATTTACACAACAATTGGAGGTCTAATCCATCATTACTAGTTTTAAGGTGAATTGGCAATTCTAGGTAAGCGAGTTACAAAGATATTCTTGAGCCTTTATCTCATAAGTGAAGGTATTAAAATAATATTTTGATGACCCTGAGGTCATGGATAATATATATACATGTTTATTTTTTCATAGTTGAGTATCTTAATGGTTTTTAAGCTTCATTATTACAAGATAGACTTTTGAGGTACACAAGCCTAATAGGGCAGCTTGTACTAAAGGAGCTTTCATGGTATGAATAAAGTATATAGGTCTAATAAAGTATGGATGAGGTCAGTATATTTCATTATATAATTGATTTAATTATTTTTAATTGTTAGAGAAGGCCATCTGAGCCAAAAGGATCATGTTTTACCATTAAGAGGACTAGCCTAATGCAATTAGGTCTCCATGAGACCTAAAGGAGGAGTAAGGCATAATTGAGTTATTGAAAATAGAAATAGGTTAAAATTATTAATGCATCATGTTCATGATATGTATGTATACCTATCATTTTTTTTACCTAAGAGGTTGAAGGTGTGTGGCCAACCAAGTGGTGTGTGACCATGAGACTAGTATATGTACAAGGTAGTTTAGGTTGATTTGATGTATGAAAAATAATCAAATAAATTATTACATGGTTGACAAGAAGTATGTATTTAAATGTGACCATAATATAATATCATAGGTATGGTGATCAAAATTCATGAGGTGGTTATGTTGGTGTTGAGGCACATAAGGCATTTGTGTTTTATCATAAGTAGGTACTTGTTAAAGCCTAGTCAAGTGGGTGCTTAACTTTATTGGGGATCATGATCTAATTTGACTTGGTGATAAATAGAATTTGTTCCTTTTGTTTTATATGACTATAGTATATTTGAAAAGATAATAGTGGGTTTTCTTCATGTTGAGGGTTTCCCACTCATATATGTATTATCTTTTATGGATGGTTCTTAACACTTTGATTGATCAGTATATTTTTTTCATAACTTCATGAATTATTGAGAATAATTTAAATAAATTTTTTTAAAACTAATTCACCCCCTATAAATAATTGGGATTCCAATAATTTTTATTAGAGCCTAGTCCTTTGAAGTAGGTCTAATAGTTTAAAGGAGATTGTATGAGAAGAAACATGTATAGTCATCAAGTATAAGGCATTTTCTCAACCAATAAGGCTCCTCTCTTTAGTGGGAATAACTATGCATTTTGGAGCATTAGAATGAAGACCTCTCAAATTTCCTTTGGATATGACATATCTAAATATATTTTTTATGGATTCAATCCACCTCCTATGCCACCAATTGATGTAACATGCAAGAAGGTAAGTGAAAAAAACTCTAATGAAATGAATTCCACCCTATGTGGTCTTTTAGAGAAAGAATTTGTAAATGTCATGCATTATGATACAGCCAAAGGGATTTAGGAAAAGTTGAAAACCATCTATGAAGGAAACACTAAAGTAAAATTGATAAAGTTTTATACCTATTAAAGGTTATTTAAATGTCTCATAATGAAGGAGGATTAAAATATTACATTATATCTTTTAAGAGTATATGAAGTGGTAAATATCATCAGAGGTCTAGGAGAGAAGTTACAAGAATAAATAGTAGTAAAAAATGTATTAAGATGCATGACTTCTAAGTTTGATTCAAAATTCTATGTTACAAAATAGATCAAATATCTCAACATACTAGAGATGGATGAGCTTCATGGCATCCTGACTACCTATGAAATGAAAAAATGTGATGGAAGACCTTTTAATAAGGAAGATGCATTCAAATTTGATAAAAATTCACAAGGTAAAAAGGTTATGGATGATGTTGATGCATATATTTGTGATGACAAGATATAATCCATGTTTTTTAGAAAACTAAAGAAAGGGTGAGGTAAGTATAAGGTCAAGTTGCCATTTAAGTACCTCAAATATGGTAAGATTGGTCACTTTACATCCAAGTGCCCTAATAAGGATAATAATGAACATGATGGAGAGAATTATTAACATTATGGTGATGATAATAAGTTCTATAAGCTTGAGAAGATCAAAAAGAATTTTAGTAAGTATAAAGCTGAGAAAGGGTCATTCAATAATAAAAGAAGATTTTATACCAAAGAATATAGTAGCTCCTCTAATACAAGTGACACGAGTATATCTAATAGTGATGATGACAACAATGACCATGATAACAATGCAATTTTATTCATGGCCATAGAAACAAAAAATGAATGTTGTTCAAAATGGAGAATTATTATGGATGATGAAGAATTAGATGAAGAAGAGGCTGAAGTGAACCTTGAGGTGGGATTGGTGAGTGCTCTAGAATTATGAGGAAAAATAAATATATTTGAAGAGAGACTAAGTGAAAACAAAAATGAACATGAGGAAATCATCAAACAATTAGAAACCTAGATTGACATAGTCACTACAAGTCTTAATACCAAGTAGGAAGAATGCATCAAGTTTAAAATAGAAATGGAGACATTGAAGGCAAAATTAAATCAGGAAATAATCATGTTGAAGACACATCAAAAATTTGAAAATATCATTGAGGTCCTTGGTGATATTTTGAATAGTTAGAGGTGTCCACATGAAAAAATATGTCTTAGGTTAAAATAAGACCAAATGGGAAACAAGTATAGTCAAATCTCAAAGGATAGTGCACTATTAAGAAGTGATGGTACTGATAGAGTAAAGACCTATATAGAAACTCCAAAATTTGAGATGCAAATTAATCATCAACAATTCAAAAAGAATTTAACTCCTTAGAAAATGAAAAAAATTAGAGATGCATCATTTAACATCAAATAGGTAAGGTATGTTAATCTTTTAAATATTTACCATTTCTCATGAAATCAATATGGACATAGAGCTATGAATTGTATACATCATGCTAGAATCAATTCATCATGGAAGAATAGGGTGAATGTCCATTTCAATAGTAGAAGTAGAATTTTGTGTTATAAGTGTGATCAGAGAAGACATATTACAAGGGATTTTAAGATAAGGCATATGAGGAAGATAAGTCAAGACAAAAGTTTATATAGTCATACTACAACTAAGAAATGGATCAAGAAATTAGAGCCTATGGACAAGGTGAAGGAGGAACACAAGACTAAAGGTGAAGAATCTATGCTAGATTAAACTACCTTTCATATCTAAGATGAGGGCATGATATGGTATTAGATAGTGGTTTCTCAAGACACATGATAGAGGAAGAGAGAAATTTTATTTCATTGAAGAATAATATTTTAAGGATAGTGAGATTTGGAGATAACATAACTACCAATATTACTGGCAAGGGTATCATGAGTTGGATAATGGGAAGATGAAGATAGAGAATGTGTTTATGTGGAAGGACTAAAACATAACTTATTGAGTGTAAGTAAAATGTGCAACCAAGGACACACACTAAACATTCATGATAGAGGGTGTGATATAAGAAGACACAAATTAGGAAGGCTAACTATTAATGATAAGAGGGCTGAGAATAATATGTATGTCTTGAATAAGATAAAGAAGGAGAGATGATTTATGATCAAGATAGATTAATGTTGGATATGTAACAAAAGGTTGGGAAGCCTAAAATTTGATAATATGGTCAAGATAATCTTTAAGAAGTATGTTAACAATATGCCTAAAATCACCAAACCCATAAACACACTTTACAAGGCATGTCAACATTGTAAGCAAACTAGAAAAAGGTTAAAGTATATGGAGTATTATAATACAATACATTTCTATTTAATACATATTGATCTCTATGGAACTATAAGAATCCAAAGCATTCAAAGAGATATCTATTTTATTTTACTCATATATGACAAAATAAGAATAACTTGGGTAGCATTCTTGAAATAAAAGTCATAAGATTTTGATAAGTTTAAGGCATTCAAGGCTCTTTTTTCGAATGAAAATAATAGAAAGATAAAATTCTTAAGATATTAAAAAGGATGAGAGTTTTATTCCAATAAATTTTATGATTTATATGAGGTCTATGGGATAAGGAGATAGTTATAAGTAGCTAGGACACCTCAGTAGAATGGGGTAATCAAAAGAAATAATTTGATAGTTCAATAACTGGAAAGAAATATCATAAATGGATAAAGATTATATCATGTATACTGGAGAGAGGTAGTGAGAACCGTATTCTAAATTTTTTATAGAATATAGATAAGTATTATTGGTAAAAAAACCCCTATGAACTATGGAAAACAAGACTTGGTAATGTGGAACACTTTAGAGTGTTTAGAAGTAAATGATTCATCAAAAGAGATGAGGAAGACTTAGATAATTTTGATTCTCGATCTGATGAAGGAATAATATTGGTGTACTCATAAGTAAGCTCAACCTGTAGAATCTATAATAGGAAGTTACAGAAGATAGTGGAAAGCACTAGTGTGAAGATTGATGAGACCAATTCTAAGAAGTCACATTCTTAGTCAAATGATGCATCAAAGAATTTGGACTTCAATAATGAAGAATAAATAATAGAGATATATGAGAAACAAGAATAAGGTGAGGAAAGACAATTTTCAAAAGGTCCGTCAAGATAGATTCAAAGAGATCATCTTGAATCACATATCATTGTCAACAAGGATACATGTATTCAAACAAGGAGAAAGTTGGCAAGTAAATTAAATCAAGATAATGTTTCTCTATTACAAAGATAAATTTTGGATATGTTATATGAATGAGGATTTAAACAAAATATAAAAGAATGAGACTTGGGATCTATTTCTTAGGCTTAAATACAATAATGTAATTAAAAAAAAATGGGTATTTAAGAACAAATTGAATAAAGATGGAAGAATCACTAGGAACAAGGATATATTGGTATGTAAGGGTTATGCTCAAGATGAAGGGGTAGATTTTAAGGATACATTTTCTTTAGTATCAAGATTGGAGGCTATCAGATTATTTATAGCATATGTTGGATTAAAATTGTTGAAGGTGTATTAGATGGATGTCAAGTTGGGTTTTCTAAATGGGAACTTTGAATAAGAAATGTACATAAAGAAACCTGAGGGTTTATCATTATTAGGTAACAAGGATTAAATTTGTAGATTAAAAAAAGGCTCTTTATGATCTAAAGCAAGCTCTTAGAGATTGGTTCACCAAATTGGACAGGTGCCTATTGGACCAAGGAATCAAAATAGGAGTTGTAGATATTAATATGTATATAAAGGCATAAAATAAACATTATTTGATAGTATTTATCTATGTGGATGACATCATATTTTGTGGAAATAGTGATAATATGACTAGGGATTTTTTAGATGTGATGAATAAAGAGTTTGAGATGTCCATGCTGGGAGAACTATCAGTCTTTTTTGGGTTACAAATAAATCAATCAGAAATAGGTATATTCATTTCAAAAGATAAGTACATAACAGAGATGCTAAAGAAATTTGAGATGGAATATTGCAAGGTAGTTAGCATACATATGATCATAAGTTGTAAGTTAAGAATGGAATATGGATCTCCAAAGGTAAATCAAACATCATATAGGTAAATGATTAGAAGTTTACAATACCCTACTAACTTTAGACCTAACATCATGTAATAAATAGTTATTATGGGAATATTTCAAGTAGACCCAAAGGAAAATCATTTGAATGTAGTCAAAAGGATACTTAGGTATCTTAAGGGGAATATAGAGTTTGAGTTGTGGTATCTAATGAGCAAGGAGTCTAACTTGACAATCTATATAGATGCAAATAGGGTACAGAGTCTAGATGATAAGAAGAGCACTAGTGGAGGATATTTATTCTTAAGAGAGTGCCTCGTATCATGGATAATCAATAAGAAACCATATGTGGCAATATCTAATTGTGTAGTTGAATACATTATAGCAGCTCATGTTACACTCAAGTCCTATGGATGAGATAGACCTTCAAAGATTACAAGGTGGAGTATGATAGTATTATCCCTATCTATTGTGACAATATAAGTTCCATAAGAATATTAAATAATTATATCATGCACTCAATAAATAAGCACATTCCCATCAAGCATCATTTCCTAACAAAGAAGGTAAGTGAACAAAGTGTTAAAATTGAATATGTTTCTACAAAATATCATATTGTAGACATATTAACCAAGTCAATTCCAAAGGAAACATTTGAGAATTTAAGATAGGAATTAGGTGTAATTCCTACCCTTAACAATCATTAAGGAAGTTAAGTGATTATGGGGAGCTAATCATGTGGCTCATTATCCCTAAGAATAGGTGAGTAGTGTTGATAAGGTATGCATGGATATAGGGGAGCATGTTTTTATGGTTATTCATAAACTCATAATCCTACATGTTGATTGTTTTGGTTAAAATAGGTGTGATCTAAGAAGTTTTAGGCATCTCTTTATCATTTATCTCAAAGTGGGAGAAAGTTGAGAATGAGGGAGAAATTACCCATTGATAGAAGTTTCTAAGAGTGGTTATTGTTGTCACCGAATCTTTCACCCTAGAAGAGGGTGTTCATTCCTCTTATATAGTTTGGAAACATGGGAACAATTCCAAGTATGTGGGTGTACCTATTATGGATGTGAGCATCTAAATTTAAAGGCTAACTCCTTGAATATATCTTAAAGTACTTTAACCTATGATAAATATGTGATTATGGGGGAAAAGGGATATAATTTTCATGAAATAAACCTGATATAAAAGGGTGATACACCAATATGTCTTCTACATTACCATTGTAATTCTTTCACAAAGAAATAATGCATACAACACTAGCTTGAGATTCCTAGAATGCACTAGCATTAGTGTTTCAATATGAAGGTGAGATGCATGAAGAATATCTAAGGTAATTGAAACCATATATCAATTTTATATAATAATTTTAGTTATACACTTAAGATATATTCATAAAATTAACTACACTTCATATAACCTTTTACGCTGAAATCACTTGCATCAAACATGGAAGTACTGAGAAAAAGCAAGTATAGATTGATATCACTTTGTTATTCACTATACATATCTTCAAAAAATTTAACATGATTAGATATGAAATAAATATATATTTAATTTATTAGTCTAAGTCAAATTACAATGTCAAAACTAGCAGGGCTTTATCATACATGGTGTTGTATTTTTTTACAAAGGCTAAAATGGCTACTATTTATAGAATTTGAGAGAGATGAGGAGAGAGTGAAGTCTAAGGGTCACTAGAACACTTGTCATGATGAGAGTAATTATTAATGTAGGATAACTAGTTTGAGATAAACCACACAAGGTCTGATAGGACAAATGGCCCTCCATAGAATGAAACTTCATGACAAGTGGCATAGGACTCTCCTTGTTCATTCAGGAAAGTATTTTCATTATGGATCATCTCTCAAGAATTTGAAAATAAATTATGAGAGTTGAAACATATTTACTATATAACATAGGTTCAAACATGCTATTATATTCATAATATATTAACCTAACTACTATATATATTCTATATATGTGTATTTACCATTTGTAGTCATTCATTTCTCTCTTGAACTTCATTCTTCATATTTGGTAGTTACTATTCATCTTGGATTTCAACTAAGATTTAATGGAGGAATATGAGTCTAAGGTTATTAATTTTATATATATTACTTTTATCCTACATGTCTTCCCATTTTAAATTCCCTTGTCATGATGTTCATTCCATTTTAAAATATTTCTATCATCATTTAGACACATAGCCTCATCTTCTCCATCTAGAATATTATCGATCTCCTCTAGAGTCTATTTGATTTGAATATAAATATCAGTCATCAAGATAAAAAATATGAACATAACTCAACTAGGGTCAACAATAGTTCCCCTAACATCTTTATCACTCCATGAAGGCAACCTAGCATGAGGAACATGCTCATCACCAATCACTTGCATATGTAGGTGATCAAGAAGCATATCACCTTTGAATATTCTTAGGTCTACAATTGAAATATTTGAGACCTTCATGAATGTTATTTATTTCTTTATAATATCCTTGGATTAAGATGAAATCCTCTCGATCATTTCCATATCTGATATACATTCTTCATACTGCAAAATATGAATAATGATAGGTACCTCAACCTTTCTATCTTCTTATACATGATATACTTGATGATTTGGAGAACCAAGTATTTATTATTAATTATCTAAACCATCTAAACATGTATCAATACCACATAAATATCTTAACTATCCTTTTGGCATACCATCTTATCCCTTGACCTCACTATGTCCCTCTAGGATTGTAGGATTTTCAATAGAAAACTGATGTCCATCTTCCTTAACAACATACCTTATACTATCATAATTTATAGAAAACCTTAGATATTTATCATTAGTTTCATCAACAAACACATTAGGTATACATTTATTTGGAGAAGAAGGAATATTACCAATCTTTTCAAATTCTTAACATATGGCCTCAAATGTTAGTCATAAGTCATCATCATATTCTTCATAAGTGCCATAATCCAAATCATCTTCATCAATAAAATTAATGAAAACATAATTATTCCCACTATGTTACTTAATTATATTAATCAACCTATGACCATCATACTCATGAATCATATAGTTACACTCAGCAACATGAGAATGTTTGACACTTATCTCAGTTCGTTCAAGTAGATCCTTGTACATGGTGTAAGTCCCAAGATAAATTTTATAAAAGTATTCATAAGGATAATTACCATATTTATATACATATTAATCATACAAAAATATATTATAAATTCCCTCAAGGTTAGAATCACCATCATCCACATGAGATTCCTCCTTTTCATGAACAATGTCATTCAAGCTAGAATTGGTTTCAATGTAGGGTTCAATGTGAAACCTTGTGAGAGGTTGAGTTATAATGGTCAATTTGGTCCCATACCTTGTCATAAAGGATAAGAGGCACCAATTATCTAAGAGATAACCACCAATATTTTTTGTAAAGTCTGTTGACAAGAAGATTGCAAAATAACCTTGAAGGTCAACAACAACTATATATTGAAGGATAGTAAAGCTAGGACAATAGTGCAATAAAATATTAAAGTTTTTTTATCATCCTTATGATCTTATAAGGTGTAACATATAGTTTTATCACTCATTTTATATGAATCTCATATTTTAGTCTCAACTTATCAGCTACAACATTCAACATGACTGAGGTAGAGGCTCCACTATCAACTATGTAATTGCAAGCCAATTTATCACCCACTATGAGAGTGAGGTAATATGGTGGGGGTTTATTAATCCTAGTATATAGTTAAACAATAGTGTTAGGATAATTTTCAATTAAATAATTACTATTACTTTGATTTTAAGATGAAGGACTAGTAGGAATAGTGGACAATTTCCTTTGTAACAAATCCTTTTGGCCAAACATATGAAGGATATCCCACAAGGAGATATATGATTTGGAACTTTTCAATGAATCCAATATGTTTATGGAATTATTAATCACATTTTATTGAGTCATTGTAGGTGAATAATTTATTTAAAATTTAGGAATAGAGGAACCTTAAACATACCTTACCACATTTTGACTTGATGGAGGCATAGGATCTTTTGGAACTATCACACTTGTAACCATGCCTTATTTCCTTGTAATAGGATTGGATGAGCATGTGGAAATGTTACGTTCAATTCATAGAGACTTCCTTTTGGATCTAGTATTGTTTTAAATATAGGATTTTTGATTGATTACAAAAGTGTTTTCCACTAAGAATTTGGTGAAGGTTTCTCCTTGAGGCTACCAACCCTCATTAGCTTACATCATCACTTCATCTTCAGCTGATAGGAGGGGATTAATTACTCCTTGAGAAACAATAAATTTATCTATATTCTCATTATCATCCATAAATTGGCCTTTATACTAATTTTATTGCTACACTAAGTTATTATGCATAGGTATCATCTCTTTTGCATTGGTGGTGGAGTTAGGATTGTACACATTGGTAGGTCTATTAGATTCAGGATATCATTGACCTTTTCCTCTTAAAATTACTAACCATATTGTTGTTGATAGAGGTAAGGATTATGATAGGCACCTAGATGTATGCTAGCTTGCCTAATCTGAGCTCTTAACATTTGAATTTATGAATCTTTATCCATGAAATTATATTCCTTCTTAGGAGTAGATCTAGGCTTGGTGTTATCATTAGGAATTTGGGCCACATTTGAAGTGTTAGCATAAGTATAAGATAATGGAGGCATAACAACCTTTAAAGGAAACCTTATATATTAGATGAGACCATTTTTAGCTTTGATGGCATGGTCATATGATTCAAGAAGAGTGGAAGCACCCATGGATTGAATAATGATAGAAATTTTAGTAGCAATGGCTCTCAAGTAAGTAGAGAAGACAAAACTAGAATGTGGCCTTATGAGAGGAGGTAATCTATACCAAGTCTTTTTAAACATCTCATTAAATTCATGCATTGTTTCCTTAGTTCCTATTTTGATTACATTAAGATAAGGTATAAGAGATGTATGGTCACTTTCATCTTCAAATATAAAAGTTGACAACACCCTAAAATATTTCCATGATGTGATAAATCCACCTTATAGAGTCATATACCAATAAATATATTTCCATATGAGGTATGTGGAAAGGATCCTAATGGAAATATTATCTTGAGTAACATTGTGGAGACTACAAAATTTGGAAACATCCCTAATGTGTTCACTAGATGTAACATGATTCTCACCATTGAATGTAGGCACACCTTTTATGGAATTAGGGGGAATGTTATCATAGACATGAAGATGGATTCTATTTTAATTATTGAAGGTAGCTAAAACATGATGTCTAGCCATGTTTTCTTCAAGATATTCAATTTAATTAATCTATTATTCTCTATAAAAATATATTAGTTCCTCAAGGGTAGATTAAGTTGAGGCTACTAAACTTCAAGTGGAAGTTTAGGCTGAATAGGCTGATTAATGGGGTTGAACAATCTAATATATGACAACCTAATGAGAAACATGATTTATAATATAAATTTTATGAAAAATATTGGTCTTGAACTTGATTTACCTTGATGGATACCCTAAATGTTGAGTAGCACACTTATTTGTAGTTGATGTTCTCAAGAACATCATTCACCTTAACAAGTTATATTGAAGAAAATGGGTCCCACTAAGCATGCCAAAACTATTGTCACCAAATATTAAACCATATAAGAGAGTATTTAATCCTATTATAGATATGGGAAACATGGAAACACTTCTAAGTATGTGGGTGTACCTATGGTGGAAGTGAGCCTCTAGGTTTAAGAGCTAACTCCCTGAATATATATTGAAGTACTTTCACCTATGCTAACTATTTGATTATAGAGGGAAAGGATATAAGATTCATGGAATAAACTTATTATAAAAGGTTGATGCACCAATATGTCTTCCACATGACCATTATACTTATTTCACAAAGAAACAATACCCATAACACTAGCATGAGAGTCTTAAAATGAACTACCTTTAGTGTTTCAATATGAAAGTGAGATGCTTAAAGAATATCTAAGGTATTTAAAACCATATATTATTTTTAGAAAATAAGGCTCATTATACACTTAATATATATTCATACAGTAAACTACACTTCATATGACCTAGAAGGCTGAAATCACTTGCATCAAACATGGAAGGACTGAGAAAAAGTAAGGATAGATTGATATCTCTTTGTTATTCACTATAAATATCTTCACACACTTTAAAAAGATAAGATATGAACTCAAAATAGATTGAATTTATTTTTCTAAGATAAAGTATAATGTCAAAACCAATAGGGCTTCATCTTACATGGTGTGGTGTTTTTTTAAAAGGCTAAAATGGATACTACTTATATAATTTCAGAGAGAGGAGGAGAGAGTGAAGTCAAAGAGTCACTAGAACACTTGTCATTTTGAGATAAGGAGTTATTCATGTAGGATAATGAATATGAGATAGGCCATGCAAGGTTTGATAGAATAAATGGCCCTCTAAAGCATGAAACTTCATGAAATGTGGCATAGATGTCTCCTTACTTGTTGAGGAAACTATTTTAATCATGGATCATCTCTCAAGAATTTAAAAATGAATTAGGAGAGTTGAAAAATATGTACTATTTGAAGGAGGTTTAAACATGCTATGATAGTCATAATATGTTCTCATAACTACTAGATATCTTCTAGACACTTGTATTTACCATGTATAATCATGCATTTATCTGTTAGACTTATTCTTCACATTTGGTAGTCACTATTCATCTTGGATTTAGACTGAGCTTTAATGGTGGCATATGAGTCTAACGTGCTTGCTTTTCTATTAAATCCTTTGATCCTACATGGCTAATTATGTTGCATTCCCTTGGAATGTTGGTTATTCCTTTTTTAAAAATATGCTTATCATCATTTGGACATGTAGCCTCATCTTATCCATCTATAATCTAGTTGAATTTGCTTTATCAAACTCCTCTGGAGTCTCTTAGATTCAACTGTTGATGCCGATCATTGATCTATGACCAAGGAATCTGAGATTATGATATTTTGTAGCATTTTGTACATTCTATGGATCATATTATCAACCCATCTAGTTAACTCTCTCATGCCACTTGGTAGTCTCACATTTGATCTAGGATCCTTGAAATTTGATCCAATGCACACCATTAATCTTAGTTTCTTATTTAAATTCCATTGATCCTAGCCTTTAAGATCAAATACAGACCATTGATCTACTTGTTTAGTTAAATTGTGACACTTGGTATGAGCATATGCACTCTCAAGATAGTTTGAATCTTTCACCCTCACTCTCATTTTTAGATCTTATCTACATGATTTGATTCCCTATATTGGATATAGGTCCTATTATTTAAACATGGATCATTGATCTTATCTGTACAACTAAACACATGCCATTGATCCTTGATCTAGTCACTTTTTGAATTTTTGACCCTATTAAGCACATATATGTCATCGATATTAACTTTATTGAATATAATTTCACCACTTATAATATTTACATTCAAGCTCAGGATCCTTTAGATATTTTAAACTTTATTAATTAGTTACCTAAGCCTGAACTTGACATCCCCATGTATGTCTATCTCTACTATTTTAACTTTAAATGCTTATATCTTGAAATAACAAGCTCATAAAGACACAAAATTTATAGAGGATGATCTTGGCACCAAAATCATCATGTCCATGTAGTATTTTTGGCTTTAAATTTTTTCTTATCATACTTTTAAAATGTACAACTAGACTATCTTGTTCATTCTTATGTGACGTTTGACCCCATATATGACTCTAAATGACATAAGACTAAACTAGATCATGACCAAGGTTAGAATGGCATTAAATGACATAAAATAGTCTCAAAAACACCCTATACCATAGTATGTTATACCCCCATATCAATTCTTGACTATAGGGGGTTGACCCAATTTAACTTTTGGTCAAAATGGTCAATATTTGACATCAATGACAAAGGGAGAGATTGTTGAGTATTGTCATTTATGTCAAAGGTGTATATTTTTAAGGTTTATGTTAAAGGTAATTAAGGAAAATTATTAGTGTGTGATGTGATAAGGTGCATGAAATAATTTTTTCATGAAAGAGTGTTGTCATGAGAAAAATAAAAAGAGAGAATTTGAAGGTAACTAATGCCTTTTTTGCATGGAAGGTACATGTCATTAATGCCAAGTGCATAAGAATCTTAGTCATGACATGAAGAGGTAGGTACATGATGAAATTAATGAACACAAGAATGTGAAGTATGTTTGGCTCTATTTGAGCATAACATCAAGGTATAAAATCATTCATGAGAGTTTCATGATGAGCATATAGGGGTGGGACCTTTAGTCTAATTCTGCACCTAGACCACTTTTAGACCCTACTTGGCCTAATGAGGTATGAAGATAATATTTCAATGAAATTATGCATATGTGAGAATGGAAAAATATTAGAGAAGTTATTTTAGGCATGATCACAAATTTTTAGGTCAAGATTTGAAACAAGAGTTCATGAATCACAATTTTAGGCCTTCTAGAGCTCATAAAATGAGGTCTCCAGCCCAAGAAGCACTTTCAGACATTCATTAGCATGTATAAACTCTACATAGGATTATAATATATTAAGGAGAGATGGGTAAGGGTCATATATAATATATTTAGGAATTAGTTTTAGATTCAAGTGGTAGTACTTTATGAACAATCATTAGCATGAAAACATGTATTAAACCTCCCTAAAACCCTAATAAGGGCCTGATATGAAATATTTTTTTCAAAATATATAGTATGGATTCAAATTATTACATAAGCTATTTTATAATCTATTAAACTCTCCCAGGTACCTCCAAGTGGTGGTGGTTAGTTAGATGAGAGATAAAATGCATAGATACAGGCTTATTTGTCAATAAATTGTTATGGCTCTCAAATGTTATATTAGTCAAGAAGAGAAAATGGATGGGAGAATAATATAGAGACTTGTTATACATTTATATAATGATTTTTTATAGTTTATATCCTTCAATTAACTTCTAATTTGGTAATCCAAGTTAGCTAGTCCTAGATAAACCTAATAGTGTGAACAATGTAAAACCCAAACATAGATGAATAGATAGATATGAGGGCCTACACAAGATATATTGATGCAATAAATTCAATGAATAATTAATTTGTGAATTTTATGACATAATAATGATTTGGAGAAGTTGTTTATGTTAGTATATATGGTGAAGAAGTTTTTCACAAAATGACTTGTCTGGAACAGATATGATTATGAGATATAAAGTCATGAAATTGGTCTGTAAGACCAATATTTACCATTATACAATATTAATTTTATATATAAGGATGTTATGGATATCTCATATGATTTTTTTAATGTATAATAAGTCATGAAAATCATCTGCATTGTCATTGGAGGTCTAATCCATCATGATTAGTTTTTGAGGTGAATTGGCAGTTCTAAGTAAGCGAGTTGAAAAGATGTTATTGATCCTTTATCTCTTGAGTGAAGGTGTTACAAGAATTTTATGATGGATTTAAGGTAATGTATAATGTGTATAAATTTTTCATTTCTCATAGTTGAGTAGCTTAAGCTTTTTTAAGCTTCATTATTGTAAAACAAAATTTTGAGGTATATAAGCTTAATAGGGAAGTTCATCCTAAAGGATATCTGATGGTATGAATAAAGGATACATGTCTAATAAATAATGGAGGAGGTCATTAGATTTCATGGGATAAGTTATTTAATGATTTTTTATTTTTTGACAAGGCCATCTAAGCCTAATAGGATTAATGTTTAGCATTAAGAGGATAAACCTAATGCAATTAGGTCTCCATGAGACCTAAAGGAAGAGTAAGGCATAATTGATTTGTTTCAAACCAAAATGGATTTAAATTATGATTGAATCATTTTAATGAGATATATTAATAAATATTATGTGGATTAATTAAGAGGTTGAATATGTGTAGCTGACCAAGAGGTGTGTGACCATGAGACTAGTATATATAAGGTAATTTAGTCCTATTTTATGTATGAAAAAGAAGTGAATAAAATATTTCATGGTTGAGTATAATGAGCTCCTAAAATGAGAAAATAATAGAAGAGAAGAGGCATGGTGATAAAAATTCATGAGGTGATTTAGTTTTTTCCTAGTTCACTTACAACGTTGGTACTTTCTTGCAAGTAGGTACTTGATAAAGCCTAGTCAAGTTGGTGCTTGAATTTATTTGGGTTGGTGATCTAGGTTGAGTTAGCGCTCAACAAAATTTGGTATTTTAATTTATAATATTGTAGTCCATTTGGAGAGATCATAGTGGTTTCTATTCCCTTGAGGGTTTCCCCCTCATATATGTGTTATCTTGTTTGAATGGTTCTTTATGATTTGTTAGATCACTATATTATTTTCATAATTTCATGAATGATTGAGTATAATTTAAATATTTTTTTTTTAAATAGTGATTCACACCCTAGTGATTATTCTTCCAACATCATCTAGTGTGGAAATAAATATTTTATGTTAAATTTTTGGTATTAGATGAGTAATTTCCTATGGTTTAATAATGGGCTCTTTGTAAATATGCTCAACTAAAGATGACTGCACAAAGACTATCTTGTCAAAGGGATGATTATAACCAAAATGCAAATGTTCAATAATAAACTCCATAGAGACAACATTTTCAAAGTGAGCCTCCTTAAAAAATGGTCAAAATAATTATTTTGCCAAAGCTAGTTATAATCATTACAAGGTGAATCAATAAAGACTATTTTGTCAAAGAGAGACTCCTTAACCAAAGGGAAAGGGTAAACATGTAACTCTATAGACATTGGTTTGTTAAAGTGAGTCTCCTAAAATAAAGGGAAAGGGTCAAAGGGTAATTCAACATAGGTTAACTCATGACAAATTTTTGATTCAACAAATACATCACATATCTATTAGATATCTTGGCCTTGGATTACACTTGGTTAAAAAAACTCATATTTGGACACATCTTGTTCTTTTAATGGTGGCTCTTGGAGAGTTAATTATTTCCTCCTATGGTTCAAATACTGACTTGGATTCTCTAAAGTGGGGGAAGGTTTACAATGGATTAATAATGATTTATAGTTTAATAATGATCTCTTTTTAAGTAGGCACATCTAAGATGGGCTTAACAAGGATTGAATGTGGGTCTAAGATGGTAACTATGTTCTATCTAGTTGTAATTCTACCACCTTATTGGGATAATAAGCTACCAAATTTAGAAGTGCATAGAATGGTAGTGAATGGGCATTAAGAAGCTTGGATACTAACATAGACCATATAAATAGGGTCTAGAATGGTAATAATTAGGTGTTGTAGAGCTTGGTTTCTAATTTAGTTTGAAGGATGAGGGCCTATAATGGTAATCCTTAGTCATTTTAAGACTTTGTTGCTAATTCAAGATGTATTATGGGGCCATGGAATTGTAATCTCTAGGTACTATGAATATTGGTTTATAATTCACATTGAAGGATGAGGGCCTGGATAAGAAGGTGCTACCATAAAATAATACGGTAAATGGTCATGCCTGTGTTCAACGCATGGAATTATATCGTATGGATAGGAACCCATAACATAAGCTACGTCATCATATGACTCTTAAATAAAAGGTTTGTGCCTTTATTCAATGTAAGGAATGTTATAAGATGGATATGGATCTATCTCATATGCTACATCATCATATGACTCTTAAATAAAAGGAATTATGGTCAAAAAGTTTACATAGTCAAGATTATATATAGTCCTACTATGTGTGTAATGAGGCATGTTTAGATATATAGATAGGTATCATGGAAAAAAAAGGGTATAAAGGAAAGAAAAATTTGAGGTATAAAAAATTGACCTTTGGATTTATAAAAGAGGAACAAAGGGATAAACAACTAAACTAGGAAAAGGTAAATTAAAACAAATGCAATACCAGTCTAACAAAACAATATTGATTTACCTAAAAGCACTTATAATCAGTAGAAAAGGTATCATGAAGGCTCAAATTCATCTATGGTTAAAGTAATAATTTTCTCATAGGTAGTTATAATCAGTGATAAGAGTGTCTAATAAATTATAACAATTACGAACTAGGATCAAAAGATAGCAATGATTTGTTGAAAGGTGGTTATAATCATACTAAAAATAAGGCTAGAATTAGAAACCAAGAAAACATAAAAGAAATCAAAATCAAATTAAAATAATGTAATTGGATCATAAATAATTGATAATTATTTCACTTAAGACTCAAAGTTTGATTCATGAAATACTATTGGAACAATGGAACTAAGACACTAAAAAATTCAACATAATAAACTTAAACAAATTACATGGTAACCACTTGGCTCAAAAGGACACTCTAAATAAAGGTAAAAAACAAATAATAATTGCTAGGTATATGAAAGAGTTATTTGATGTCAAATATTAAATCAACCCAAATAACACAATCCATCACAAAAGGTAGATAACTTAAGCCCAACCTAAATTAGGTTTTGGTATGAACCTAATTATTTAAGATTTGTACTTTCAAAGGTTCAATTTTAAATTTAATGTGAAAATACTTGAATGTTATAAGGAATAAGGGATAGAATAAAAGGGGCAATGTAATCACTCATTTGAAACAAGAGAGGTACAATAATAGCTTTAACTTGGTTTCAAAATTGATAAGAGGTTGGCATAATTTTGGCAGCATAATAATGATCTTTCAAACAAATCTTATAGCAAATGGTTTTGGAATAGAATATCAAAAGCAAAATTTTGGGACAAAATAGGAAATATAATGATGCCCCATTTAAATAAGAGACACACAAAAAGTTTTTAAAAAAACTTTGAGGCAAAAAGTGTGACACAAACAGACAGAGTAACCCCTCTGAAGCTAAGGAGGTGTAAAAACAACATGATGGTTTTTGACTTATTTTGATGCAATGACACAAATAAATAGTTTTAGTCTAAAAACACACATGTAAATCAAATAAATTAGAATTATTACTAATTTCTTTTCTTATATCGAAATACTAACATGGGTATGTGTAAATGTTTCCAAAGTCTCTACCGATATACCAATGCTTGTGAAGAATTAAGTTTTAATCCAAAAATTAAAGTATAGGTGTAGGTAGTGTTTTTATTCCCCCCTCTATCTCTCAAACATTGATACATGGCAAGAATTGAGAATAATTAGGACTAAGTATTTGGAAACAAATTCTACTGAAAGTGGAGTTTTGAATAAAATCTATAAGTCTCAAATGTACTAAATGGTCCCAAGTGTGGCTAAAAAAAGGGCATGATCATGTCAATTAAATCAAAACTACCTATCTTACTATGCAATGGTGTATTCATTTTCATAGTGACTCTAACCATGTATTCATTAGTAGATTTTGATGTATAGATACCATATGGAATGGGTACTTATTGGGATGGTTAGGCTAACCACCCACCACTATCTCATCCAAAATTTTATCTAATTTGTATACCCCACCATAGATTGGGTTTGGTATGACGCAGGAGATAAAACCCCAAGTGAATGCACCCCTAAATAACTCGTGGGAAGGTGATGAACTCCCACCCACAAGCCAAATGCATAAAAATAAATAAATAAAAAATGAAAGATTTTAGAGGTCATTTATTGGTCACCCAAGTCAATCAGAGCTTGAGAAGAGCATGCAAAACATTATTTTTGACACAAAATTTTAAACAATGGAAATAAACTAAGTGATTTTGGTCACCTAAGTTCCCTAAAGGGTACAAGGGGAGAGCATACATGTAATAGTTTGTAATTTTACACAAATAAAGCAACTAGTCTAAGAACTTTGAAATTTAGCTAATAAAATAAAACAAACATAAAGTTTAAAAAATCTTAAGAGATCTAACTATGACACAAGTTTTTTATAATAGCACCAAATCTAATTTTGATTGAAATTTTGGAAATTTGGCCTTGTTTGTACTCGTAAAAATTTCAAAAATAACTAGAAGACAAATATAACTAAGTGGATTTCTATGCACTAAATAAAATGTATGTGATATTTTAATAATACTTAATATTTTATCTCCCCACCTTACTCCTACAAAATGTTAGGGGGTTTACATTATTGTAATCCCAAAAGAAAGTGTGTAACAAAAAATTAATTTGATCTCTTGAATTTTTATTTTTGTCTCAGAGAAAGTGTCACCAATCACATAAAGATCGATGCTAATTCGTAAAATCGATGTCAATTCAGTCAGATCATTATCATTTCCTAAAAACACATAAAAATGTGTGTCAAAGAAAAAATGGTTGATACAAAAGTTTAGAACTCATACTTCTCATGAATCTACAAGGAAAAGATAAAAAAGACAACAAGTATGTTGTTAAACATAAAAATGACAACAAACATATGAAGAAAAATCAATTTTAGCTATGTTCCTGACTTGTCCTATCTTTATGAAGAGATCTTAGTCGATTCTTATAATTAGTGATGATTTACATGATCATCATCAATCTGTACAACCTTTTTAAAAAAATTGTGGAATTCAAAGCTAAAACTCTAAACTTAAATATTCTAATGCATCCATTAGAAAAACTAAAGCTATCATATCAATCACATTGGATATACATGATGCTTGGTCACACTAGGTGTGCCATTATGTACCTTAAGGGCTTGAAAAGTAAATAATATGTAGATTAGTCTCTTTATAGTCCATATGAGAAAAAATCAAGGATAATAATTCACTAATACTAAACACTCTTGCCTAAGAAGTAGGGGAACATAACATAATAAGCAAGATCACAAAATAGAGATGAAGATAAAATAATTTTTTTACCTCATTTATCTAATTTGATGCTTAATTTTTTTCATAAGGATGTTCATGCTCAACCTATGATGATTTTAGTATTCTAAAAATTATCTTCCATAGTTTTATAATCTCTCCAATAGTCACTTATGGCTTGGTGTGAATCTTGGTATAAATTGGGAACTATAACACTACTCTAAAAGGGATTCATGAAGGCATTCCAATAAAATAACCTTACACACAAAATATTATTAAACAATGGTATGGGCAATTTTTCTTATATCTCAAAGAACTAAATATAACCTTAAGTAGGTTAGGTTAAATTCTAACTTGGGTTGAGTCTAAATTAACCTAGGTTCAGTTAGTATAACTATGGGTGGGTTTAAGGTATTCATGAATCTTGACACCTTAGTTTCATATATTTATGAGGCATGGCAACTCAATTTAGATATTTGTGAGGTGTGAGTAATATTTTTCAATATTCTTTAGATAATAAATCACTTTATTAGCTCATTTGACTTTTGGCTTCATATTTGGCTAAAAATTTCTTTTTTAGTAAATGAAATTCACTAATTTCATTTGGAATTTTTGTTTATGTAAGTTAATTAGGATTTTTAATATAATTAGTCTTGTTTAGTGTTTTCTAAATTTTGTAAATTGTTTTAAATGTTATTAATTAATATATTGATAGGATAAAAATGGTAAATTACTATGTCATAATTTGAATAAGGTTAGAATTGAACTAGGCTAGTGATGCATGTAGAATAATACAAAAAATAAGTTAGCCTTGTCACATTTCTAGGTAATTAAATCCCTTATGTGGATGAAATTGGGAAATTTAGGTGATTTCTAGGATTATAGTGTGTCATTTTCTATAAATTGAACTTAATGTCAGTTTAGGCATGAAAGTGGATAAAACTAAGTGTTTATGGGTACTACATATGATATATATGTTATCATAGTTGGTATCATCATATATACATGCTTCACTTAAAGACACTTTTTCTGTTCAAGTGTTAACTAATCATTACATGACTCAGGGCCTTTACACATATTAAGATTTGTTATTATCTACCCATTGAGGGAGCATACATAGATACATAGATTCAACATGGATAAATTCTCCCATTGGGGGCATTATACTTTACATATTTCTATTTCCCAGGTTATATCTTTCAATACCCCATATCATAGATTTAGCATGGATTATATCTTGATATTTATCATCCTATACGTCATAGATTTTTTGCCAACTACCAATATTATAGACTCAAATTATGTACATATTTTCTATTATATGTATTTGTACCACATGTTCATGCATAATTTTATCTATATCTTTATTAATTTACAACTAATTTTATCTATTTGTTTCTACATTTATTTGAGGGCATTTGAATATGCCATTGTTTTATGACTAAACCACTAATTTCCATGTCCTTGTGTGTGATTTATTGATCATGTATGCAGAAATTTAAACATGTCCTTTCATGTAGATATAAGCCAATATTTATTGATATTGATATATGTGTAAATTTGTACATGTCATTATATGTATTGATCTCTTAGACTTAGTGACATGTGACCATGTCCCTTGTATTGTGTCCCCTTGTCCTAATTTTTATGCCTCATGTGTTTGTAAGTATGCTTTCATCTATGTCATGGCCATGACACTTATCTCCTACTTATTTCAGATCAAGTTTATGATGCCATTAGGGACCTCATGTATTATCCTTTATCTTTGAACTCCTCTATGGACATCATACCCCATCCCCCTAGGTAGTTATTCATATTTGTTGTTCATATACATGCTTACATTTTTATATCTATCTTCATAACCATATGAATAATCTATCTAACATACATCATACACTACCAACTTATGTTTAGATTATTTTTACATTATGATGTCATGTTTACACATTATATTGGTTTATCACATATTTATCATATGTTTTTAGTCTAACATATAAGATGCATAGATTTTATTTTGAGGATATTTATTATAGTGGTTTAACAACTCCCCTTAAAAGAGGGGATATTCACATGGGCTTGTCATATATATCAAGCCATATTAATACACTTATAACATAGTTTTCATCACATAGACATATATTACAAAGCCTAGATTCAGTAAAACGTTATGAAAAATAGTCATACACACACACACACACACACACACACACACACACACACACACACACACACACACACACACACACATATATATATGACTATTTTTCATTATGTTTTACTGAATCTAGGCTTTGTAACATAGTTTTCATCACATAGACATATATTACAAAGCCTAGATTCAGTAAAACATAATGAAAAATAGTCATATATATATATATATATATATATATATATATATATATATATATATATATATATATATATATATATATATATATATATATATATATATATATATATAAATTTCAATTTTACATAGAAACACACATTTTTGGTTAATAGCATGACACAAAGGACACTACCACAGTGTGATACAAAATAATATACCACACTAATATCTAATATCCATAAAAATAGCAAATTTTAGAATCATCGAAAAGGTATAATAATTATTGTTTAGGTTTATATAGTCTCAATTATAAATTATTATATATGCTCAATTAATGGTTAGTTGTAGTATAATAACATAAGTTTTGTCAAATTGGAGGCATCATGTCTGGCATGATCTCTCCCATTTTAGTTTTATATACTTAGATTAGTATCACTCAATCCAAAATCTATATATATAGATATGATATTTAGGGGCATGTGCATGGCACAATGTTCCCATATGTTTAGTTTGACACCAATACTCTCAAATGAAATGACAACTCCATGTCATTCTCCATGTTATTACTCCATACACCATTTGCATCAAATTCACACTATATTAATGCCTTATCCTATATTACATTGTAGTATTTTTCATCAATCTAGTGTATTTAATTTATTTATTGTATTTTTCATAGTGGGAGTATGATTGATGAAGGTGAGGGTAATTTTAGGATTGAAAATAAAAAACTACAAAATTTATCAAAGAGGGACAAAGGAGTAAAAAATGGAGATGGACACTATGGAAAGTGTTTGAGGCAAATGGACAAAAAAAAGATGTTCTGGCAAAACCCAAAAAATGGGTAAATTGAGATTTACAATAATTAGGAGTGGAATGGTGATATGGGACCTTAAGAAAGAAAATGTGGGGAATGGAATTTCAAGTGTATGGATATAATTTGAGGATCAATGGGGCTATAAATGGAGATATATGAAAAAAAAATTACTCTGATTTCTATTTTCTATTTTCTATCTATCTATAAGTATTATGAGATTCTTCTAAGAATCTATGGATAGTTTTATGGAATTAATAGAATGGAGATTTCCTAGTTTTTGGTTTCTATCAATTATCTAGATACAAGTCCTCTAATAATCTATAGATACTCTACTGATTGATTGGGATGATAGTTTTTTGTAAATATTTTGAAACTAATATAAATGGGCCCCAACATTTGACGTCTACCTAAGGGTTTAAATATATCACTCTGGCCACCAATGCCATCTAAGTGAGTAATTCTCTCTAGAAATTTTTTGGCCACATGTTTACCTCTCAATGATAGCTATTAGTTTTCCTCATGGATGAGAACTACTCAATCGAGAAGGGGTCATTTCCCATTTTATTGGTAGGTCCTCTCAATGGGCCATCTACTTTAGGGTTCTTATTGTACTCCTTATAATGAGTTTTAGGGCTTTCACCCAATCACTTCCCATAGTTATGTGGTAAATTTTTTACCCTGGTCTGAAATAGATTATAATGATACAGAGAATTACTATATGAAAAATTAATTAAATGGTTTAGGTAGTAGAATAGAGTTAAGAATTTTAGAAGGAAAAACATGGCCCTAGAAAGTGGTTTGATACTAGATGAGAGGATCCTTCCTAAACAAGTTAGTAGATAATTACAAATACAATAAATAAACTACAAAATTTATCAATATATTAACTCAAATAAGAAGAACTAAATTAAAATGGTTGAATTGTAGAATTGGTAGCCTCTTCAAGTGGGAAATCTTCTTTGAGAAATATCAATACAATAAATGTGTGGATGCCTTCATTAGCCTCAACACTTACTTATATACTAAGTTTAATCTATGTAGCTACTACTTCCCATAAATTTGGGATTAAAAAAAATGCTCATGGGATGATTTATAGAGCATATGCATCCATAAAAAATATTTTAATAACAATGTAAAGAGAAGGGGTAGCACAGTTTCCTAACATACATTCTTGAGTGCCTGAGTGACTCCTAAACCATTTTACATTTCATAGTTTTTGAGTATCCATAAATCCATCTTAGATAGTTTCAGTTATATTAAACAACTTCAATTACATTGTGTAGTTTTAGTTTCTTCTTCATCTACTGCACATGGATAGACAATGGATGAATCATAACATACTTGAGTTCTTGAGCCACCTATAAAGGAGGGTTAGATAATTAATCAACCTAATCTAAGTTATTTATAATTATGATCCACTAAGTAGGGGTGGTAAATGATGCAATCAAGGCCAACTTGAGTTCTTGAGCCACCCACACATGGGGATTGAGAAATCCATCAGCTTAATCTAAATTATTTATTATTTGATCACCATATATATGCAAACATAATATACCACCAAATTTTAACGTTTTTTCTCATACCTAATGAGGTATATTCATTCCTTTCCTATCTCTCTCTCATCTATTCAATCAGTTTTGTATTTTATTTTGATGTTTCTTAAGGATTGATTCCATTAATGTTTCATTTATAGGACATGTACTAGAGCATGCTTCACAAAATTAGACCTACATTCATGGGATTCACTTATTACATAAGTATGGGTATGTTTCTCTTCATTTACCTTAGTTATTTCACTTTACTACATTTATATAATAAAATAGGGGAGTTTAGTCATCTAAAATGTCATTTTAATGCAATAAGTGTTACTTGAGACCGCCTTATCCTAGTTTATGCCTAAACTTATCTTAAGGAATTTTTTGATCCTTTTCTATATTTTGTGTGGCTCTAACCCATTCCTATACATACCAAAAGTAGCTCTAAACCACTCCCTAGGCACCTAAGCCCCTTTTTCACTAACTCATGCAATATAGACATTAGCATAGCCCTTTGAAAATTACAACATTACACTATTGACCTAGGGATAGTGATACTATCCCTTAGCTCCTTAATCCCCTAATGGATATCTCTTTATTCCTAAAATAAATCATAAGGTCAACCTAGACCTATTTCACATCTTTATAAGCACTAGAATGCTATATATAGACTAATTTTATTCACTTATCCACTAGATGGAAATTAGATGCAAATATTTACAAATAAACTTAGAAAGTTTTATAAAAATCAAGGTTATTAATCCCTATTATTCCCTAATTATAAATACACCCATCTAGAACAACCTAGATCTCATATTACTCATATTTCGAATCTTATGTCACACTCAAACATTCAAACTAACACTTATATTAGCATTCACTTACACTTAAATCAACAATTAGATTGGGATAAATACATTGATATTAATCCCCTTTAGAGGTATTCGTATGTAGGTAATGTTCAACACATGTAATTTTTAAGTCACATTTAACTTACCCTGCTAACACCACTCTTTTCTACTTTTTCTCCTCAAATACCTTAACAAATATGGAGGCCTAGGGTTTTGCATTAAAATTAATCAAAATAGGGAATAAATAGTAAACCAACATTCATACAAATAGGAACAAGTGTCTTAATACTAGTAAAAGGTCTACCTAAAATCTCATAACCTCAATTTCAAGTGAACACTATCATCTAATAGAGGAAACTAGTGCAATGCACTACTATCTAGAGGACCGAAATATAGTCTAGAAGGATTTTTAACTCTTATTTCTAGTTTATGACACTATGTATAGCTTTGATGCTAGTTATCATGCTATTATTCATATATCTTAGTCAATTTCCAACTAAGTACATCTCTTTTAATTCATTTTATATTTATAGAATAATTAAATAAATAAATTAGTGTAAAAATTAGAGGATGTTGATATTCTTATATTTATTCCATGATTTACTATTCTAGCAATTTATCAACCTAGAGTTTTACATTCCATAACTTCTTTAAAATTCATATCAAAATTCAATAGTAAGTATTATTGAATAATACCACTCAGTAATAAATTTCATGATGTATATCATGGCACAATACATAGAAGTGAGGTGCATGATATGGATCATGATACCTAAAAATGTAACAATTACATCAAGCCATAAATATAAACACAAGATGTTACAAATTACAATATAATGTCACACATAAGATCAAGGTAGCTATTGGCTAATTTTGGCCTACTTATAGATCTTGACATTTCAATAAATATTCAAAGGGTCTTGTTCTAGAGAAGGAGGTTGAAAAGAGTGATAAATGGAATTAATGGTCCAAAGATCTCATGCAGATTGCAAAGCTTTTTAAACACTTTAAGTTAACATAAATTATAGTTTGTATAAAGTCAAGAAATTAGGCCTCCATGGTGGTCATAACATTCAGGAGCATGAACCATGTTTTTTACAAGCCCCAAGAGTTTATTGAAGCCTTGGAGAGTCATGCAAAAGATCAAACACAATTCTAAATGAACCAAACCATCATGAAGACATCATGCAAAAATGAATTAGACCAGTTCACTTGTGTGATTTATAAGTGCACCTTAGATAGCCTCACAAGTTGAAATATTGTAACACTATAGACTTCTTAATGTTAGGAACATGCTTTACAAGTTTCATGTCTGCACAAGCTTTCTATCTCAAGTTATGAAGCTTCAAAGTTGGACTTATAGGGTAGGACATTCACACAAGTGTAAAGTTTGAGATTCATAAAATGACCATTTGGGATTCAAAAAGTCCTTAAAAGGTTTAAATTTAATCAAGATATAATGACATATATAATATTTCATTTTGAAAAGAAATATATAATGGTTTGTACTACGTTTAAATGAGTCGAAAGGCCCCTAGGTTAAAAACCCTTAAAAGGATACAAGTTTGATGAGATCTAATGATGTAGATTCACTAATCAAAGCTCCAAAGATATAAGGAGACTGACAAGAAGGTAGGTCTAATCTATACCAATTATCAACATTCATTCATACCAATAATCCAATGGTGTGTAAGAAATGGTAGGAAAGTGGGCCTAGGTAGACCAAAGGCTCACATCGCTTCATACATCTTGATCCAATAGTATGAGTGAAAGTCAGCATGATAAAGGATCTTCCTGATAAGAAATCAATGGACTCAATTCAATCATACCAAGGAGATCAATGGTATATAGGAGACCTCATAATGAGGATATATGAGGCCAATGGGAGAAAAGATAGGTTGGAGTAATTTGATTGACCCAAGAAATATTTGATAGATAAGATCAAATAAAAGGAAATATTTTTTACTGATAAAGTCTTATAGAGATCATCCTACCACCATTAAAGCTCATTTTAATGTCATTAAAGTGCCACTATGATGAAATCAAGGTAATCAATGATAAAAGGGCACTATTGAAGCTAAATATAAATCTCTAGTTCAAAGATTCATGGCATACAAGGTCCATTATGTGAATATGTTTGCCATTCTTTAAAGGAAACCTATATATGATGAGATCTTAGTTTATATTGATAATCAAAGACAAAAATATGTCTTTTAGGCCTCATGAACATTAAAAGAGGTTATGTAGTCTATAGTTCTACATCAAAATAAGTGGATAAATCAAAACCAATAAAGGAGATTGGTTTTGTATCTATGGAGAAGATCTAGGTCTATATATTGGGGCTACATATATGTGATCATGAAAAGGTTCCTCATCTTTCAACATGGCCATAATTTTTTATAGGTAGCCATCTAAAGTAGGAAAATACATAGTTTTATTAGATCCATGAGCATGAAATTTTTATCTTTAGTTGTATATGGAATGACAGATCAAAGAAAAGGATATGATGGTTGGGACTTGCATCTAAGAGCATTCATTTCATCTTTAGAGCCTATGTGGACTTTTTCATTAGGTAAGCCATGAGAAGTGTCCTAATTAGCCAAAAAGGGTGGTTAATCATTTAATCAAAAGATGGTAGTTTAAGTTTCAACTAATGATCCAAGACAGTGTGTTTCCTCTCTAATAACATGTTCCCACATTCTTTCTCTCTTTTCCCTTATCCTATATATCCTAGTCTCATTCCCATTGTGCGGGCTCTTAGCTCTTAGAAATTTTCATTATTTTTTTGGGAAACAATACTCATTGAGAATCTTGAAAAATTTTACTCATTTGATATGGTTAAACCCTTTAAAAATATTGTAAGAACTACCTTATGAAGTAATTATATTAACTCTCTACCTATTTCTTATCTTCAATCAGTGCTTACTATGTTTGTGTATGGTGAATTTGTGAAGGAGAATATTCCTTGTTTACTATCCTTCTTCTTTCATCTTTGAAGGTGTTTTCAAGTTAAATTATATGTCTAGATTAGTGTTATACTTTGAACTTCTTATATGAAATATTTATTTAATTAGTGATATTATGAGGTTGTGTAAGCTATAGTTGTCTTATGTTCATCTAGTGTGGCTTCAAGCTTATATGAGTGTCCATTTTAACTTTGGTCCATCACAATTTTAGCCTTATTATGAGCCTTTAAACCCTTTATAACCCTTTCATTGATGATTTTCATTAGTTTATGTGAGAATTAAGAGAAATATATCCTTCTCTAGAGGTCAAAACTCATTATAGGTGATCCACAACCTAGGGTTATTCCCATTGTGTAGCTCAATTGGAGGGAGAATGAAGAAATCTATCCAAGGGTGCAGATTGAGCTTAAAATATTGTATATAATGCCTAATGGGAATAAATCTCAAGGAATATTAATCAAATTTTATGTTTGTTTGATCATATTTGTAGTAGTTAAGCTCCCAGACAATGACATTCGGTGAATCCACAAGGAAGATTCAACATTCTAGTAGTAGATTAGTGACTTAATCTCATGCCAAAGGTGAAAACAAGGTCATCTTCAAGAGGTATTCTATTTGAATTTGTTCAACTACCTTTAAATTTAGTAAAAATATTAAGGTTTTCTAATATAAATCCATATCAAGGAACCTTTGTTCCTAATTCGTTTTCAAGGCCTACCCATACAAGAAGGCCTTTGTTAAACCTTTTTATAGCCATGACATCCCCTAGACATTTTCACTTGGTGACATTTAATGGACAAATTCCTCTAGACCTTACCTAATATGATCCTATCCCATTTAAAACTCTTAAAATCATTCCTTATTATATTGGAGACCAAGTTACAACACCTTTTAAGAACCTCATGGACATAGCGAATTTTTACAACATCCATAATGTCATTGAAGATAATATATCTATTAGGTTATTAGATAATTATTTTAAAGGAAAGGCCCTAGGTTGGTATGAAATCCTTACTTCTAATTATATTCAAACATGGGACCAATTATATGATTCCTTGTGTAAGATTTGAGTATAAAAGTGACCTTTTATCACTTAAATATCAACTAATTTCTATTAAGAGAGCTCCTGATGAAGTCATGCAAGACTTCAAAAGAAGGTTTCAAAAAACATTGGATAGAATTCCAATATCATTTAAACCAACCCATAACTTTTCCTTCCTCTACTATTTGAAATATTTATAAAGTAACATAGTAGTGATGATCCAATCTATGGGAGGGAATATACTTTTAGATGCTTATGAGGTGGCCATCAAAGCAAAAAATTATTTGGTTCAAGCTGGGAAGCTTACACCTAGACCCCCAATTCCCTTATTTCCTAAAATCATACCACCTCCTATTATTATCCCTCTACTTTGTGTCATTCCTCCTTATCCAACAATTATTGTAATACCTACACCAAAACATGAGAAAACTTTCACTAGTGCATCCAGTGATTCCCAAGAGTAAAATAATGTTTAATAGCTCAAAATCATGTTCCAATCCTTAGGAATGAGATAGTAATATTTAAGAGGCAACAAGATTTAAATAGGCCTTATCAAGGCTCATATCAACCTCAACAACACACTTTTCAAATAAATAGGCCGCCATACAAATGGAACTACCAAGTGCAAGGCCAAGGTCAAAATTAAGGACAAGAGAAGCATGGCTATAATAGGAAAAATAACTACAATCCTAATGTTGTAATCACTTCTAACACCTTGGTCCTAGTTCAAACTAATTTGGCTCAAAAATTTGAGTGTAATATGCCTTTGAATCAATCTTTTGGGAAATCCATTATCCCAACCACTAATTTCACCTAAGATTTCAATGATAAATGCAATAAATCTATTAATTTTGGGTACAACCAAGCTCTTGTGCCCCAAAACATAGAGGTACCTATGATGATTAAGTCAGAGGAGACTCAATAGGTTAAAATCCCTAGTCGAGGATCAATCTAGTTAGGTGATACAATGGTGAAATATGAATAAGAAGAGTTTTATGCACTTAAAAAATAGGATAGTTATAATTAGGATTATATACCATTATCATGAAACAATATATTCAAGATAAGGAACATGGATGGTAACCAAGAAATAATAAATGATTATCCTAACTTTACTCCTTAAATATAAAATCCAATTGGCCATAATACTATTCCAAAGGTCCCAATAGCCCCAAATACTCAAAATTAGGTAGATGTCTTGGTCCCTTAGAACTCACAAGCTCAAGGTACAATTGTGGCCCTTAAAGCACAATCAAAGGTTGGTGGTCACCCATCAAAATTATGGAATAAATGAAAAGATCCAATGTGAATGCACCAATGTGGTACATGTCCTCCATGATTGGTTAGGTAGACATCCTTTAGGAAGGAATATCAAAGATTAATGTTGTAAAAAATCCACTAATTAAGGAGAATGTAATCCTCACTAATTCAGCTAAGGGACCAAGTGAAGGGAAATTAGGTAAAGTAGTCAATCCTCCCACTTCTATATTTTAGTGATCTTTGTTAACTCTCTAGTGAATAATTACTTAGTGGATAATGGGATTATTTCCATGGTAATGTCAAAGTCCATAATTGATCATCTTGGTCTAAATTATGAACCCTAGTCCAAAGGAATGATGCAAATTGATGGTTCTTCTACCAAGCCATCTAACATAATTATGGACCTCAACTTAGCTCTACATGATTTTCATAGTGTCTCAATGGTTCAAGATGTATTGATAATTTATTTGAATCCTCTCTTTGTAATATGCCTATCTAGAAATTTCATAGCAAATATTGGAGGTTATCTCACAATAGATTCATCATACATGGTATTCAAGACAAGTTATGGGTCTAAAGTATCAATAAAGGCTGAACCCATTTCATAATTCCATATAGAGAATTATGGACTAGAAAACGTCAATATAAATTTCACCATCATTGATGAGGATAAATTTACAATGGGTCAAGAGGTGAACACTCATCTACAAGAGATACTAAACATGTTCTTAGATAAACTATAGAATGGAAGCTAGTTGGTAGACCCATTAGACGGTTTTGAAGAAAGGGACTTAGGTGTCTATTATTTACATGAAGAGATCCATTCTATGCCTTCCCTCATGAGGCCTCAATAATATCTTATCACTTTATGGAAATTGTTCTTTTATGGCTCAATGAGAAAGCATGGAGTGGGTGAAGGTGTTATGCTAGTTTTCCCTTCAAATAATAAATATTTCTCTTCATACAAGTTCTAATTCAACTGCTCCTATAATGTAACAAAATATAAAGTTCTCATATATGACATTCAATAGGATAGTAAGAGAGGGATTAAGCAATTACAAGTATATGGGGACAATGAATTGGCTATGCACTAAGTCAAAGGCCAGAATGTAACTAAGAACCCCTTAATGAAGTCTTAAAAGCATATAGTGTGGGAACTAATTAAGGATTTTGAGGCCTTCAACATCCAATCAGTGACAAGGGACCAAAATCAACATGTTGATAGACTAAAATCTATGGGGGGATAATTTTTATATCCCTAATGAATTAAAAAGAATGAAGTTGTAACCAAATGTGAAAGTAGTAGTAAGACCATCAGTGATAGATAATGAAGCTCATTGGCAAGTCTTTGAAAATGACCAATAAACTATTTGTTTCTTGAAATAGGAAGCAGATTTCTCCTCCATCAACCAAGGAAAGTTTTAGCATTAGTATGGGGATCATATTATTCAAGTAAGGTCCAATAATCTTCCTAAAGGGCTAGTCACCCTAGAAGGTCTTTTTCATGAAGGGGGTGCAATGATGTCAACTAATGAAGATAACTATGAGATATTTATTATCCTTTAATATAAGATCATTAAAATTGGAAAGGTAAGCACTAAAGTTGAAAGGCTTACTTTCATAGAGTTTTATAAAGAATATGCAGACATCTTTACTTGGTAATATAGTGACCTAAGGGGTGTTGATCCTAAATTGGCCCAACACACTATATAACTATAAGATAATTATAATACTATTAAGTATAGTTAGAGACCTATGAACCCCATTATTGAATATATCACAAGGAAGGAAATGACCAAGTTAATTGAATTGAAGATCATCTCTCCAATTAAGAATTCCTCAGTGGTAGCTAATCTAGTACCTATCAAGAAGAAGAATGGGTAGATCAAAATATGTGTGGACTTAAAGGATATAAATAGGGTATCTTTGAAGGATCATTATCCCCTACCATCTATGGAACAAATCCTTTAGATAGTTGTTGGTTCATAATGCTTATCTCTTGTAGATGGGTATTTAGGTTATAACCAAGTGCTAGTGATAGAGGAAGATCAATACAAGACTACCTTCCCCACCAAGTGGGGCTCACTTGCTTACCAAAATATGGATTTTTTATTTTTTAATTCTAAGAAAACCTTTTAGACAGAAATGGACATGGATTTTGAAGGGATGCTAAATCAAATGGTACTAGTCTAATTATATGAGATCATAGTTTTCTTTGAGAAAGTTAGTGAGCACATGAACTATTTAAGGTTGATATTCATGAGGTTTAAAGATTATTATATCTCTTTAAATCCAAATAAGTGTTTTTTATATACATGAAGGCAAACTATTGGGTCACATTATTTTAAAAAAAGAACTATCCATTGACCCTAATAGAATAAGTTCCATCTTAAACTTGTCTATACTAAATCACAAAAAGGGATCAAGAGCTTCATTAGGAAGATTAACTTTGTGAGAAGGTTCATGCCTATTTTTACACACCTAGTCAAACCGATCACAACTATGCTAAAAAAGAGATAGGTGTTTGATTGGTTAGATGAGGGTAAGGTAGATTTTGAGGCCATAAATCAAGTCATTGCCCAGGCCCCCTCACTCATAAATCCTAACTTCTCTGAGGACTTAATATTTTACACCTTTGCTAATGTTCACAACATATCAATTATGTTGATGTAGAAGAATGGTGAAGGAATGGAGCAGATAATTACCTTTTTTAGTCAAGGGATGGAAGGATATGAGGTGAGTTACACCTTTATTAAAAAATAGATTTTTGTATCCTTGAGGAGTCTCAAGATGTTTAGAACAATACTCTCCAACAATAAGATCCATCTTTTAGTGTCTCATCTTGGAGTTAAGGTCTTCCTCCTTAATAATGAATTAAATGAGAAAAGAGCATGTTAGATCACCAAAGTAATGGAATATGATGTGCAGATCAAGGTCACCAAGTTGGTCAGATGTAAAAGTTTGTGTGATTATATGGTATATGACCTCTAATAAGATAAAGAAGCTATTTTGGTGACCCAAGATAACTCACAAGTAGGTACACCTCCACTTCAAAAGATCCAGCTTCAAGATATGGCTAATTTATTAACAATAGTAGAATACCCCCAAGGTTTAGATAGATCCAGAAGAAGGTACTTTAGGATTTAATCTATACCTTATGCATTGGTTTATGGAGTTATTTTAATAAGGGACCTTAATGGGGTAATCCTTAGGTGCATAGATGATGACCAAGTGGCAAGGCTCTTAGAGAAGGTTCATAATGGACTTACAAGAGGACATTTTTTTACCTAGAACCATAATATTAAAGGTACTGAGGGATGGTTATTATTGGCCCCATATTTTAAAGGAGGTTCACGTATGGGTTATAAAATTCTATAAGTGTTATCTCTGTATAGGAAAACACAAATTAGAATCCCTTCCACTCAATCCAATTTAAGTAGAGAAACCCTTCATACAATGGGATTTAGAATTCATAGGGATGATCAATCGACCATCAAGTGTATGTCATAAATGGGTGCTCATTATAATTGACTACTTCACCAAGTGGGTAGAATCCATTAATTAAAAGGAGGCTAATGAGGGTGAAGTGTTGGACTTCTATGATATCTTTGTGACCATGTTTGGTGTCCCAACTAGTATAATCTTAGACCATGCCTATCAGAGTTGTTACCAGAATCTGGATAATGCAAATGCAATGGAGATGTGATCACATAAGATGAAGCAGGTACACACCACATAGATGATAAAGAAATTTTAAATTATACAAGAAGATAAATTACACAAGACAAAATAGGAGAAAATCTAATATCCAATTAACATGAGATGGCCAAAGTGAAGAATACATATAAGAGAGCATGTAACTCCTCCACAAAAGGTGGCCAAGGCACCCAAAGAATAGACTGTAACTCCTCCATGAAAAGTGGTGACAAGGTGATAAGAATAGAGAAGTAACTCCCATCAAGGGAGTTACTTATGACATTCTTATGCCACCTATGACACGTCTATGACACACATCTCCTCATAAGCTAGCCTATCCCACAAATGTAGGAAAAATCCATGTAAGCACAAGAAATATAGTTTCCCTAATTAATAAATAGGGAAAAATAAAAATCGACACTAATACCCCCCATAAATGCAACTTAGGTGGGCAGTGTGGAAATATAAAATGGGTCCCAGAAACTAGGCCTGATGAGGTACCCATGTACAAATGCAATCTCCCATAAGATAGAGAAAAGGAGAAAACTCGTAGGAAAAAACTCCCCCTCAAAATAGAGACATAAAAGAAAGAAGAGGCTACTGGGCCCCTCAAAGATGATGTTGTTGCAGATGTGGACCACACCCCAAAAAGAGCTCATAGATGAATGAACTTGGTCTCAATGAAAGGTTTGGTGAAGATGTCTACAACCTGGTCTGAAGATTAGTAAAATATCAAGTCAATGACCTAACTATGAATTAGCTCCTAAATGAAATGTATGTGAATCTCTATGTGCTTGGTTTGCTGGTGCTAAACTAGATTCTTGCAAATTTGAATGGTACTCTAGTTGTCACAATAAATGATGGTGGGCTACCTGATATGAATACCAAACTCAGAAAGAATCCCCTGAAGCCAAATAGCCTCAGTAGTTACATTAATAGCTCCCCTATAGTCTACCTCTGTGGATGATATAGCAATAACATTCTACTTCTTGCTAGACCAACTGATAGGACTATAACCTAGAGAGAAACTATAACTAGAAGTGGACTTGTGAGTCTATGAATCACCATCCCAGTCTAAATTTGTATATCCAACCAAGTCAACCTCTATGCCAAATCTATAATGAATCCCATATCTCTGTGAACCCTATATGTAATGCAAGATCCTCTTAGCTACTTTCCAAGGTAGCTCTTGAGGTTCCTATATGAATTTGGAGACAAGTCCCATTGTATATAATATGTTGGGCTTGGTGTGAGTCAAGTAGATGAGACTACCAACAAGTTGTCGATATCGAGTGGCATCAACCAATGGTGAAGAACAATTAGCCTCAAGCTTGACTCCTGATAGAAAGGAAGTCTGAGATGTCTTGCAATCAACCATGTGAAACTAAGCTAATAAGTTAAGAGCATACTTAGGGTATGCAAGAGATATCCCTAAATCTGACTGTGAGATCTCGATACCAAGGAAGTAATTCAACAAACCCAAGTATGTCATGTCAAATCTATCTTGGAGATATGCCTTCACCACTATAATAGCCGATGAATAACTCTCGGTGATCAAAAGGTCATCAACATATAGAACCAAAATTAGGAGAAAATCATCTTACTGCAAGTAGACATTGGGGTCAGAATGGCACCTAGTGAAACCTGTTGTGAGAAGGAAGGAATCCATCTTGGCATACCATGTTCAAGGGGCCTATTTAAGGCCATAGATAGATTTCCTAAGTTTGCATACTAAGGAAAAATATTAAACAAATCTTGGTGGCTACTCCATGTAGATCTCCTCCTCTAGGTCTTCATGAAGAAAGCCAATCTTCACATCCATCTGGTGCACATCCCAACCATGTGCTATGGCAATAGCCAAGGTGATTTAGATAGAAGTCATCTTTGTGATGGGTGCAAAGGTCTCTAAGTAGTCAATCCTTACCACCTGTGAAAAACCCTTGGTGACCAATCACTCCTTATACTTATCAACTGACCCATTTGCTGCAAACTTGGTCTGATATATCCACCTACATCAAACCATCTTTCTTCCCTTAGGAAGTGAAGTCAAGTATCAAGTGTGATTTTTGATTAAGGAAGAATATTCTTCCTCCATAGCATTATCCCACTCAGGTACCCCTGATGCCTCTCAAAAAGTTTGTGGATCCAAAACTAAAGCAAAGAAGGCATGTGGATCTCTCTGAAAATCCTCCCTAGTACATATGTCATATGTGGGATCTCCTACCCAAGTGCCAACACTCTCAAGTGTCTATCTAGCCCAAAGTATCCCAAAAGTGGGTGAGTCAGGTGCTAACTCATCATCCTATGACTGATTAGAGGTGGATGACTCTGCATCACTATCCTTGCGATCTAAACTTGAAGAAAAAGAAGATGTCTCTAGCTCAAGAACCTACTATGGCTGATCTGAATCTGATGAGGAATCATCATGAAGAAGTAGATCTCATGAGGGAAAGGAAGTGTCAAGTGTTGAGTCTCTAGGACTCTCCTAAAAATGGACACTTCTCTCGATGAAAAGCTCATGAGTGACTAGATCTAGAAGGAGATACCCCTTAATACCATCCAGATATCCTATAAAGATGTAAGGCTTGGACTAAGGTTTCATAGCTTTGCATTTCTTCTTCGGTATGCAGGCCATGGCTAGGGATCAAAAAACCCTAAGGTGCTCAACATCAAGTTTTCTTTTATGCCAAGCTTCAAAGGTGTTATCCCTTTTAAAGCTTTGTGAAGAACCCTATTTTGAATGTATCAAGCAAAATTGATGGCTTTAGCCCAGTACTATGGTGCTAAGGATTTGGAGTGAATCATATAGCTACCCATCTCTTTCAAGAACCTATTTTTGCATTCTACAACCCCATTTTGTGAAGGACTGTAAGTGACTATGCACTACAAATCAATCCCCTCTATGGTGTAAAATTACTCAAACCTATTGCTGACATACTCCCCTCCATTATTAGTTCAAATAACCTTGATGGATTTCTCACTCTATTTCTCAACAAGAGCCTTGAAGTCAAGAAAGTTTTCAAACAATTCAGACTTTTGTTTGAGAAAATATATCCAAGTGTACCTAGAGAAATCATCAATGAAAGTGAGGATATACTTGGCCCTTGTGAAAGATGGTTTGGGAAAGGGTCTAGATACATCACTATGGACTAGCTCCAATGGTTGTGAAGCCCTCCAAGCTTTGCCTTTGTCAAATTTTGTTTCAAGATGCTTCCTAAGGGAGCACCCCTTGTAAATTCCTTTTGAGAATTGGACACAAGGCAAGCCAATGACCATGCCATTTTTGCAAAGTTACTCAAGGTAGTGGTGGTTAAGGTGGCCAAACTACTCATGCCTTAATTTGATAACTCCATCTGAATGAGTCAACAATACTACTGGAAAAGAATCAGGTGCAAAATATGAGAAGGTGTATAACCTTGCTTGGCGATCTGCCCTAACCACTGCCACTGTAGTATCACTATGCAACTCCTTGATAACCACTGAATCTGGTGAAAACTCAACTCTCATGCCCTAACCAATGTGAGTGATTTGGTACACTGATAGGAAATTGGTTGAAAGATAAGGAACACTTAGAACATTATTGAATGTTCCTCCTTCCATTTCAATTGACCCTCTCCCTGCAATAGGAACTGATGTGTTATCACCCAAACCAATTGAAGTCATGCTACAAGGCTATAAAGATGAAAACTCAACTAGTGAAGAGCTCATGTGGTGAGAAGCACCTAAATCAATGACCCATGATGTTTTAGAAGCTATAGTAGCTACAAGGGCCTTGCCCTTTTCTTTCTCCTTACCCTTGCCTTTTGCCTTGGTAGAATCTTGTGTAGATGAATTGTGCTTGATGGACTCATGAACACCTATGTTGTGCTTCTCTAGAAGATGAGTTAGGTGATCTATTTGTTTCTTCATGAATTTGTGTTCATCATTCCCTATATTTTTACAATATGCACACTTAACCTTCTCCTTCTTAGGTTTAGCATTAGAAGAGGAAGACTTAGTGTTGTTTTTGGCAGGATTGTTGTTTTCTTTCTTCTTCTCCTAGTCCTTGTTATTTTTCTTCTTCTCCTTTGTTGAAGTCTTATCCTTACCATTTTTGGCTATCAAAGCTTGGGGTTGAGTAGATTTCATGGTGCTCATTTTAATTAGCTTATCTTTCTCCCTAGTCAAGTTGGCAATGAATGATTCCAAAGAAGGCATTTTCCATGTAATGTTAAGGGCACTTTTTATGGCATGGAAAGTGGAGACAAAGACTGAATCTCTTGGACCTAACTTTGTGAGAATAGAAAGGATGAGCTGATAATATTTCTTCTCTATCGTACATTCTTTTCATTGCAATCTAAGGGCCTTAGACTTAGTGAAGAACTCCTGTAGGGTGTCAAAGTTGCTAGGACTTAAACTTATGAGTTCATTTTCAAGCTCATGTCCTCTCATCTCATCAAGATTCCCAAATAAGAGTTCTAAGGTGTCCCTTATGTCTTTGGGAGTCTTGGAGGTTTCTAAATGGAAGAGAAGTTTTGGAGACATAGACAAGCTTAGTAATCCATAAGCTTCATCACTACGGTTGTACCACTTGACCTTTTCAGCATTAGTGTTGGGTTCTACTTCAGTACTCATGGTGATCCTATACAACCCTTTACTTATAAGAATAATTGGCATTTTAACCTTCCATTCATGATAGTTGAAGGGTGTTAGGGGTTTATGTTAAAAATAATCCATTTTTAAGCTAAATTTAGGTGAAGTTGTGTTGATTGCAAGTTGTGAAATTATATAGAAAGGAGAATGAAAGCAAAGATTTAAAAGTTGTGAAAAGCAATCACACCCCCCCAAAATATTGAGGCCCCCAAAATATGAAAGTGCATGCTCAAAATATGTCAGGCTTAGCTGAGAATGCGTCTTAGAGCAATTAGTACAAGACTATAAGCAAACAGGCCGTCAAACTCAGTCAAAAATGCATCCTGAGAGACCCAAATTTTAGGCACTATATAAACTAGTGAATTTTTGAAAAATAACAATCTTACACTATGGATAATTTAATTACAAACACTTTTTCAATAAATAGCACCCAAATCTAAGCTACTATTTGCAAAATATTAAAGGTTCAATTTTCCTGTAAAATAGTGTTTTTGCAAAAAAAACACTAAAACATTAAAAAAATGCATGTTTTGAAAGATAAAGTGACCTTCCAACCACTCGTTGGATTCAACATGGAGTGAGGAATCCAAATAAAAAGGTCTTTGTGAAAGCAAGTTTAACTAATTATCTCAGATTACATGAAAGCAAGTTTACCTTCCTCTTTTAGTAAAAAAATACAACTAGTAAGGCAAAAAAAGAATTTCCAACTAGATTTGTTACTTTTTTTATAATATGAAATAAAAGTGGATATCTATTTGTATGATGTCTTAGGCCTTGATAGGCACTGCCAAGAAGATGAGATTAGGGCTTCACCAATGAACATGCACCCTTCCAACACTTCCAATGCAATGCAAATTTTAGCACTTCCAACATAGACTGTAGACTTAACACTTCCAGCATAGACTTTACCACAAAAGAGACAAATCAAGTGTATAAAAAAAACCCCAAATGTAGAAAAAAGGATGCCTAGTGACTAAGGGTCTACATGGGATGCCAAACTAGAAAATAAAGTGCCATTTTTAGAAAAGAGTTTTGATTTGTTGGCAAAAAATAGAAAAAGAACAATCTGCAGACCTGCACGCTAGATGCCATATGGCTGCACTTCACCTTGCTGTAGAGAAGACCTTTGTTTCTTGGCATGGCTAATTATTGGCATTGCAAGAAAGACTATTTGTGTGGCAGTGCTAATCCTCCCTCTCATTGCTCCCTGCACACAACAATGGTACCCAAGCTGAAGCAACAAAATAAAGATGCATGTCATTGCAAAAACCAGCACTTGAAGTTGTTGTTGCACCTATAAAGACTAAAGAGAAGATAGCCAAGACACCCAAAGGCCAAGGATTCCAAGGAAAAGATAAAAAAGGACACAAGAAATGATATTGAATGTTTTTTTTAATTTTAGATCAGATCTAGAATTTAAAAAATAAAGAAAAATCCACTCCTCTTGATTTCAAAACAAACTAATAACATAACCAGACACATGATTACCGGGTTGGCTTAGATACCATATCGGAGTTGTTGCCAGAATTTGGATAATGTGAATGCAATGGAGACATGATCACATGAGATGAAGCAAGTACACACCACATAGATGCTAAAGCAATTTGAAATTATACAAGAAGATAAATTACACAAGATAAAATAGGAGAAAACCCAATATCTGATTAGCATGAGATGGCCAAAGTGAAGAATACATATATGAGAGCACATAAGTAGCTCCTCCACAAAAGGTGGCCAAGGCACCGTAAGAATAGACTGTAACTCCTCCATGAAAGGTGGTGACAAGGTGCTAAGAATAGAGAAGTAACTCCCATCAAGGGAGTTACTTATGAAATTATTATGCCACCTATGACACATCTATGACACACATCTCCACATAAGCTAGCCTATCCTACAAATGTAGGAAAACTCCATGTAAGCACAAGAAATACAATTTCCCTAATTAATAAATAGGGAAAAATAAAAATCTACACTAATAATGCCTTAGCATTCCCTAGCATGAAGACAAGTGAATGGGATTTTAAACAGGGTATCTACCCCAACACCTCTTCTAATTACTATCCTCAAGGAAATGGACTATCTGAGTCCACAAATAAGAACCTTCCAAGGATCATTAGGAGGACCACGGAAGATAATTAGAGAACATGGCACACCAAACTAAGGATAACCTTATGGGTTAACAAAGTGACTCCTAAATTTTCCATTGGTAATTATTCATATGTCCTTGTGTATGGAAAGGATCCAAATTTATTATCTCTTGAGAGAAACCTATAATAGAATTAGCCCATCAGCTTGATTTAATAGAGAATGAGGTCGTGAATGTGAGGATGATAGAGCTCATGGAGCTAGAAGAAATTAGGAACCTTGCAATGAAGGCTTTGGATTCACATCAAACTTAGGTCAATAAATGCTTTGAAAATATCACTAAAACAAGGAGCTTCAATAAAGAGGACCTAATACATAAATGGGACATAAATAAGGTCAAACAAGACAACCATACCGAGTTTGATAACTTGTGGAGTAGTCCTTATTTAATCTATGGATACCAGGAACATACTAATTTTTAGCTTGACCAACTTGATGGAGAGGTATTACCCATCTTAGTCATTGGAATTCATTTTAAGCCTTTTTAATAGAAGAGTTGAATGCATTATATCATAGTGTATATATTGCATTAGCTTTTGTGTTTTTCTCTAAATTCCTTGTACACATTTTCTTTCTACTATGTATTTCCTTTTCAATAAGTGCCTTAGGCACTTTGTTTTTCTTTTTATTTTGTTCTTATTATTTCAAAATAAGTTTCTAGATAGGTTTAGCCTTGTGTTATCTTCATGATCCTTTTAGAGAAGACTTGGGAGTCCATATGCCCAATCAATTGGTTTAAGGCCACTAGTCTTGTATAGTAGGCATGTAACCCTAGGATGTCACTATAAATGTTGGCTAATTTTATCCTAAATATATAGCTTGAAATTTTAGTAAATATTCTAGGGTTCTTGGTATGGAGAAAGAGGTTGAATAAGGTACTACATGGAATGAATGGTCCAAAGATCTCATGCAACCTGTAGAGCATTTTAAACACTTCAAGTTAGCTTAAAGTGTAGTTTGTCTAAAATAAAGAAAGCAGACCTACATGGTGGTCATAACATTTAGGATCATGAATCAATTTTTTCACAAGCCTCAAGAGTTTATACAAGACTTGTATAGTCATGGAAAATATCAAGGACAAGTCTTAATGAACCAAATCATCATCAAGATGTCATGTAAAAATGAAGCAGACTAGTTTAGTTATGCACTTTATAAGTACAACTTAGATATCCCTATGAGCCAAAATATTCATGTTCCATGGATTTATTTATGCCAATAACATGCTCTACAAGTTTCATGTCTAGACAATTTTTCTAGCTCATCTTATGGAGCTTCAAAGTTAGACCTAAAGGGTAGGACATTCACACTAATGTCAAGTTTGAGCTTCACAAAATGACCATTTGGATTCCAAAATTCCTTCAAAGGTTCAAATTTGATCAACATCTAATGAAGTGTTTGATATTGCATTTTGACAAGCAAGATCTAATGGCTCACACTAGGGTTAAACGGGTCAAAAGGTCACTAGGTTAAAAACCCTTAAAAGGCTACAAGTTGGATGAGATATAATGGTGCAATCACTAAGTAGAGATCCAACAATGTGAAGTGAGTAAGAACAAGGTGGGTCTAATCTCAATCAACTATCAGCATTCATTCATACCAATGATCTAATTATGCATAGAAAATGGTAGTAAAGTGGGCCTAGGTAAATTAAAGGCTTGTGTTGCTTCATACTTCTTGATCCAATAGTGCAAGTGAAAGTCAACATGTCAAAGGATATTTTTGGTAATAAATAAATATACCATGTTCATTCATACCAAGGATATAAATGGCATATAGGAGGTAAAATGGTCAAGACCTGATAGAAAGGATCTACAAGGATAATGGGAGTAAAGATAGGTTGGAGTCATTTGATTGGCTTGACCAATATTCAATAGACAAGGTCAAACCAAGGTAGTAGTTTTCAACCAATACAAATAAGTCTTGCAAAGATCATATTTATACCATTAAATCCCATTTGAATTACACTAAAGGGCCAAATTGATGTATTAAAGTTAACCAATGTTAAAAGGGAACCATTGAAGCTTATTATAGATCTCTTGTTCAAAGATTCATGGTATATAAGGTTCATTCTATGACTATGTTCACCATTCTTTAGAGGAGACCTATATATGATGAGCTATTGGTTTTTATGGATGATCAAAGGTAAAAATAGGTATTTTACACCTAATGAAGATAAAAATAGGATATGTAGTCTATAGGTCTATAACAGTATAAGTGGTTATAAGAAAACCAATAAAGGAGATTATTATTCTATCTATAGAAAAGATCTGGGTGTAGATTTGATCAAGGGTAGTATATATGACCATGAAGAGGTTCCTCATCATTCATCATGGCCATATTTTTGGATATAAATCTACCTAAAGTAGGAAAAGGCATGATTCTATTAGATCCATGAGCATGAAAATCCTGCCTTTAGTGGGAGATCACATAAATGATCAAAAAAAAATGATCTAGTGGTTGGGACTTACAAGTAAGAGCATTCAATGCATCCTCAGAGCCTATGGGGAATTTTCCAAATGGTAAACCTTAAGCAGTGTCTTGATTAGCCAAAAAGGGTGGCAAAGAATTCAAGAAAAAAGTGGTATCTCAAGTTTCAATTAATGATCTAAGATGGTATGTTCCCTCTCTGATGACATTCTGCCAAATTATTTCTCTCTCTCCCTTCTCCTATATATCTTAGTCTCATTCACATTGTAAGGGCTCCAAGATCTTAGAATTTTTCATTCCTTTTTAGGAAAAGGATACTCATTAAGTCTATTTAAAAATTGTACTCATTTTATATGGTTAAACCTTATCGAAATATTCTAAGAACTACTTTTTGAAGTAATAAGATCAACTCTTTGTCTATCTCTTATCTTTAATCAGTGTTTAATATGCTTGTGTATGGTGAATTTTTGAAGGAGAGCATTCCTAGTTTATTTTCCTTCTACTTTCCTCTTTGAAGGTGTTTACAAGATAACTTGAAGGTATATATTAGTGTTCTACTTGGAACCACTTTTATGAAATATTTATGCAATTAGTGAGATTGCGAGGTTGTGTGAGTTATAGTTATCTTATGTTGATCCAGTGTGGGTTCAACCTTCTATGAGTGTCCATTTTAGCTTTTGTGCATCACCATTTTAACCTTATTAGGATCCTTTAAACTCTTTTTGACCCTTTCCTCAATGATTTACATTATTTTAGGTGAGCATCAAGAGGACATTGGCCTTTTTTGGAGGTCCAACTCCATTATAGGTGACCCATAGCATGGGCTTATTCCCATTGTGTAGTTCAATTGGAGGGATCTTGAAGATCTCTCTCCAAGGGTGTATATTGAGCCTACAATAGTATCCACATATAAAGGACACAAATATGATTCTAATAATAAAGACTAAGAATCCATTAAAAATATCATGAATGATACAACATATAAAAGTAAGGAGCCACAATCAAGGCCAACGAAACACACATGATAGAAATCAATAAAAAGGATATCATGCAAAAGTAAAAACATAAATGAATCCTAGAATAATTTAAATATAGTTTACACCATCCATGTATGTTAATATCAAATCATAATAAATAAACATGAACATGTAGCACTATATAATAAATGAATAACTAGAAATTTATGTTTAAGTAGTCTATGTATCTCAACATGGTAAATGGTCAAATAAATATATAACCTTTGATAATGAAACTTTTATAATTAAATTAACTTAACATTGTCATAGACCCTGAGTATAGGAAAGGTCTAGAATATGTGTGTCAATATATAGTCAGTATGTCCTGCCTCATACTCATATACCTCATGAAATGCATGTGCATATAAAAATGATATGACATGTACCAAACATTTGATATATATCATATGTAAATAATGTAATTTATAAACTCATGTCATGATTAGGTCCTAATTTTTTTTGGATATTTGTATTTTGAGTAATTTTGAATTATTTGATAGAGTTAAGTGATGCCAACTAGTAAGTTCCTGAGAGACAAAATGAGAGGGTTTAGATAAATCTAAAACATTTGTCAAAACATGATGTGTACTATATGTGATTTGATAACTATACAATTTCTCTCACTCCTAACTCATACTTGATTTTACAAATAATTACTATAATGGCAGTTATATCATATGATAATTATGGAATGACATTATATTAAAAATTTGATGTGTATTTTGAATTTAATGAGTATTTAACATTAATTCCTTTGATTTTTTAATTTTTAGATTGTTATTAAGTATAAGCCTTTGTATTATTTGTTATATTTACAAATTAATTATTCAATACTATTGTAAAATAGTAAGTGTGAAATATTATGAAATAAATATTCATGCAAATCAATAAGATTAAAATTTATCTTGTGCAAAATTTTATATGTGGGATTTTTCATATCATCCTCACCATTATCATATAAATATTTAATTTTACAAGTAGGATTTTAATATTTAACTAAGATAGGAAGATCTATAATTCTCTCTTGTTTAAATATAATTACTTATGGTGATGTTTATGTAGCTTCATTAATATGTATATTTAGCTCAATTCGATTTACTTTATCTAATTTAGAGACCTCATATGTATACCTATGATCCCATGGGATGTGTTAATGATGGTATACTCCCCAAAATGTACTTGATTATAATTAGTACGTTATGCCATTTTTAAATATCAAAAGGTATTTTAATCTATAGAGATTAAATATGAATACCCATCATGTATGAACTTAATACATCTGTGAAATATCGATGGTACTAATTCTATTGTATGTAACCAAGGCAAGCTTAAAATTACATTGTAATGTAAAGGATTACACATGACCTGAAATAACATGGGTATCATCTTGGGTCCTAATATTATATCTAGTTATATTTTCCATAGTATCCTACTTGGGGAGTTATATAATTATCTTAAGGTTTGAATTTAATATCAAATATAATACATAGTTCTAACCATTCTTTTAATAAAATAGCATTGTAGATGTCCGAACTTGAACCATCATCTATCAATACACATTTGAATCCTTTTTTTTGAATTTCAACTTAAATGAATATGATTAAATTTTAATTTATCAAAGGTAATAAATTTGTCTACATCCTTTAATGTTCTCATGATATATGGAATATATATTGGTTATGTAGTACTAGAAAGAGTTGTATCACACAATGCCTCATATAATATGTCCTTGTAAATATTTGATCTCTTTATTAAGTCAAGGATATAAATATTGTAATGGGTATTATTTAGTTGATAAATTATGCCATACCTATTTAAGTAGTTTTTCATTCATTCTTTTTATAAAATTGACTACTAAAAACTTAATAGAAATATAGGGTTTAAAGCATACCTATGATTTATAAATTTATACACCATTGATCTAGTGATTATGGGATATCTTTTTGGATCAAAAGGAATACCTTTAAAACATTCCAAGCCTATGACAATATTGAGATTGATAAACTTATATTTGGACTCTTGATGGATGTTAAGGGTCTAATGCTACAATGTTTCTTAATAATAAGGATCTAAGTAATCATCTGAAAATCATCTAAGAAAATTATTTCAACATTTGAGATTAAATTCATGGTACTTTTCTAAAGGAAATGTTAGGAATAAATCAATGTTTATCATACTAGATTGACATTGATCATGGGGATTGTCATCGATTCTAATCATTTTTATCAAAAGTTTGTTGTAAGTTGTCTCAACCATGGGATAAAATAAGTAGGAGTACTAAGTTTTTACATGGGGTTTTTATATGAGGGAGTTTATTTGGGAGGTTAAATTTTTTAGTTTATATTGTAATTTTGTGGATTTTACTAGATTTACTAGTTGGGAGGATAAAATAATAATTAGTTTGTTCTAATTACTTAGGGTAAGATGGTAATTAGTGAAACTAATTACTTATGGTAATATAGGGATGGGATTAGTAAATAATAAGGGGTGTAAGACATATATTAGAAAAAAAAAATATTTCTAGAAATCCTATTGATTACATTTACCCATTTTTATTGAGTAGTATGTAATAGCCTATCATGAGATAGAAATTAAGACACATCAAATCCACCAAGTTTATATGATGATTTATTCACCCTGAAACTAGGAGATAATGAGGTGGAATAATATAGTGATGGGTTAAAAAAAATTGGGATTAAATATGGAGTGGAGATGTGATTGATAAGAAAATTTACCAAAGATATTGGCTGGTTGCATGAGTGAATTTGTTTTCACTATCAAGAAATAGACAACGACACATAGAGATTTTTTTGGTTAGCTTAGAAATAAATTAGCCCAAACATGAATAATTTTGTGCATAATCAAAGGAAACCAAGAGAAAAAAGGATATGAGGGACGAGCTGAAGCATCTAGTGTGTTAAAATAAGGGTTTGACCTATAAGAAATTATTAGTGTGGTGAGTTATATTCATGAGATCTGGAAGGGATATATTCCTAATAGTGTGTATTCTTTTTTAGGATATGGGACCAATGGTGGGTCTCTTCCACAAGATTAGGATGTTGTGTAGAACAATATAGTTATAATGGGGAAACTTTTGGATCCCAAAAATAAAAAGATGTGCATGGAAACAATTCTAAATAATGTAGAAGGCATAATCAATGTCGATTATTAAAGATCAAAGGTAATTTATAAATGATTGATAATGATTTAATGAATAAATTTTGATTTAACATATCAACAAGGACTATAATGGATGCTATAAATAGTGTGGCCCACATGTTATTGGCATATTTATGTTTGATCAATCATATTTTTTGAGTAAAAAATAATATGATTGTATGAGTTTTTATAGAGAAGATATGGTGGATTTATACATGGATTGTTAGTTTTTGACATAGATACGATTATGAGCTCACTTTGTGATAGGATTGTATATTGATGAAAAGATAGATTGTGTTATATGCTCTTATTTAATTTTTATGGATAATGTTATATTAGGTAAATTGATATGATGATATATATACTCTTGATGTTTTTAGATTAGGTAGCATTCTAGGTTTATTGAATGTTGGATATTAATTATGATTGGTTGATTGTGATTGATGATAAAAGAGTAACTGAAGCTCTTAATTCACATATTGGCATATATTATAACTAGAGACAAACATCTTTTAGTATTTACATATGAATCATTTAAATATCCTTTATATGAACTAAGATTAGGGAGGAATTTAGAGATGAACATTCTTTTCTCATGATTTAAGTTTAGGCTTAATCTAGGAATGTATGCCCCATCCTCTATATAAGAGATAATTATTTTTGTATTAATGATCTTAGGAACCCTTTCATAGATAAACTATGAATTAAGTATACTAATCGATGGGAAAATTCTATTAATTTAAGAAAGCTTATCATTGTGGTAAGCTTTCTTGCGATACTTTTTTATTTTGACTTTAAATATTTTAAGGTTATGTTTTTTAATAGAAAACTGATCAATATGGGATGTTTTATGCAATATACATACTTAGATAGCCATAACTAAAGGGAGTGGTTTATGTTTATGGATATATTTTTGCACTTCTTTGAACATCTATCTTTCAAGGGATCAATATATGTTTTTACCCTTTTATTAATTTTTATTTTTATCCTAGATGGAATTTTTAGTCATGGATTAGCTTAGGGTGACCCAATTTATTATGTTTTAAAATAAAAAGTGATCACACAAGGTGGTATTTTGATCCCAAATAAGGTTTTCCTAGCTATTATGAGGGATTGGGGAAATAATGATATGAGTCTCATTCTAGATATAGGCATAACTTAACCATTTAGAACATGTCATGAACAGAGCCAATGCGTTCATATTTAAGGATGAGATGGGTATTCTTATAGATAACCACATGATTATATATCATTACTAGGTATATTTTAAATTTTTGGTAGTAATAATCTTGTTAAGATATGGATTTTGGCCAAAAGGAAAACTCATCTTGATTATTTATGATAAAATATTACTTATAGTAGAAAGGACATAGATGCAAAGCATTAAGAGGATTGTGTTCTAGTTTTCCATCAAGAGAGGCTAAGTGATATGTCCCAGATCCATATTTATGAGTAATAATCTATGACCTAAGATAATTTGGAGAAAAATTCCCTCATTTACTCCTTTCTATATTTGTGATATGTTGATTTATGATGAGGATTGATTGATCCCCCTATAGATTAAATGGGTACGAAGATGAGGAGGACTGAAGGGGATGAATTTTCCAATGTTGGGATGATAGATGCAATTTTTTCATGGACCCAATAATCTTTAAGAGTAAGTAGGGTGTTAAGTTTTAATAGTTAATATTCCCCTAGTAATAGCAATTGAAGTGTGAAACTAAAGGAATCATTAGGAATGTGTGATGAGGGAATTGTTGAATAGAATGATGTTTCACTTGATGATGGTGGGGTTGAGTATTCCAGGGGGATTAATAAATCATTAGGTTGATATGTTAAATTTCATGTTTTGAATGGATGGGGATTTACTAGGATAATATGGACTTGGCCCTCAACCTTGTATTTGAGGCATTAGTATAAGGTAGATGGAATGAAATGTGTATAATAGATCCAAGGATATCATATGAGGATATTATATTAAAATTAACTTTTTATAACTTAAAATAATTTAGGATGGGTATGAGAACCTATTGAGATAAGAAGGATGAGAGTTATTATAGTAGGAGCCAATGTATCATCTACAGCTTTCAATATAGTTGGAGATTGGGATATAATAGTTTCTTGATGTTAGAGTTGATTCAATGCATGTGAGGAGATAACATTCATTCTATCCCCATTGTTAATCACGAACCTTTTGATTTGAGTTTGATTAGTTTGAGAACTGACAAATAAGGGTGGATCCAAATCTTCAGATGGTAGTGGGACTATTTTTTAATCACTAAAGCTGATAGATGAAGCCATCTATAAATCTCTAATAAATGTTGTCAGGGTTTGGGATTCATCAAGTTTCACTTGAATGGCCTAAAGTACCTCTATCATGGATTGATGAAGTTATAGGTAGTTTTAAATGAGGTCATATAAGGATATCTTAACTGGGGTTTGATGAAGTTGTTTCAAAACCAATATCTATATCAATTTCAAAGAGTTATTCTTTTGAGTTGTCCATAAAATGGAGATTTTTTAGTTGAGAGTAGAGGATTTGGAGGTCTCTATGTTTGAGGTAGGAGCATTTGAAAAGGAAATTTTCTCATTTTTTGGATTATGCATTTTAGGGGTTTGTGTTTTATATCATGTGATTATGTTCATTGTATCAAATTGTAATAATAGATGGTCTATAGAAGTTATAGATTTATTAGTGTTCTGAGGTCCTGAGAGGTTTTTGAAAAGGGGTTGATTAGGGATGATGTCAAGGCTATTAACCATGCTTCTTGATGATTATTTTTATATTTATTAGAAATGATTTAAAGTATTCACTATGTTAGTCTCATAGATAGTTGTGGACTTAGTGTTTGGGTCGAAGAGAGGACTAAGACAAGGTTGTTTAATTAGGAGGTCATCTTCATCCAAGAGATCCTAGATAACATCTTTGAGAGCATTTAAAATCTTAGTATAATGTCTATGTATCTTGTCGTAAGCACACATATTGTTTTCTTTGTACCATGTTGGTTTTTGGATATGGGGATTGACTTATTAGATATGTGGTAATGTGATAAGGGAAATTTGCATAAGTTGATCGAGGATGGTGGAATAGGTTCCTTGTAAGGGATCTTGGTGAGATTCAGTCTCATTCTATGGTTTTGAGTTTTTTGCCCTATTTTATTTTTAAATCTCATTTTTTGGGTTGATTATATGAGTGGTTTTAATGGGTGGTAGAGGTATCTTAGATAATTTTTAGGGGTAGTACAAATCTAATGGGTTGATATGGGGTATTGGTAATATGGGTGGAGGTTTTTGAGTTATCTTAGGTCCCTTGAGAGGTGGTTCTATAATTCTGATCTTAATCATAGAGAAATGATTGGTCCTAATATGGATGGCCTAGTTTGAACTTAGGACATAGTCATCTTCCCTATTTTAACATGCTTAAAAGGTTGTACAAGTACCTTTATGAGGGTATTAATTTTTGGATGTCTAGGATATTTCAAGCCTTATAGATGGGTGTTATAGGAATTTAATATTCAACATACCAATGCATTTATCCCATGTGGCTATATTAAAATTTTTATATTCCACTTTGTGTGAGTGATTTTCACCATGTTTAGATCACCCTTCCTCTAGAGGATCCCATGTAATGAGGGAAGGAAGGCTTGTGTGGATGATAGAAATGCATTTACGTTAGTTTAGATGGTTTTAAAAAATCTCCTTTAAGGATGTTTAGTATTCCTATTAATTTAGAAGATGATTTAGGAGAAATATCAACTTCTTTAGGTAAAATTTGATCATGAATAGTGTTTATTACATGGGCCTCCAAATATGGGGTGCTTATTGTATTCTTTTTGTATAAAATTGGATGAAGATGAATGATTTTATAATGTATGTCTAAAGATATCAAGGGATTTTTTTAGAGGATAATTTGGATTGTCCAATTATAATTCTCCTTGATTGATAAGGTTTTAGACCAAGCTATTGAAATACTGACATCTATTGATCTCATGACTAGGTACATGATTATATGTGTAAAAGTAACTCTCCTTATAAAAATTAGGTTTAAATGAGAGTCATTAATGGGCTTGATTAGAGGGACTTAAATAACTGACACTTTTAATACTTTATCTAAGAAGGCAACATAAAATTCTCCTAAGGGCATGTATTGACTAGTTGTAAATTATGTTAAGGTTTTCTATGGTTGTGTCTATAAAGTATAAGAACTTTGTTGGCTATTTGTTGATTGGGGAGATAATTTTAGGATAATAAGATTTTATTTTCCTTTTGGTTTAGGATTATTGGTCCCTTTGGAAGGATCAAGTTCTAAATTATTATTATGTATCTTAACCTTTCTTTCCTCTAAGGCTCAGATTTATAACTTGCAGGACATGGTAAAGTCTTCATCAAATGTCTTAAACAATTTAATTTTTAATGTGGATGAGATATGATTTGTAAATCACCTCACAAATAGCTTAATTAATTTAGACTAAGGAAGGCAAAATGTCAATTAATTTATGAAGCCTTGCCACTTGGCCACTAAATTTGCAATGGTCTCATGAATAAATTATTTAATGGAATTAAAATCAATGATGGATATTGTCCTTATAATATTAACTAAAAAATTCTATAGGAACATTTGAGCTAATTGTCTAAAGGAAAATAGTGAATGTTTGGGGATAGATATGTACTAATTTAAAGTTGGTCTAGCTAGTAACATGGGGAAAGTGTTTAAAATAAAGTCATCATCATGGGATATAAGGTAACATGCATGCCTAAATTCCCTAATGTGTTATTTTAGGTCCTCATTTTGAAATTTGGTAAACGTGGAAAGTCCCCACTATGCTAGATATGGATTAATTGGAACAATGAGTTTAATAGGTTCATTAAAAATTAGTTCATGTGAGAGCATATTATTATGACCATAGGTAAAAGCTTATATGTTCACCATCCTATATATGATAATTAATAACTCCTGAACCAAAATAGGTTGAACCTTGTCCCCGCTTAGTGCGAGTGCAAAAGTATTTTATTAAATTCAAAAAATCAAGTACATAAGGGTGCCTTTACTCTCTTAACCCTTTTACAAAGCAAACATGGATTTATATAGCTTTTACCAATGACCAGTAAAAACAAATAATCCTATAACCAACTAAATATGGGAAAACAACCCATAAGGTAGTTCTTATTAATAAATATAAAACATGAAAACTACCTAAAAATTAATCTAAGTTTATTCTATAGGGGTGTCTTTACTAAAAGATGCATGCCCCATTTACAATAATTATATATTACCTACCAAAAATATAACCTAGTGTTAAGACTTTGGAACAAGTCCTAATAAACCCCCCTATGATCCAAAGTTAGGTCTTTGGACACATACCAAGCATTTTTCTAAATTTTTCAAATTTGATTCTGTCAAGGGGTTTTGTGAAGATATCAACTATCTAATCGGCAGTTGGGGAATATATTGGATCAAGAGTTTTCTTTGCCACTAGCATTTGTAGATAATGGTATTTGACATCCATATGTTTTGTTGTGGCATGAAACACTGGATTCTTGGACATCTTGATTGCACTCTGATTATCAATGTATAACTATGTAGGAACAAATTGAGAAACCTGAAGATATTCAAGAATACGATGAAGGTAAATAATTTCTCTAGAAGCATCCCATTTTACAATATACTCTGATTCTACTAATGAATTGGCCACTATATCCTACTTTTTACAACACCAATCAATGGTAGCTAAAACCATATGCATAGTGTATCATGTGGTTAACACTCTGTCATCCACACATCTGCCAAAATCTGCATCACAATATCCAACAAGTTTGAAGTTCTTGTTGCGGTGGTATTCAAGGCCATATGTTTTCATTCCCTAAAGGTAATGAAGTACTCATTTTTCTGCTTGCCAATGAATTTCTCTAGGCTCATGCATAAACCTAGATAAAATTCTAACTAAAAATGAAATATCAGGCCTGGTAGTCATCAAGTATATCAAACCTCCCACCAATTGTCTATATGTGGTGCCATCAAAAAAGGCACTGCTATCATCCTTAGACAATTTCAAATTACTTTCCATCGGAGTGAGGGTAAGTTTGCAATCACTCATGCCAAAAATATCTAATAACTTAGAAATATACTTAGTTTGTGAAATGAAAATACTATGCTCTTTCTAAGTTACCTCTATGCCTAGATAGTAGTGAAGAAGTCCAAGATCTGTCATCTCAAAACCATATTTTAATTCCTTCTTCATACACTTGTTATGGTTGTCATCATTTCTTGTAATAAACAAGTCATCTACATACAGAACAAGTATCACCATTTTCTTACCTTGCACTCAAAAATAGAGAGTATCATTAGATTCACTGTGATGAAAACCAATGGATTTTAAGTATGAATCCATTTTGTCATACCAAGCCCTAGGTGCCTATTTGAGCCCATACAAAGCTTTTATCAATTTACATACTTTATGTTCAACACCCACCTGTTCAAAACCTTGAGGTTATTTTATATAGACTTCTTCCTATAAATCACCATTTAAAAAGGCACTTTTAACATCCAATTGATGTACTTTCCAACTATTTTGTGTTTTTAAGGCAAGTACCATATGAATAGTGTGCCATTTGGAAGTTGGTGCAAATGTTTCCTCATAGTCAATACCTTCTTGTTGCACATATATTTTTGAAACAAGTCATTCCCTATGTTTATCAATGGAGCCATCTTATTTATACTTAGTCCTATAAACCCATTTACATCCGATGGGTTTAACATGTGGAGGAGGATCAACTAACACCCATGTATTATTACTAAGTATGGAATCATACTCACATTTCATTGCCTGTTGCCAAACATGTTTAGTAGATGCCTCCTCAAAAGTGGATGGCTTAGTGGAAGAACTAGTAACAACCATATCATAGTTCACCTATTTTCAAGAATTCCTAGGCCTTGTTAAACCAACTTCATCTACTGTCAAGTCAAAAAAAGTTCTTTGAGCCCATTTTGGATACTTAGTCAAATTATTCAAATTAGGGACTCCAAAATTCTCATCATGTACATTATTTAAAGGGGGACTTAGAGAATTTTCAACAATTTCTAAGTCATCAACCTGTGAACTTGTAGATGAAGGAGAGGAAATTGAAGTAATTTAATTCTCATACCATAACTTTGAAGAGTTATCCCCATTATTCAAACACTTATCTCTTTTTGTATTTTTCCTCTCTAATCTATCAAGTTGAGAATCAATGTTTGAAGTGTTCATAGTCCCAAACTCATCAAATATTACATCTTGATTCACTATGAATTTGCCTGAATCTTGTGCAGGGAAAAGAAACCCATTTTTATCTTCAGAAAAACCAAAAAAGATGCATTTTTGACTTTATGGTTCCAACTTAGTTCTATGTTTAGTAGGAACCAAAGCAAAACAAAGACATCCAAACACTTTCAAGTGTTTAACTTTTGGTTTAAATCCATACCATGCCTCATATGGAGTTTTTCCCAAAAGTGCAACTATGGGGGACGTGTTTCTCAAATACACTGCAGTACCAATGGCTTTGGCCCAAAACTTATCATCAAGCTATTTATAGTGCAACATGGCATGTACTATGCCCTCTAAAGTTCTACTCATTAATTTAGATACTCCATTTAGTTGTGGAGTATAAGCATTAATATATTGTCGATGAATACCATGTTCTCGATAATAATCTAAAAATTCGTTAGAGGTATACTCACCTCCATTATCAGAATGAAGAGTGGTCAAATGTGAACTTGTTTCTTTTTCAACTAAGTGTATCGAATCAACAAACTTAACAAAAACTTCAGATTTGTTTTTCATAAAGAATACCCAAGTCATCCTAGAAAAGTCATCAATAAAAAAGATAAAGTATCTACACCCACCAATGGATGAATTTTTCATGTCACATACATCACTATGAACTAATTTTAAACATTTGTTAGCCCTCCAAGATGACTGTTTAGGAAAATTTTCCCAAAACACATGACTCACAAAGAATATTATCTTTGTGAAAAGTGGGCAACCCATTCACCATACCATATCTCTACAAATCTACTAAAGAGTGGATATTCAAATGTCCATAGCGGAGATGCCATAACCGTTGTGTATACATAGTACCTATACTTGTGTCAACAACTGCTGCATGTTCTATATTGGGAGGAAGCACCTTACAATGCAATCTAACCAAGTTTCCATCTTCATATCTTGTATACATTGTTTTATAATCATCCTTCACTGAATTGATGTAAATGAGCCCATTTTGAAGCACAATTTGATAACCTTTCTTTCAAATAGTTACCAAAGAAAGTAAGTGTTTCTTCAATGTGGGAACATACCAAACATCCTCCAAGTATTTTATAGACCCATTAGGAAGAAGAATCTGAATAGATCCATGTTCTAGTGGTGTATACATAGACTTATCTACTAAAAAAACTGGAGAGAGAGAAGCTTCCTTATAAGACAAAAATAAATCTCTCCTAAATTTCATGTTTTTAGTTACTCTTGTGTTTAAAACCCATACATCTATGAACTCATCTCTAGCCTCATATTCAATATAATCAATGTGCCCTAGAGTAGTGAATGCAGATTCATGGGCAACATTACTGGATTCATCATAGTCATGTTTGGCATAATGAGTAGAGTTAGTCTTAGTCACTTTTTATGGCCTTTGAATTTTATCAAAAGGAATCCTACATTGTGAGGCAATGTGACCAAATTTTCCACATCTATGCAACTAAATGTCTGATCTACCTCAACCTCTGCCCCTATATGACTTGTGACCATGTCCTCGATCACTTGATTCATGTGAATGTGATTGGTTAGATTGTTGATTATTTGAATGACCCTTACCTCTATTTTTATATCTGCCTCCTTAGTAACCTTGACCCCCTCTATATCTATTTTCTCTATTATTTTGATTCCCAGATGAAGATGAACTAGGATTTGACTCTAAAACATGGGCTTCTTCAGTTTTATTGGATTTCTTGGGTAGAGAGAGGTCATGTTGGATGAGAAACTTAGTGAACTTATCAAAGCTAATTCTTGTGATCTTGTCAGAGACATGCAACATTTCAACAAAATTCTTATAAGATCCTGATAGTCCTTTCAAAGCAGCAGTAACTGTGAGGTCATCATCTAGTTTTCCAAAACTAGCCTTAGTGTACTCAGTAGTGATATTTTTCAACTTAGACATATAGTCTCCCATATTCCCATCTTCATCTAATGATAAATTAAACACTTTCATATGAATATCTATCTTCTTATGCTTAGGTTTCTTATCATGCAAATCTGATAATGTTTTCCATGCAGTGTAACTATGAGGAAAATTTTCAATATGAACATAAGTATCACGAGTAAAACAACATTTAATGAGAGATAAGGCCTTAGAATAATGAAAATTGAATATATCTAATTTATCTTGCTCTATTGGCAATGTGGTATTTTCATTCTTAACAATATCCCATAACTCATTAAAAAATAGTGAAGCCTCCATCAATCGTTCCCAATCTGAATAATTAGAAATTGTTAATCTATCACCATATAAAAGCAAATTTTGAATTTTTAGCATCTTAGAATTAAAGCAAGTGCAGTAGAGAAATGTGTGACAAAATGCAAAAGAAATGAAACAAATATCACAATCACTGCACAAGACACTACTTCAATGGGGTTTTACACTTAACCTTTGTGTAGAGTGCAAAAGAAAAACAAGTATTTTTGATTGATTTTACACTTAACCTCACTAAGAATCAATGATTACACCCTTATTTCACTAAATTACAACCTTATTCCACCAATTACACCATCATCTCACCACAATAATGCAAAATAAATATGATTGAATTCCCCCTTTTTTAATTTTTAAATAACACAATAATTATGTGTTTTACAATAATTAGATTTAAAAAGGGAATATTCCTTTTAAAAAAAATCATATTCCAAAGCAAAAAGAACTTTCTCCAAAAATAAGGGATTTGAACCCTTGACCTCCTCCTTTGTAAGATTCTTACAAAATAAACTTAACCAATTGCTCTAAGAGCATTTTCAGAACATTACACTCATAAATTTATACTTATACAATATTTTGTGTATGAGGGAAAATTAAAAAAATTACATGTGAGTAAATAAATTCAAAATTTTCCCCTTTTATAGCCTTCTCTTCCAAGCTTCTCCCATGGGACCCAGTCACAACAAATTTTATGAAAACCAAACTTTAGAAATTAAAAAAAAATCCTATTTTATACCTATGCCATGCTTGCTTGGGACACCATGGCTGCTGCTAGAAGTTTATGTTCACCTACTCTCTCTCTCTCACAAGTCGTACAAATCCATACAGGCATGATAAAACATATTTTAACTGAGTTTTGGTAAATTGTTTGAGGTATATTTGTATGGAATGATATCAAAATGAAGTATGGCATTGAAAGGCCATACAATAGGCTATACCAATTTAAAAAGTTCCCATATTTTCAATTTGATTGCAAAAATAGGGGTTTAATACCATTTGATCAAGATTGGTAGGTGTTTTAGCTTTTAAGAGGCCTGAGAATGAATGGAAATTTTCAATTGTTTTCAATAAGAAACAGGCCATACAAATCTAGTTTTTGCTAAAAATAATGAATTTAATAACATTTAAATGCTAAAAATTCATTTTTTATGCCAAATTTGGAGTTTGAACATAGGAAAATGGAGTATCAAATGGCCAAAATGACTAGACTATGGTATATAGAAAATATACAGGTTTAAATGTAAAAAATATTTGAAAAATTAAAATAATTTAATAATTTTTCAAACATTTAAACCAATAAAAAAATTTCATTTTGTATGGCATACCTTATTTCATGCCAATATGATATCACATGAATTGACTTTTCACCTAGCCTCCTTCGAATTCACCAAGCTCCCAAAATTACCATGCTCTGATACCACTGATAACTCCTGAACCAAAATAGGTTGAACCTTGTCCCTGCTTAGTACGAGTGCACAAGTATTTTATTATATTAAAAAAATCAAGTACATAAGGGTGCCTATACTCCGTTAACCCTTTTACAAAGCAAACATGGATTTATATAGCTTTTACCAATGACCAGTAAAATTGACTAATCCTATAACCAACTAAATACGGGAAAATAACTCGTAAGGTGGTTCTAATTAATAAATTTAAAACATGAAAACTACCGAAAAATTAATCTAAGTTTATTTTATGGGGGTGTCTTTACTAAAATATACATGCCCCATTTACAGTAATTATTTATTACCTACCAAAAATATAACCTAATGTTAAGACATTGGAATAAGTCATAACAATAATATGCTTGAGGTCAAGTTGGTAATTATATTGAGGCATACACCTTATAATTTTTTGTTTCAAATGTTGATAAAGGGGAAACAAAGTAGGGAAGGGATACGAAAGAGGATAATGAATAGAAATGGTAATTTTTGGTTGAGATGCAATTACATACTATGGGAATAAGGGATATATGCTTTGTTATAGAGATGGATTAAGAGAGGTGTTTATGAGGGGTTGTGATGGAATCATGAATTGAGTGGTTAAGGGAATTTATTATTGGAAAGGTTGACATGGGGGGATTTATTGTGTGGGTTGAAATGGTTGAGTGTTGTGTTTTGGATTTCAGATTACATGTGTTTGGATCAATGGGAGATTCATAGAGATTTAGACCAATAAACTCTAGATTGAGGAAGAGGGTGTTTGATTAGATGTGAGTTATTATATGGTAATGTTTTGGTTTTGGGTAATAGTTGAGAAGGGGTTACTAGATATTAATGGTGGTTGATTATCTATAGGTTATGTCACATTGGTATTAGAACCTATTAGTAGTGGTGTGTTGATGGAAGAAGAAACGATGGATACCATGTGTTCCTCCGCTCCTTCTACTTGTATGTCATAGATAAAATGGAAGGATTGGGATTGAGGGGAAATAAGAATTCATATATCTCTTGTATTAAGGTAATGACTTAGTGAAATTACATTACCTATCAAATATATTAGTAAGGTTGTGATCTCCCTATGGGTAAAATTGAGGAATGCTTTCCCTAATGGATTTGGGAGAGTTAGGAGTACTTGGTGTATCTTACATTGAGTAAGATGAAGTTGGTGACTTTTTTATCTCTGTGACTATTATCACATAACAAATATGTAGCACTAAATAACAAAATAAAGAATAAATGTAAAAGCATGAAAAATATGTTTTGTTTATCTCATTTTAGTGAGGATAAGCACACAATTTATTTAAACTTAATTATTATATTTATTAATAAATATTTCTTAGAATATGATGGGGTGTTTGGCTTAACAAAGGACCTAATAAGAGGTAAGGTAAGTCTATTTTTAGTTCTATTTAAGGATGGTATCCTTGATATACATGAAAGTACAATGAGGCCTAAATTTATGTTGATGACAACATATGGCTTTATATTGGGGCCTAACCTATCAATTCACATTATTTTAGAAATAAGGTTGTCAGGCATTTGGCCTTTATAATAATAAAAAATTATTTATACTCATCCAAAACGTCAAGTCATCTTTCCCCTTGATGAAATCCAAGTGGGTCCACCTAAGTAAGATTTTTTTATTGCTTATTTTAAGATTGTTGTGGTTTGGTAGTGTGTGAAATAAGAGTGTGACTAAAATAGTGAATTAATCCTCCTAATTATAATAAGTGATCTATTTAAACAAACAAAATGATAAATATAATTTCTTTCAAAAAGAAATCAATCTATTTTTATGATTTCCATGCTTTAATGAAAATAATGAAATGTTTTTGCTAAATTATAATGTAAAACAAAGAAATGTAATGAAAGAACAAGAATAATAAGGCCCAAAAAGGGTCCCACTAGGCATGATAGAATGTTCAAGTAGTTTTTTGTTCATTCTTTTTATAAATTTGACTACTAAAAATTCAATAAAAATGTAGGGTTTAAAGCATACATATGATTTATAATGTTGTACACTATTTATCCAATGATTATGGGAGATCCTTTTTGTCTAGGAAGGACTACCTTGAAATCACTCTAATCCTATGATAAATTTATGATTGATATGCTGATCTATGTCCTCTTGATGGATGTTGAGGGCCTAATGTTTCAATGTATCTTACCAATAGGGAACTGAGTGATCATCTACATATCAACTTAGAGAATTCGTTCAGCCTTTAGGAGTAAATAAGTGGTCCTTTTCCATAGGCAAGGTTAAGCATAAATTGACATTGATCCTTCTATATCATCATAGATCATAGGGATCATTGTTGATTCTAATCATTTTTATAAAAAATTTGTTGTAAGTTGTTTCAACCATGGGTTAAACTAAGAACAAGGAATATTAAGTTATTATATAGGTTTTTTCTATGAGGGAGGTTGTTTGGGAGGTTAAAATATATATTTTTTTATTTTGGTTTTGTGGATTTTACTAGATTTAATGGTTGGGAGGATAAAATGGTAATTAGTTGAAACTAATTACATAGGGTAAAATGGTAATTAGTGAAACTAATTACTTAGGGTAAAATGGGGATGAGATTAGTAAATAGTAAGGGGCCTAAATCATAAATTAGCACAAATATCTATTGTGAAAAATCCTAGTTCCTATAATACCCTTTATTTTTATTTAATTTCCTCATGGGAGGTGGATGGTGTTGAGGAAAAACTTATTGACGAACTTTGTTATATGGTAACATACCTCGTCTAGTATTGATAGTATGGACCATGGGTCTAAATAAAAGCCATGGGAGAATAATGAGGGATATATTGTATATAGTAAAGCATCGAGATCAAGGACAAGGAAGATAAAACTCAATAAAGCATACCCTTTGTCACCTAGTGGTAAAATATAAAAATACAGATTGGATATTTAAACAATATTAGCTAATGAAGACTAAAGATGATTCAATAATAATTTAATCCTTATTAGTAGCACATGTTTTACCCAAATTATACACAAAAAAGTATAAAAATACAAAATTATTATGATTATGAATTGAGTCAACTGATAGAAAAAAAAAATTATTAAATCCATATTTAATTTGTGATGTGATGGAAAATTATAAATCAATTCTAAAAATTAAACCTTAGGGGAAAATATGAAAACCCTATAAACAAGGATTAAAACCTAAGGGAAACTTAGGTTTTTTCAATACTAAATCAATGTATGGGTTTAAAAATATTTTTTAACCTAGTATTATATTAATTTAAATTAAAATAGGATAAATTATAAAAATTAATTTAGATTATAAGGTATGGGAATTAAGCATAAGTCTAAATTTAAAATACTAGAATTATCTTGATAATTAGGTTTCCTATTTGTATAATGTAATAAAGAGATAAATAAACTTATCTCCATTATTGTAATGTTGAAATGTGACTATATTATGACAAGGTATTGAACTATAATAGTGTCTTTGATTTTATAGAATTGAAATTGTGTTTATGTGTGCAGAGGGTCACTAACATTAGAACTAGAGATAAACAGTGATTGTGGTGACTAGAGATTATGTTAACATCTTGGTTAGTTCTGGATTTATATGACCATACATGTCAATATATCCACTTGATGCGTATTTTTATGTTTAATATTTTACCCTTGACTATGTGTATAAATCCATAAATTATCTTCCTTATCCTCAAAACCTAGGCCCACTTATGAAGGATAAAATCTATAAAAATTGGGGAAGTGTAATTGGGTTGAGTTTACCTCAATCACCCTTTGGATGATTGACCACTACCTACATATCCAATACTATAAATAGGGAAGTAAATTCACACATACTTCTTCCTATTGGTGTGATTGTGAATTAATTTTTTTCACTATATGAATGCACTTAGAAATATGAATTTGATTTGACAATGTGGAATCCTTAATAAGTCTGGTGTGCCTCAAACATGGCTGATGATTGTTACTAGTGTATGATTTATAATTTTAGGAAGAATACAAAATATATGTTCAATGTGTTTTAGTCTATAGATGATTGATATACAAATTCAAATTTACTTTGATTTGTATTTATATGCACTTAATTGGGTAATTTCCCTCACCACCAACATGCTAAGTTAATGGGTAACCTAAATAAATGATTTGATTTTTATATAATATCCACTGATTTATGATGAAATGTAATGTAAACATCAAGGAAGTAAGTTATACATTATTTTTTAGTGTGATTTTATTTCTAAGGAGATATGAATGCAAATATGGTGATCTATAACTATTTAAGTATATTATTTCTCTAATTAAGCACATGTAGATATTTTATTGTAGGTGATACAAAATTAAAATGGATCAATCTCATAAATAAAATGAATTGAGGACTATGAATTTATTAGGTCTTATGACCATGGTTTTTTAGCATTCACAATTTATTATTATTCCCTTTAGTATCCATCAATCGATGTGGACAAGGAAATTGTTTCAACAACTCTTTTATTCTCATATTATACAATCTCCTACATATCCTCTACAATTATGATGTTATAAAAAATCTAACTAATTTAATGGGATATTTTTCCAAAATGGATGAGATATTTAAGGGTAGCATAAAAACAAGAGTTTGTTTAGTCTTAGACTTATCCATGTCACTTTCTCATTCTATCAAGATGGAATCTTCTCAAGGTTCTTAGACTTAGTATCTCAATGTTAAAGGGATCTAATTCAATTGATTTTGTTTTAACATCTTTTTGAATTTCACATCATAATGTTATTATCTTGTTTCTACTTGTCATTAGAGAGTTTGGAAAATGAAAGATATCGCTCATACTGATGACTTTTTTTTGGAAAACCATGGGTATTTTTATGCTCAATATGTTGACCCTACCCCTCCTCTATTTGATATTCATATAGAAGATCCTATTGAAAATTAATTTATAGAGGAGTTGCGTTTTCCATTGGGAGAGGAATCCATCCCTTCAATTATTTTATGTTAATCTTTAGGAAGGATCTTGGAGGTTGGTACACCATAGGATTGTTGTTCTTATCCAAGGCCCATTTTCACTATTCCAACTGTAGCCTATCTCCCCAAGGATATATTAGGAACTTATTATAAGTGAAAATTCCATATATATAAGGTTGAAAGGATAAAATAGGAAGTTAGAGGTCTTATTATATATGGGTTCCAAAGGAGGTTAGAATACTTCCCTTCTAGTAGAAGGTTGATACCTACCTATGGGTTAATTTACTTGTCTTTGATTCTCTAGAATTTAGCTTCAATTTGTGATTGATATTGTTAGATGATGGTTGAGAGTTGATAATGATATCTATGAGTGTTTCACATACTAATTTATGAAGGATTGTAACTCTATTGATAAATTTTTACCTTATTTTTTATTTTATGTACTTTCTTTTGGTAGTTTACTTTTGTATTTTATTATTGTCATTCTATAATGTGTCCTTTTTGGGCTTGTGTTATTAGGGTTTTGGCCCCCTTTTATGCCCTAATTCTAGTTTACATTTATTATATCTAGAAAATATCATCTTTTTACATTGTGGGTTCCCATCAAAGCCCTTGAATTTACCCATATCAAAAAACACATGCAAGTGTGTGGGAATCGTGAATAATATTTTTTGAAGATGTAGAAGTAATGAAGGATAAATGTAGGTTAATATTAAAATTTAAAAGTGTAAAATACTATATTTAGATGTATATATATATCACCTCGACTAATAAACTAATCTAACTATGGTGATTTACTCCCAAGCCCATATTAAGTGAATGCAGATTAAGCTTAAAACACGTAGATCCTATCCATTTCTTGATTTTCTCTCTTAACTTTGACATAAGTTGGGGAAATGAAAATAAAGGGATCAACCATGGTATTTTTTTTTTGATCTATCTTATTTACCCATCCAAAAATCAAATCCATGATTTGATAGCTATGGTAGTAGGTTACCATTTCCCTTCATGGTATTCTCCTCTCTATCTTCGATCTGACATAAATGGTAACTCAAAGCTATCCATCTCTCAAGATATCAAATGTTCTAATGATTTTCATTTTACCTATGTATAATATAGTTTGAAAAAAATAACCTTTTATAATTGTTCCTCCAAATTATGTTTTTTGATAATATCTTTATTTTTCATGGATCTTTTGATGAACCAAAATAATCTTTTAAAATCATGGTGTCACATGGAATTAATAAGATTATTTTGTGTCATTTTTTAAGGTTTCATGAGTAGTTTTAACATAGATCTAACACCTTACATAAATGTTTTTTATGTATGTGATCTACTTGAGTTGTATTATTCTCACGCTCACATAATATATAATTTATTTGAAGTCCTTCCAAGTAATTTAAAGTAAATATTTGAATTAATGATCCTTTAATTTATTTTATTTTATCAAATTTTATCTACAACATTGCTTAATGTATATTTTTAATGTTTATTTATAAAATCACCATAAAAATTACACTATTGTGACATGTGACGATCTTTGACGGGACATATTTATTTTCTAGTCATTGAAAGTTTATCTTACAAGACTTGTCAACACATCTTTCTCTCTAAGTGCATTTCCTAAGTAACACATTGGGATGAACATTGGTCTATATCATGGTAGTTCATGATACATTTTCATTAGATCACCAATTATACCTATTTACATTATTTATAGTTGTAACTAATAACTCTATCATCCTTTGGTGCTCTTTTCCCTTTCTTATGCCCCTTTTGTAGAGTTTTATGTCTTTTCCTAACTAACTCACCAATGTTGAGGTCCCTATATTTTTAAATTCTTATCAACCATGGTATATTTAACCAATTTTTTACATATGTTTCTTTCGAAATATATTGGCCTTGTTTGATATAGTTGTGTGCCATCTATGCTAACTTTCCATATCTAACATGGTATTATTTTGTCTAAATATTTATAATAAATTGATCTAGGTAAAGTTCATCCACATATTTTATAAGTAAATTTTATGAATTAGATCCATAAATACAAGGATCCCATATCTCATATTCATAACTAAGTATACACCATTATATTATGGTTTTGCATGCAAACCTTCCTTTAGTATAAAAAATAAGTATTATAATATTAATAGAGGTTTATGTTTTCATAATGTATTAGGAATTATTAGTAAAGAAGCTGAACTAGAGTGGTACACCTAGTATTTGGAGTCCCTAGTTGAGGACACCTATTTATTTACCCTTACCTTTTTATCCTTCACATACGACATATCTGATAAAGTGTCACTTGAGCTAAATGAAATATTGATTCATCTATAAGTTGAGTTAAGGAAAGTATCCATATATCTAAACTATATATTTTATTTAGTTTATATGAGTACACTAAAATAGCATGTTTGTTTCTCTCCATTATTTGTTATTATAGACACTATTTATAAATTATATAACACCTTAGTAATTTACACTTGGAAAATAAATATCATGGATGTACCTTTAGCATCTAGAAATTTTTATCTTCCAAAAGCCTTGCATGAAATATCTATCTAAACCTAATATCTTATCTTTTAGTTTGACCAATGCTATTTTGATGACCTAGGTCTTCTATTTTGCCTAGAGTGTTACAAAATTGATTATCTTCCATCTCTACAAATTCTAAAATTAGACCTAGTTTCTAACTGCTAGGACACTTGCATCCTAGTCAAATGCCTAAATCAACATAAGTCTTGTATCCTAATGTAAGTGCCTAGTTCCCTAAAGTCATCTAATTTTCAAATGAAATGTATTCCTATGGTCAGACTAAATGTTTTAATGTGAGATATTATCCAAAGGGATTGATATAAATATAATATCAACCCTTATCCATTCCTCTAAACTTATTACCTACTAACAATACAACCTATAAGAATCATTCTATTAAGAACTAAAGTGAGTAAAACTTCCCTATTTTCTCGTATTTCCATATCAATCATAAGGATAACACATCTATAGGTCTAAAGTACTGAAGGAGAATCCGAAGGTCCATATTTATCAAATTATAAGTTAGTTCATTGTTATAATTAATTATCAAAAATTACATGATTCAGACATAATATAAAACATAGGGTATAACTACATAAGTCTAAGGCCATATTTTAAGTATTGGCTATGTAGGTAGCTCTCACTTACAAATGGTTATTCTGGGTAACTCGATAATTTGTGCCCACTAACCTATTTTTCCCATAACCAATATGAAGATGAATAAATAAGGCTTTTTTATTTGAAAAGAAATGACAATCCATGACCGAAGTATGAATTCACCAAAGTGAAGGTGACAAATAACCCATAAGATTCTAGGTGGATGTATATAGTTTTATCAAATATTATTTAAAAGACACCTACATCTAAGTTAGATAGTATCATCAATGCAATCATCTCAAGTTGATAAAATCATCTACATATACAGAGGAAAAATTTATAGAATTAAATGATTGTTCCAAAATACAAGTCCACATTTATATTAGAATTAAAACTAGTTAAGTATATTATTTTCATTGTTATTACAATATATAACATTAGGTGTAATTTACATCTTTAACATCATAACATAATAAATTTAGTATATGTTCTATCTATGTTTTGAAAAAAATGGCCTACATTAGAGATAGTCTACCATCCTTGTGTCATAGGCTATATCTTCCCCTTTAACCCTATATTCCCCACATATAGATTTTAGGGTTAAACATTTGGTGAACCTAACCTCTATGTATTTTTTTCTAAAAATCTATTTGGCTTATAGTTTCCTATTTTTTGATTTTCAAATGCAATAATTATTCAGTTCTAATTTTTATCATCATGATTGATTACTAGTTAAAATTTGTATGTATTTAATATTTGATTCTCATATTAATTTTTAGAATATTTAAAATTCATACAAAGTACCTTCTTCCTCCTCATAACCCTAAGGAGGGTGATAACTTCCAACCATATAACTAGGTCTAGGCTATCCCTTATCTGAGGGGTAAGGTGGCTTATCTTATAGTTTCAAATTAAGGTAACCAAACTATAATACCTTAGGTTTGTGCTTGTGAATCCTTAAAATATTAAATCACCAGTATGATCAAGTTAATAAAAGAGATACATCATATTTCATACATCTAAAATATAATAAATGCTAGCATGAATCATGTTTTTGCATCTTCATGTACCAATGTTGTGTGAAATAAGGTATATTATCTAATTGAAAAGTTAAAATAAAATACATATCACAAGAATCAAAAAGATACCAAAAGGTTACTAATATACCAATTGAAATCCTAAGAGAAATGATTCTAAACAAACTAATAAAATTAACTCTTTTGAATCCTATAAAGGGATCTAAATACTAATATGCATATCATTCAATACATGGGTATCATATAGATTATTTGTTTACATTACAAAACAAAATAAAAATTATCAGATGTAATGATAATTATATGATTGATATATAAAACCAAGAAACCCACTTACGTTATGAGTACCTCTCCAAAACCACAAGTACCAAAAAAATAAATACGTGTACGAAAATATAATTAGAAGCAAGAAATGGTTAAAAGAAGAAATGTATAGAGAAAAAAATACAAAAGTATTATATAATTATGAATGATATAAAATTACCAAAGCAACCAATGCTACCAAAACCACCATAAAATAAACCATGTGAGCTCTCTTGATTGGTTGATATCAAACAAAAAGGTGACACAATTATGAATGATTATGACAATGGTGATACTATCCATGATATAAAACCAAATAAAAATATAATAAAGGAAAACCATATATCTTAGGATGTTCATAAGGTACTAACATCTGAGGAACACATACATACAAATAATGCCATACTAAAAAGCTCTCAACCATAATATAAAATGGTTTCTTATTTGCATACAGATAATCCAAATGGCATAACACATGTTCAAGAAAGACTTGATAGGTTACATTTATCCTTTAATAATGATTACACAAATGTTTATGATTTAATAATATATAATATTAATATAATCCTTATTATACTAATGACATATTAAATGAATATGATAAACTTGATAGTCCCACATATACATTAGTTACAATGTTCGAATTGAAAGTAAAAAACCAGTTACCACATATTCATTATAGTTGATCATTTTTATTCATAATTATATTTTTTTTGTGTATGGTGATTACTTCAGTTATCACTAAATCAATGAAAATGATCCAACCTAAGGATATCAAATTCTAAAAATATAGAAAGAAAAGAACAAAAAAAATCCAAAAATATTTTCAACATTTACATATCCTATTATCTCCTTGGCATATATGTTGTTGGTTCCATGTTGTTAGACTAAATATAAATATTTTACATTACACATGATTCCCACATATTTTAAGTGTGATTCAGATAAACATACATATGATCTATGCACTTTTAGATGTTGTGCTTTCCTTCTGATCACCTTATATTATACTATTTGTGATTTTATATGTATTTACACATTATTTTATACATACTTATATCCTTCTTAGTGTACTTGATATGTTATGTGTTTTATCACTTTTTTTATAACACATATCTAGGGACTAGAATTATGAGTCTATGTTGTTTGCTTATGCTTTCATTTATGCACTTACTTTAGTTTCTAGCTTTATATTATAGTTATTTTTTGATAATTTTAGTATGTTCCATTGTTTATAGCCTCTATGAATTTATTTTCCTCTTTGATATTTGAAAATGTCATTTATTGTTGTATGTTAACATTTAAATATGTCATTTCTTTCTTTTTGTACATTTTACTAAGTCAAGTCCATTTGAATGTGTGAATTTTGAACATGCCCCTTATTTGAGGTCTCTTTGGACCATTGTATTTTGGTTTAATTTTGAGTACTCTTGTGTGTTTGCTTTATTTATTGTTGAGATTTTACTATTACTATATATATATTACCATGATACACATCATGCATCTTAGAACTTGGTGTGATCAAATTATTCATGCTTCAGTGATATATCTAACTAGACATGTTTCCTCTATATGGTCAATGGTACTTTCATAGTTTACATGGTTATACTATCCTTTTAAGTTAAAGTAAATATCATTTGATACTTACCTCACCTCAATAGTGGGGCTTGTCATGAAGGCATGACTTCCACATTACTTCATAAATTTAGATTCAATGGGGGACATATCTTGGAAACATGTGATCCACATTGGAAGTTACATTACTTTTCAAATTTATCCATGTATAGTGGGGGCATGTTTTTAAAACATGTTATTCACACTTACATAGTTTTAAATTGGCCAAATTACATGGTTATATGATATAGATACACATTTTTGGTAGATTTATATAATTCATACCATTGTTTACAAAATCAAATTAGTTTAAAATTCTAAACATTTTCATAGAATATCACGATCTACTAGGTTGGACTTTTATGGAATATTTTAATCCAATCTATTATAGTAGTTAGTTCACTTTTTGGTATGGTTGATGTGATTAAATCACTTAACATTTCCATGTTTATAGCTTGGAATTGATTTTAACATCCAACATTACTAGTTTTATAGTGTTAATCAACATGGTTCACTCATGTTCACTAGGTTATAAGTATGATTCAGTTGCACAGCTCAACTAATATCAATTACCATGTGACAACTCATCTTTTCTCTAATATTGGGGGCATGTTTCCTCAAAATATTTCTCTCTCTATATTTATATATATGTACTTTCTAGATTTATATTTTTCCTAATTTTAGTATTAGTGATTAATAATAATACATCATTCAAATCAAATTTCCAAAAACTAAGCTATTTACACAAATATGTAGGTGTATTCATAGACCTTACTTTCTTTCAATTTCAATCATTTCAATGCTTTCAATGTTAGATTATATGCACTAATTATATATTGTGACATTGTCTTGGTTACAAGTTATTAACTAATAAATCACTTAATTTTAGACTCAAGCAAAGGTAAGGTGTGTTATATACACCTAGGTACACATTCCTTTTCCTTTAAACTATTAATTTAATTACTAGATTTGGGGGGGGGGGGGGGGTGTGGGTGTGGGTGAGGGATGTATACACTATTTATGAATTGTATAAAACTATAGTTTTGTACACTTGGAAAATACATATAATATATGTAACTTAAGATTATAAATTTTTTCCCACTAATAAAAGGATCACATATGCTATCTTTATGTACCTAATTTATTATCTCTTAATCCAAACAATGTTATTCTAGTTACCCAGGCCTTATATCTTCCCTAGAATGTTATAAACCTACTTATCTCCCATCTCTAAATGTTATTGACCTACACATATTTTCCAATTACTCATATACTTACATCCCTATCAAATGCCTACTTCAATGCAAATTTTCTATCCCAAACAAATTTCTAGTGCCTTACATTCATTTAATTATCAAATTAAATGGATTAACTCTTTTAATATGAGATATTCTCCAAAGGGATTGGTATAAATAAAATATCAACCCTCACTTATAAACATATTAGATAATCATAAGACAACCTAACAAATACCATTATACCAATCACTCATGTGAGAAAAGCTTCCCTATTTTATCATATTTACATATCAATCATAGGGACAACACATCTATAAGTTTGAAGCAATGTAAGAGGATACTAAGATCTATATTTTCTAAGTTACAAGCTAGGTCACTATTATAATTGGTTATCATGCATTGACTGATTCACATACAATCCAACACCTAGGGGATAACTAGATAATTTTGAGGCCCTCATTGGAATACTGGATATATAGGTAGTGTTCATTCATAGAAGGATATTCAGGAAAATTCAACATTATGTGCTCATTAACCCATTTTTACCACAACCAATATGAATATGCATAACTAGGGTTTTGGTATTTGACAAGTAGTGGAAATTCATGACCCAAATCTTATTGTACCTAAGTCAAAACAACATACAACCTAAAAGAATACAAGTGTTTGTATCTAGTTTTAGTAGGCATTACATACTAGACACCTACATCTAAGTCAAATAGTATTGTCGACATAACTTCCCTAGGTCAATGTAAGTGTTTGAAACTGTAGTGTCATAATTTATAAAATCATACAACTATTCTTGAATCTAGATCTAGTCCACTTTCTATTTATTCCAAGTATATATCTATATTAGCATCAAAACTAGCTAAGCATCTTATTTTTATTTTTAATTTAATATCTAACATAACTATAGCTTTTATCTGTATCATCTCAACATAATAAATTCATTATATGTTCTATTTGAGTTTTGAAAATAATTGGCCTACTTTAGAGATAGTCTACCATCCTTATTCCCTAGACTATCTCTACCCCATTAACCCTAGATAACCAATATCTATATCTTAGGGTTAAATAGTTATCTCTACATGGCAAAATGTTTATAGTTGGACACCACTTGGTTATTATCCTTATTTTAGATACCTCTTTATCATCGTCTAATGTAATTTATCTATCTTTATTTTACCTTTTATATACATTAGATATAATTTAAATCTATTCATTTTCACTTGAAAATGATCCTTAGTTTCATCATTGAACCTCCTTTTATAAAAAAATACCAATTATAGCATTTATTGTTTTTTTATGATAAAAAATTGTATGCATGTTGGATCTTGTATGGAATTCCCCATTTTCTCATATTAAAATATATTTGTATTACTGACCATATTCTCCCTATGTTAAATCCTTGAATTATAAGTTTGATCTAAGATGAGCTTGTTTTCATTCCATTCACTCTTATTATTTAGAATGCTTCACTAAGGTATATTTGAGTGTTGGAAAAAGATCTTGAAATATATCTCTATAATTTTTAATTTTAGTTTTCAACACTTGTGATTTTATGGTTGGTAAATATTTGTATTTTCAATTCATAAATTAACATAAATATTTCAATGAATTTTTAATATATATTTTTCAGATATATATGTTGTTGAGGTATGTTCCTATTTTTGGTGTTGTGTAATTGATGTTATTATTGATGTCAAGATCAATATGGATGTCATTAATGTGAATCTCAACATTGATGTCATGCATGGTGAAGTTCTATATGACAAGGAAGTCTTATGACAAGAGATAATTTGAAGGAAACTTATTGTCTCTATATTTAGAGATAATTTGAATGCAACTTTGTAATTGTTATGGCATTGATGACATGTTTCATAGTTAAGATCAAGATACAAGGTAAGCATATTATTGACTACTAGTCTTGAGGAGTATTGTCATATCATTAGCATTCGAATAAATAAGTGTGTACAAATGTATGATAATATATAAATATTATATAATTCATATCATAAAAAAATTAAGCATAAAATAATGTTTCAAGTTTATTTTTTAAGCTTCGAGAGTTTGACAATCCTAGTCATGAATTTGATCATCACATGAAGAGACCATGTGAGAAGGAATGAAGATGATGGTCTAGTAATAATAATACACATAGGTATGAGTGGATTTATAACGATGAAAAAGAATTCATAATAATTTTGGTAACTCACAATAAAGTTTCAAAGTCAACCTACAGGGTTAAGGTCTTAAAACTAAGCATGCAACCAGACTAGTCTGAGACCCTACCTGACCTAATAAGGTACCATGAAGTGTTGTCAAGACCTATTAAGGATAAAAGGAAATGGTAAAAAATGTTTAATATTTTTTGGGCATGTGATTAATGTGGAAATGCTTCGACAATATCTAGAAGGTTTACTTTAAAGCCTAATATAAACTACAGATCTAAAGCCTAAAGAATAAAGAGAGATATGGTGATAAAATAGGGTATGAGGTTTATTTTCTAAGGAATTAATGGATAAATAATCATTAATATAGGTTTTAAATGTTTTTTGAAGTGTATTGGTGAAGTTATAGGTTTTGAGTTAAAGAAGAAATCATGAAATGTGGTTTTGAGCTTTCTTATGTGCATAAAATGAAGGGTTTTCAACCTGAGAAGGACTTTCTTATGCTCATTGGAACATGAAAAATTTTCATGAGATCCTATTAAGTTCATATAATTATTTTATGGATCCTATATCAATTTACAAGCATTAGTTTTTTAATTAAAGGCCTAAGATTTATGAATGATTATTAAGACGGTAAGATGGTCTTAACCCTCTCTAAAACTCTAACAATGACCCAATAATGAAGATCTTGATAGAAATAAATAATAATTATTTTTATTACCAGTATTTATGGTTTTAATATTTATAAGAGTCTCCCAATACCTCCAAGTGGCATTTGTCTGACAAATGAATTAGTGAACCCTACAGGAAAAGCCATGTTTCTTGAAAATTTCGTATAATAGGCAGAGTTGACGAAGGCAATGTTTATAAGTATATGGAGTTTCAAGATTTTTAATTATATATTTTTTAAGCGGTGGTTTTTTTATCATGTTAAAAAACTAAAATATGCAAAACTAGCTATGGAATTTGACCTATCACTAAAAAACCTAGTGAGGTAGACAATGAGAAAAACCATGCAAGAGTGGGAATGACATTAGGGATGTGTTGCCATGGAGTAAGGATGGATACAATTGGATTGGGTTTATTTTATTTTATACATTTAACACATTTATAAATTGTATATAATATTTATATATGTGTGTGTATGGCATAAAGTTGCTCTCAAATTGACTTGTCTAACATAGTGAGGTCTATGTACAATGAAGCCATGAAATTGGTATATAAGACAAATATTTATATTTTAAAAAATAATATATTTGTTTAAATATATTAAAATAATATTTTTGGATCATATAAATTAATTTTGAGTTCATAAAAGTGTTCACACAGGTGTTCTAACTCATTATTTTCATGACTATGTTTTGAAGCTAGTTGGTAGTTATGAGTGGTCATGTTACAAGAGTGAGTTAGAGGCTTTAATACGTATGTTTTATTGTTTAAATAAAAAAATTATTAACTTTAGATAATTTATGTTTTATATATATGATTTAATGGTATTTTTTTCTATCAAATTAGTTTAGTGCTTCATTTTTAAGTCATAGACTTTCTAGCAATAAGAAGGCCTAATTATGTGTAGGCATAATAGTGTAGTTCAAGGAGTTAAATGATATAAATGGTGTTGGGTACCTAAGGTTAGGTTATCATGGATATAATTTAAGTTTTTTTGAAGTTTTTCATCCATTTATTTAGGCTCAAGATGTTACAATGTGGTCAAGGTGAAATGTGTCATTTGAGAAGGCCTAAGTACATTAGGTCTCCTTTAGACCTAATGGTGGTTTTAGTCCTTATGAGTAGTGGAAAACATATGTAGTGGCTATTTATAATGTAATTTTTTTAATATATTATAATGGTTATACAAGTATTTAAATTATTTTATCTAACCAAGGTATGTGAAATCAAGAGTCATGTATTAAAAGGTCTAATACGCCTAATTTGACTAGTCAAGAATCTGAGGGAATAAATGAATGAAATATGAGTTCTAAAACAAGGTATATGGATTTAATACCATCATATATTTGTTTTTAATATTTAATTAATTTATTAAAGTTATTCTATATATGATGAACAAGGTTTTATGACCTAAATCTGTCAAGAAGAGGGTTAGTTAAGCGAAGAGACCTAATAGCCTATTTTAGAGAGATAGAAGAGTGTAAAGATAAAAATAAGGTCATAATCATTAGTTGAGTGAGTAAAATTTATCCAAAGTTGATCATATTTTCAATTTTTATAAGTTGGTGTTGAGTCACCTAGGTGGTTGGTGCCTCCTTGCAAGCTGGTTCTTGCTAAAGGCCTAGTTGAGTTTGTGCTTTAATATTGAGGGGTTGGTGCTCATTATGGGGTTGGTGACTCATTAAATATTAATTAATTTATTATATTAGTATATTCCAAGATATTTTTCCAAGAGGTTTATCCAACATGAAGGTTTGCCACATATATCTTGTGTTCATATGTTGTATGTTTATGTGGATTCTTGTTTATGCATTGCTTGATGTATGTGTTTGAATGAATGCTTCATGAATTATAAGTGAAATTTAATGATATTTTTAAGGAAAATAATTCACCCCCCCCATTAAATTTATATAATTAATTTTTTTTTATCAAAGTATTTCCTTTGAATCAGGCCTAATAGCTTAAAGGAGATCCTAAGCAAGTGAAGATGGCTAGTCAAGCACAGGGTGGTTTATCTACAAGTAAGGATCTGTTGTTCAATGGATATAATTGTGATTTTTAGAGTTTAAATATGAGAAATATTTTAATTATTAATGTAATGATGTTTGGTGATAAGTTTTGGATGGATATAGAGCACCCTTTATTCCCCCTAAATATACAATAGGAAAGAAGGCTAGTGACAAGAATTCAAACTGAATGAATGGTATTCTTTGTTTCATATCAGAGGTAGAGCTTGTGGGATGATTTGAATACTATCCATGAGTGAGAATCCAAGGTTAAGTTGGATAAATTACAAACTCATAAAAGATAATTTGAAATTATAAGGATGAATGAAGATGAGACCATTGCATCCTACCTATTGAGGGTTGATGAAGTGATCAACATCATAAGAAGCCTAGTGAAGAAGTGAAAGAGTATAATATTATTAAAAATGTATTGAGATATCTAAATCATAATTTTGATTATAAATTGTCTTTTATTAAAGAGATGCAAGATATAAATAAGCTAGAGATGGATGGACTTCATGGTACCTTAACAACCTATGAGATGAAGACAAGTAAAGGAAGACCTATAAAGAAGGAAGGTACATTCAAGGCCAAAAATAATTCAAAGGAGAATAATACACAAGGTAATAAAATAAAATACAATTATGTTTTTGATATTGATGATGATGATTTGATAGCTATGTTTTCAAGATTGTTGAAAACTACTTCAGGTTAATACAAGAGTAAGATTCCCTTCATGTACTTTAATTGTGGGTAATTGGACACTTTGACAAAAAGTGCCCTCATAATCATAAGACAAAGGATGATGAATGTCATGATGAAGGTCATGATGATGACAATAATTACTATAGGTCTGATAATAGGAAGAAATGTTTCATAAAGTATGATGATAAAATAAGCCTTTCAAAAATAAAAGAAACTTTTTAAACTAAGGAAGACTACAAATCATATGATGAGAGTGACAGAAGTGATTCTAAGAGTGACCATGAAAGTTTTGGTCCTGATGTCAATGAATTTATATTCATGAATGAGGAATAAAACTATTCAAATCAAGAAGAGTCTATGTGGTTTGGAGGTATCGTTGGTGATTCAGATGAAGAAGAAGATGAGGTGGACTTTGAGGTTGGGTTGATGAATGATATAGAACAAATAAAGATGGTTAAGAATAATAATAAGGTGATGATTAATCTTATGAAATAATATGAGGAAAAAATTAGTTTCTTTGAAGAGATATTGATCAATAACTCTAAGGAACAAGAATCAATAGTAAAAAAGGTGGAGACTCAAATTGAGATTGTGACTACAAACCTAAAGGATAAAGAAGAAGAATGTGTTAGGTATGTAATTGAAGTGGTTTCCTTGGTATCTAAGTTGGATCAAGCATCAAGTAAGGTGAAGTCCTTTGTGAAGTTTTAAAAGAGTACCAATGATCTAGATAACATTTTGAGTAGTTAAAATACTGATAATAACAAAATAGGTCTTGGTTTTAATGGAAAATAAAAGAAGAATATTAATGTGATCAAGGAGAATCAGACCTTAAATGCCAATGGTCAATCAAGAAATGATGGTACTAGTAGAATGAAGACTAATCGTATCAAGCAGATTAATTTTATAAGGTATGCTAATCCTTTCAATGGTTATTTTTATTCATGTAACCAATTATGTCATAGAGAAAGACATTATAGATGACCCTCCAAGAATTAATATGTATGGAAATGTGAGGAGAATCATCATTCAAGGGATATGAATGAGGTTGTTTGTTATAGTTGTCATGATGTAGGACACATTGCAAGATAATGTAGTATTAAATAAAGAGGAAAAAATCAGTAAAGAGGTATGGGTAATGGTGTGCTTCCATCATAAGGAATAGTGTGTTCTAATTGTCAGAAGTTTGGTCATATTGTAAAGTTTTGTAAGCATGAATTGTTAACTCAAAACAAGAAATTTGATGCCCATAAAATACAAGAAAGAATAAAAATAGTGAATGGAAACCAAAAGTAGCTAAGGTGAATGATGACTAGTCTACAAATCCAAGTGGACTATTTCCCATAGTGGAACATAGTTCAGATGTAAAGGAGTGCCAATAATTATCCATATTAGCTTAGGTTATGGATGAAGGAGTTAATACAAATAAACCAAGTTAGAATATTGCTCAAATGGAGATTTAAGAGTTCAAGATAAAGAGCCTATTCAATCCTAAGAGGATCATGAAGAAAGTTAAATCTAGTGAGGACATGAAGATTGTGAACCTTCTAAGTTTATGTTGTTTTAGTACCCTATAAAAGAGGTAACTCCATTAGGATTCATGGAGGCACTCAGCTAGTAAGCATAAACATGAAGGATGTTTGGTATGAGGGGGAGATTTTTATTTGGTTCATTAGTGAAAAAAGAAGATATGTGTTGAGAGTGGTTCCTATTAGTTTAGAGATGCTTTGTCAAAAAGGTAATTCCTTCTTTAGTTCTTAACAATTGATTCTTTTTCATATATTGAGGTATGCATGAGTTGAGGGGGATTATTTATATGTGTTGATATTTTATCAAAGAGAGATAATGATCTTATTTGGAAAAATAAGTTGTGTTTCTAGTTGCTCCAGGTCTAAGGATTGGAGAGTTATCAAGAGATGACCCTTTGTAATTAATTTCAAAGGGGGAGAAATTTCAAGTTTGGGAGAAAGGTAAATTTGAAGAAGATCCATCTCAAGGAGATAAGAATGATCAAATTTGTTTCAGTGCTTTCCATCAATGAAAAAGGGGGTATGGTTAAGGTATGTTATTATTATTGGTTTTGTGGCATTGATGTTGTCAGCGATGTTATGGTCAAGATGGATGTCATTAATGTCAAGGTCAAAGTTGATGTCATGTATGGTAAAGTGGTATGTGACAAGGAAGTCTTTTGAAAATGGAGAATTTGAAGTTAATCTATTATCTCTCTATTGAGATAGAATTTGAAGGCAACCTAATAATTCTTCTGAGGTTGATGATAGTTTTAAGGTCAAGATTAAGATACAAGGTCAAGATCAAGATACAAGGTAAACATATTGTTGATCCTTAGTCTTGAGGAGCATTGTCATATCCTGAGCATGCACGTGAATAAGTGTGTACATATGTATGATACTATCTAAGGAGAATACAAGGCATATGATCAAAATGTTGAATGATCAATAAATGTTTCAAGTCTAGGTATCAAGCTTCAAGATCTTGAGAAGCCTTGTCATGACTTTGATTATCACATGAAGAGACACTGTTAGAAGGTATGAATGATGGTATAATAAGATGGATATACATAGGTATGAGTGGATGTTTAATTATGAAAAAGAATACATATGAAGTGTTGTAACTCTTAATAAATTTTCAAGGTGAACCTATAGGGGTAAGGTATTAAGACTAATCAGACTAACCAGACTAGTCATAGACCCTACCTAACCTAATAATGTACCATTAAATGTTGTAAAAACATATGGAGGACACAATTTAGTGGTATATAATGTGTAATTTGTTTTAAAATTTGATTATGGTGTAAATTACTTGGAAATAGATAGAATGTATAATGTAAGGTCTAAGATGAATTGTAGATCTAAAGCCTAAAGAACAAAGAGAGAGATGGTGATCAAATAGGCTATGAGGTTCAGTTAGGAAGGAATGAATGGAAAAGTAATAATTAATATATTTTTACATGTTTCAAGTGTGTTGGTGAAGTTTTAGGATATGTGTTGAAGAATAAATCATGAAATGTGGTTTTGAGGTTTCTTATGTGAATAAAATGAAAGGTTCTCAACTCGAGAAGGACATTATTGTGCTCTTTGGAAAGTTAAATTTTTTCTTGAGATCTTAATAAGTTCATGGAATTTTGGTAAGGATAATATCTCAATATTATTAGCATTTATTTTTAGATAAATGGCCCAACATTTATTAATGATTGTAAAAACTGTAAGGTGGTCTTAACCCTCTCTAAAACCCTGACAATGGCCTGCTATGGAATATCTTGATATAAATTAATTAGAATGAATTTTATCACCTATTTTTATGATTGGATCATGTATATTACTCTCTTAGGTACCTATAGGTGTCATTGGTTTGATAAATGAGTGAGTGGATCCTATAGGAAAAACCTTGTTTCTCAAAACTTTGCTATAGCAGGTACAATTGACAAAGTCAAAGTTGCTAAATGGATGGAGGTTAGAGATATATATATATATATATATATATATATATATATATATATATATATATATATATATATATATATATATATATATATATATATATATTATTCACATGGTTTTTTATGATCATGTTATATAATTAAAATATTCTAAACAAGTCATGGAAGTTGACCTATCACTAAAAATCTTATTGAGGCAAATAATGAGAAAATCTAGGCATAAGTGGGAATGAGCTTATGGATGTGTTGACATGGATTAGAGAAGGATAAAATTACAATGGGTTGTTTTTAAATACATGTTACACATATAAATATTTTATATAATATTTGGATATGTGTGTGTAAGGCATAAAGTTGCTCTCAAATTGACTTGTCTAACATAGTAAGGTCTATGTACAATGAGGACATGAGATTGGTCTATAGACCAATATTGCTATTGGAATTTATAATATATTTGTGTAAATATATTATGAAAATAGTGTGGGATAATATAAATTCATTTTAGGTTCATAAAATTTTTCACACAAGTGTTCTAAGTCATTGTTTTCATGATTATGTTTTGAAGCTAGTTGGTAGTTCTACATGGTCATGTTACAAGAGAGAGTTAAAGTATTTAAGATATATGTTGAAGTGTTTAAAGAAAATAGTGATTAACCTAAGGTCATAGATATTTTATCCATGTGATTTAATGGTATGGTTTTTTTATAATATTGGTTGAGTGCTTCAATTTTAGTTGGTAGATTTTATGGTATTAAGAAGGCCTAATTGTGAATAGGCCTAATGGTGTGGTTCAAGGAGTGAAATAAGTTAAATGGTTTTGGGAACCTAAGATGAGATTATAAGGTAAAAAATTTAAGTGTGTGTGAATTTTTTCATCCATTTATGGAGGGTCAACTTTTTCTAATGTGGTCAAGGTGAAATGTATGTTTTGAGAAGGAATAATTACATTACGTCTCCTTTAGGCCTAATGGTGGTTTTAGTCTTTATGAGTAGAAGAAAACCTATGTAGTGGTTGTTCCTCTTATGAAACATTTTTTTTTATATATTCCAATTTTCATCAAATTATGTAAAGTTGTTTTGTTAACCAAGGTATGTGAAATCAAGAGTCAAGTATAAAAAAAGGGTCTAATAGGTCTAATTTGACTAGTCAAGAGTTTGAGGGAATGAATGAATGAAATAAAAGTTTAGAAACTAATTATAGGTCATTAATGCTATAAAATAGGTGTGTTGAATATTTAATGAATTAATAATAGTGATTTTATAGATTATGGGCAAGGTCATATGACCTAAAGCTATCAAGAAAAGGGCTAATTGAGTGAAGAGGCCTAATAGGCTATTTGAGAGAGATATAAAAGTGTGAAGAGAAAAATAGGGTGATCATAATAATTTGAGTGACAGAAAGGTATCAAAATGTGATAAAAGGTTCTAGGTGGCTGAGTTGGTGTTTAGTCACCTAGGGGGTTGGTGCCTCCTTTCAAGGTTGTGCTTGATAAAGGCCTAGTTGTGTTGGTGTTTGACTAATGGGGGGTTGGTGATCCTTGTGGATTTTATGCCTCAATAAATATTGATTAATTTATTATAATAATGTAGTATAGGTTGTGATTTAGTGTTTTAATTCCTAATGAGGATTTCCCTCATATATCTTTTGTTCATATGTTTTATGCTTATATGGATGTTTGTTTATGCATTGGTTGATGTATGTGTTTGAATAAATGATTAATGAATGATAGGTGAAATTGAATGATTGTTTTGAGGTCACTTATTTACACCCCCCCCCATCTTGGTGGTTGTGATTAAAACATATACTACATATTTATTTTATATTCTTAGTTTAACTTGGCATATGCAAATAATTTAAATATCTCCAAGGTGATAAGAAATGTAAAATTTATTTATTTTCCATTATATTCTTGGATAAAGCATAAATTAGAGTGAGCCCCTGTCCATGTAAATTATTAAATTTATAATTAATATTTTTACAAAATAAAATAATATTATCTAAATTTTTTACTCACTTTTTAGATAAAACTATGTATATTATAAAATGAGTTTAATAAATGTTTAAGTGAACATACTCATATAACATAACTTAAATGACTTGTGTTTTATAAATTGAGTTTATTAAGTCATTTTATTGTTCTTACTTATGAATTTAGGCTATAAATAAAATTTTAAAGGAGTGAAGACATAAAAGGACTTGGAAGATTCAATTTAAGTGGCTCACAAACATGTATTAGTAGTTCTTCAACTTCTTTTAGATAATGTTTCAAATTATTACATCTAATTATTAAAATATATGAAGATAAATAACATATTTAGGTTATAAAATGCCATTTTACTAGATAGTTTATTTTTCAACTTTAATGGACTTAGGTATATCTAGGATTATTTATACTGAATTGAAATGATTAGTTAGGTAAATGTTTTCTTTCATAATACTTTAGGAAAATTCAGATGTATAGATCTAAAACCATGAAATAATTGCTTAATGGCACATTTCTCTTGATATTTTCTATTTTATTACTAATTCTATTTTTCTATTTGACACCATTATCATATCATATCTATATTTACACACCAAATTATATATATGGACCTCCCTTTTAAACTAGAATATTTTTAACCCATGGTTTTGTTATGCTATTTATGATAAATAACGACTATTGATTTTAATCGAAGATAGTGGAGCTGAACCATGTCACATTTCATCTTTTGACTATTGTCTGGGTACATTTTAAGTCATTTTAGTTGGTTTTTTTATTGCAACTAGTTCCATAATTCAAGTTAAAAACTCTTTTCTATATAATTATATTTTAATGTATTTAGGGAACAATCAAAATGCATTATCAATGGATAGATAATATTACATATTATATGTACCAAATTATTAGATTTGAATTTTGAGTTTGCAAGGATCAATTAACATCTTCATGATTGTAACTATGAAAATATAAGATAAAGAAAATTAAGACTTATGTTCACAATTATACATGAATAAATGAATGAGAAAACTACATTTGAGTTTGAGCCCTCCTAAAAGTAACATAAATGTGGTAAAAGTTTTGGTCTATGAAGGTGGATCGACGAAGGTTACTTTAGCTCAAACCTTTCACTAAACAACCTTATTTTATATAAAATGACTTATGTAAATCTAGGTTTAAAATTATAAGTGCACCCATGTGATTCTAGAAGTGGTAAAAGGAATAGGAAAAAAATTATACATAAAAGCACATATCGATAGAAAAATTAGTATATTTTTGTTTACATGATTATTTATGACTACTATAGATTAGTATCCACATTTTATATTGACCAAATTGATCAAAAATAAACAAGTGAATGTAATAAAAAATAGATCATCTACAGATCAATTACACAACATGAGTTGAAATTTCTATACAATTAGAACTTAAATCAATGAAAAATAATTTAAGAAACTTATTAACTCTATTTTATCATTTTTTTGAACTATGAGATGTTAAAATGAACTGAGATAAATAAATATGTCAAAACATATGCATAAATTAATCAATCACAAATTTTTAATTTACTACATTCGAAAAGGTGACAAAAATTAAAAATGTTAGTGAATGACATAGTAGGAAAACTAGAATATAGGATTGAGATTGAATTATTAAATGATAACATTAAAAATTAAGAGTAGTGATTTTTTTAGATCCAAGACGAAGATACTATAATTGGCCAGTGGTGTAATGCATCGGTGTCTTTAATAAGTGTTAACTTCTTGTAAGTGATTTCTATCTGTAACTAATACACCATGTTTTCATTCACCTATGTGACATGTTTGATGGGGAAAGATATTTAAATCATTTTAAAAAATGACTTTGTAACTTATTATTAATCAAAAACCTTAATGGAATGAAATAATAGGATGAATTTAGTCACATGGTTAAAAAATGGATAGTGGTTGAATTTTACTTGACCTAAATGTTGGGGATCAACCAACAATGGATTACACTTGTGAAAGCAATAAACGCGGAAATAAATCAGATAGATAAGCAACTAGAATGATAAATAGCACAGAACAAGAGATACAAGAAACCACCCTGAAAACTTGTATTAAAACTCTTTACAAAAGGAATACAATTGAAGAAACTTCTTTCTTCCACACCTCTCTCAGATGCACACAAGATCTCTCACTAGATCTCTATTCCTCAAGATCTCTCTCTCTCAAGTACACTCAAATCCAACAACCTGGATTGATGCAACTCAGTACTATCCTTCAAACATTCACAATGTTCTACTCATACTCACACATTCAACATACTAAGCTAAGAAGATCTTTCCTACATATAGAATTAGGAAACTTGAGCATGCTCTTACAACAAACAATTAAGCCTCTTGAACAAGGGCTCTAAAAATAATATTGCTAATAATAGAGACGTGAGCTTGAGACTACAACTCAAACTCATCATGCAAACACTCGCTTCTGTCCTTGAAAATCGCTTTCTGGACACCCAGGTAACAGACATCGGTTCCTGTCTGTTCGCCTGTGACCGTCATCGGTCGACCATACTGCCGACGTCGGCACCTCTGCAACTACAACTGACTGACATCGGTCACTCCTGACCAATGCCAGTGTCTGTGTAGACCCAAACCTATTTGAGTTTGCTCCTTGGTGAAACTTTTAGCTCCACACCCTAGCAATCTCCCATTTGGAGATAAATAGCTGCACTAGTACCTTTACAGCAACATCTTCTAGCTCCTCCATCTTCAACTTAATCATGAAGACCAATAGAAGTTGAATGAAGATTCAACTTCTCCTTCGTAACTGGCTTAGTTAGCATATCAGCAAGATTCTTGTCTGTATGGATCTTCTCCAGCTTCAACTCACCATCTTCCAATACCTGCCATATGAAATGGTACCTTAGCTGTATGTGCTTGGTTCTTGAGTGAAAAGCTGAGTTCTTAGCCAAATGGATTGCACTCTGACTGTCACTATACAATCTGCAACTCCCATGCTCCCTTCCAAGCTCTTCCATGAACCGTGTCATCCATATCATCTCCTTGCTAGCTTCTGTGGCTGTAATATACTCTGCTTCTGTAGTTGACAAGGCAACAACCTTCTGCAACTTAGATATCCAGCTAACAGCCGTTCCACCTACAATAAAAACATAACCTGTAGTGCTCCTTCTGCCATCCAAATCACCTGCCATATCTGAATCTACATAACCATGTAGAGAAGTATCTGAACCTCCATAGCACAAGTGCCTACTGCTAGTTCCTCTCAGATATCTAAGGATCCATTGAACTACTTTCCAATGTTCCTTACCTGGATTGGCCATATACTTACTTACTACTCCCACTGCTTGGGCAATATCTGGTCTAGTACACACCATTGCATACATCAAACTTCTTATCATGGAAGAATATGGAACCTTACTCATGTACTCTACCTCATCATGTGAATTAGGACATTGTTCTTTACTCAACTTAAAATGTCCAGCCAAAGGTGTGCTTACCGGTTTAGCATCTTGCATATTGAACCGTTTCAACACCTTGTCCACATAATCCTCTTGAGACAATATCAACCTGTGATTTTTCCTGTCCCTCTTAATGCTCATGCCAAGGATTTTCTTTACTGCTCCCAAATCCTTCATAGCAAACGTTTGAGCTAATTTCACCTTAAGCTCAGAGATATCCTGCATGTGTGATCCTGTAACCAACATATCATCTACATACAACAATAGAATAATATATCTACCATTATCAAATCTCTTAAAATATACATAATGGTCAGATTGACATCTACTATAGCCATGCTCAGTCATAAACCTGTCAAATTTCAAATACCATTGCCTAGGAGCTTGCTTGAGGCCATACAAGCTCTTCTTCAACCTGCACACTAACTTCTCCTTACCCTTGACCTCAAAACCTTCTGGATGTTCCATGTATATTTCCTCATCCAAATCTCCATGAAGAAACACTATCTTAACATCTAGCTGCTCAAGATACAAATCCTCAAAAACAACCAAAGACAATACAACCCTTATAGAAGTCATCTTAACAACATGAGAAAAAATCTCAACAAAGTCAATACCTAGCTTTTGTGCAAATCCTTTCACAACCAATCTGGCCTTATATCTCATCTATCCATCCTCACCTTCCTTCAACCTGTAGGTCCATCTGTTCTTCAGTGTTCTCTTACCAGCTGGCAACTCAACCAAATCCCATGTTTGGTTCTCTCTTAAGGACTCCATCTCCTCAACCATGCCACGCTCCCACTTACTCCTGGACTCCACCTGTAATGCTTCTTCAAAACTCTCTAGTTCTCCACCATCTATTATCAATAAATAATATAAGGAAGGAGAATATCTAATAGGAGGCTTACTTACCCTTTCAGACCTCCTGATGGGTGTCTTAGACTCGCTCTCAACATGCTGTCCACCCAAATTTTCTGACAGTGACCGACCTCGGCCACCTATAGACCTGTTACTGGCCGACGCCGGTTCTTCCTGGCTGACGTCGGTGCCTGTTCTGCCAACGTCGGTCTCTATATGACTGACATCAGTTTCTGTACTGCCGATGCTAGTTCCTAACCTACCAACGTCGGTCTCTATGTTTTCTTGTAAGTGATTATTTATTTTTCCTGTGAGCTTATTTTGGACCATAACTTCGTCCAATTCACCATTGCTCTGCCCAAATTGATCCAGCTTCCTTATTTAATCACTATACATCACTCTTTCATTGAAAACAACATCACGGCTCCTAATTACCTTGTTAGTTCCTAGATTCCAAAATCTAAAACCAAAATCATTTGAGCCATAGCCAATAAACGTGCACCTCATAGACTTAGCATCAAGCTTCTTTCTATTTTCATTATCTACGTGCACAAAGGCTTCACAACCAAAAACTTTGAGATATGAGAGATCTACCTTTTTACCTATCCATGCCTCTTCTGGAATTCCACCATCCAGAGCTGTAGAGGGTCCTTTGTTAATCAAGTACACTGCAGTGTCAACTGCTTCTACCCAAAACTCTAAGGGCAACCCAGCATGCAATCTCATACATCTTGGATGCTCCATGATAGTTCTGTTCATCCTTTCAACAATACCATTCTACTAAGGTGTCCTTGGAACCATCCTTTGCCTTTGGATTCCATGAGTGTAACAATACCAGTTAAACTTAAGACCGCAGAACTCACCACAATTATCGGATCTCAAGCACTTTAATCTTCTACCTGTTTCATTCTCAACCATAGCTTTTCAAATCTTAAAAGTCTCAAAAACATTAGATTTATTTTTAATACAGTAGATCCATACCTTTCTTGTGGCATCATCTATGAATGTAACATAGTACCGTGATCCTCCAATAGAGGCTACCTGAGCCGGTCCCCACACGTCTGTGTGAACAAGCTGCAACTTCTACCTTTTCTTAGTAGACCCAGTCTTGAGAAAACTAACCCTTTTCTGTTTTCCAAATACACAATGCTCACAAAATTCTAGATCCATACTTTTCAAATCTGAAAGCATACCTTTAGACTTAAGAATTGACATCCCCTTCTCACTCATGTGGCCAAGCCTTGAGTGCCACAATTTAGCATCCACATCTGAAGTAGATAATACAAGAGGAGATTTGTTAGTAACACAATTACACAAATAGAGAGTACCTTCTCTCTTACCTCTGGCCATAACAAGTGCACCCTTGGTCACCTTCCAAGAATATGCTGTGAGAGTTACTGTACAACCCTCATCACCTAGCTTACCTGCAGAAATCAAATTTCTCTTCAAACTAGGAACATGCATCACATCTCTCAACACCCATGTGTTGCCATTCTGCATCTTCAGCTGCACTTTACCTTTGCCAATAATCTTACAAGGCTCATCATCCCCTAAGTACACTATTCCAAGATCTCCATGGATATAGTCACTGAAATATTCTCTGTTAGGGGTAGCACGGAAAGATGCACCAAAATCTAATACCCAAGATTCTATATTATTATGCAAAGAGAAAATAAGAGCATCCTATGCAATACCTAAAACCTTTGTCTCTTCCTTTCCTTCGTGCTGATTCTCCTCCTTAGGCTTTGACTAGCAATCTCTGCTTATGTGCCCCAACTTTCCACGGTTCCAGCATTGTGGCCTTCTGCCATTCCTGGATTTGGATCTGCCTCTTCCCTTAGACTTAGATCTTGATCTCCTCTTGCTCCTTTCTTTTTGCCTTCCCCTACTCTTGAGATTTAAAGCATTCCCAGATGTCTCTTCTGTGCTTTTCCTATGAATTTCCTCATTCAAAATAACACTAACAACATCCTCTACTTTCAAAATATTTGAAGCGAATGCAGTATTAGAAACTGCCATTACCAAGCCATGCCAACTTTCAGGCAAAGAACATAATATTAAAAGAGCTTTTATTTCATCTTCAAATACAATATTGACTGAACCTAATTGATTAACAATACCATGGAAATCATTCAAGTGATTAAAAACAGATCCACCTTCTTGCATATGCAAATTAAATAACTGCTTCATAAGATATACCTTATTGGAAGCAGAGGGTTTTTCATACAAATTTGCTAACGTAGTCATTAACTCTACCATTATTTTAGCTTGTGACAAATTAGATATCACAGTGGAGGCCAGACTCAGTCTTATAGACCCAAGAGCCTTTCTGTCAAGAAATTCCCATTCTTCATCCTCCATGTCCTTGGGCTTCTTTCCAATCCCACCTAACGGTAAGTAAAGACCTTTCTGATACAGATAGTCCTCTATCTGCATTCTCCAATGTTGATAGTTCTTGCCATTAAAATTTTCCATTCTCAATTTACTTTCTTCTGCCATTGCTTCTCCCACTCAAACAGAAATCCCTGCAGAAACCCCTGTGAGCAACCTGTAATCCAAACACACTACACAGATCTGAACCACCTGTTAGTGAACCTGAGCTCTGATAGCACTTGTTGGGGATCAACCAACAATGGATTACACTTGTGAAAGCAATAAATGCAGAAATAAATTGGATAGATAAGCAACTAGAATGATAAATAGCACAGAACAAGAGATACAAGAAACCACCCTGAAAACTTGTATTAAAACTCTTTACAAAAGGAATACAATTGAAGAAACTTCTTTCTTCCACACCTCTCTCAAATGCACACAAGATCTCTCACTAGATCTCTATTCCTCAAGAGCTCTCTCTCACAAGTACACTCAAATCCAACAACCTAGATTGATGCAACTTAGTACTATCCTTCAAACATTCACAATGTTCTACTCATACTCACACATTCAACATACTAAGCTAAGAAGATCTTTCCTACATATAGAATTAGGAAACTTGAGCATGCTCTTACAACAAATAGTTAAGCCTCTTGAACAAGGGCTCTAAAAATAATATTTCTAATAATAGAGACGCGAGCTTGAGACTACAACTCAAACTCATCATGCAAACACTCGCTTCTGTCCTCAAAAATCGCTTTCTAGACACACAGGTAACCGACGTCGGTTCCTGCCTGTTCACCTGTGACCATCGCCGGCCGACCATACTGCCAACGTCGGTCGCTCCTGACCGACGCTGGTGTCTGTGTAGACCCGAACCTGTTTGAGTTTGCTCCTTGGTGAAACTTTTAGCTCCACACCCTAACACTAAATACCCAATGTGTTGAGTGTTTCTTACATACCAATACATAGAAGATGGATCAAACACCATGTTGTTATCCCATGTTATGGTGGAATGTGTGAAATGATTTGTAAATCATGTTTTTTTATAGTTTCAATAATGGCATGTGACATTGGAGGTGTATACAAACATATCTCATGCATACTAGGGTTATGTGGACTCTGAATTAAGGAAAATAGGTGTTTTTCTCTGAATTTATAGTTATATGTTCTAGTGATTTTAAATCATATGAGCCTCTAGTGGATAATGTCTTGAAAATGTGGAATTATAGTGAAAATTTTATAATTCATAATTGTGGGCCTTATGAAACATGTGAGATGCCCCATTTATAAAATTTAAATTAAATAAAATAGTCTTATTTGGTAGGATAATGCAACTAGTAGAATTAGATAATATTGAGTTGGATAGTCCAAATAAGGAGGTCTTGTATAAAGAGATAAGATGATTAAAATGAAAATGTTAACCAATAAAAAAGTGAGATTAGGATACTTATTATGTTGAATATATATATTTAGGATAATAATTAGCTCAATAGGTAAGCATCATCTATTATAAAAGGAAACAAAAGTTAAGAAAAAATTATATAGATTTGTGTAAATAGGCATGAGCTAAGTATGTATAAGGATTGGACACAAGTCCATTATTAGTAGAGGTTCCTATAGCATCAAAACATGCTAAGGATTAAGATAGCTAAGTTATATTTAGTGTTCAATATAGTGTAAAGAATTTATATGCAAGGTGGGAAAATAAAGACATAACAAAGATGAATTATTATGTTAGATAGGAATTAGGAACAACTAGTAAATCATTATCATTTATAGAGAATTCAAATTAAATTAGATAGAAATAAGCTTAAACATTAAACATGATAATGCACACAAGGAAAAAAATAGGAAACATAACAAGTAACCATAACCATAATAGTCTCTATTTATCTCTTCAAAGGTGTAACTCTCTTATTCTTACAAACATACATATATATAATCATTTGCATTCTATGATTATTCACATTATTCTCATACTTGGCACCAAAAGAGGAGTCTATTCATATTCTAACCTATTATAAGTCATTGAGATAGGAAAAAATATACATATATCTAAAAAACTAAGTACATAATACATGGATATAGATAAATATCCTACGTAGCTTTACTATCTGATTTCTTCTCCGAACACCTTCTTGGACTTAAGAAGTTATCTCATCCCAAGAAAACATCACAAGATATTTTGAATGTGCACAAAGGGTAGAAGTTGAATAATTAGTTAAAATAGTAAGATTCATAGTAATCACTCAATGCATCATTTCCAATTTTCACCTATTACACACTATTTAACCACCCTTTTGGGTTTTCAATTAAGTAGCATACCAACCTAACATCCTTTTGGGTTTTTAATAAGTTGGCATAACCAGAATACCACCCTTTATGGGTTTTCAACCATCCTAGCCTCACTTGTGTTACTAATCATCCCCAATACAAAAATGTTTACAAAATTTTACAAAATTGGCACCTTGTGCAGTACTTAGCTTGATGGAGGAGGCATGACCACAAATAAGGATTTGATAAAAAAGTCCTTAGCCTTGACATGTGTGATCTTTCATGGAGAAATTACCTACTAGACATCAACTGGTGACTTCTATAGTGGAGTGTTGATGATATGGAAAACCTTGTTATAAAATGGAGATAAGTCATTCTTGTATGCATGTGAGTTGAGCATAACTTCATAGACCATGCACATTAGGGTGTGTAGTGGTATATGATATCTAATGTTACTTTAAGTCTAAGTCATCAATGATGCTCATGGTTTCTTTAGTGTTATTCTGCCTTATCTAGATCTTGCCACTTAACTATTCTAGTTTGTTTGTATGGCATTGGGCTTGAATACCTATGAACGAACTACACAAAATCTCACTCTACCAATTGAGGATTTTGTCATGTACATTATCCCTAGAGTTTAGAAAGTCCTATAAAGCTTTATCATTATCATCCACTAAAGTGGTGTGACTACCCATGGTTATCTTGGTAGTTGTGGTTGTGATGAAGTTTGTGTTGAAGTTGGCTCAAGAATCATCCATGAGCTAATTCCAATCTATAAATTTGTGTATAACCTATTGTGCTTGTGGTGAAATAATGTCAAGTATACCCTAGTAATTTATAGCAAGGTGATTAGTTTGACTACCTTAATATTCATGTCATGGCCCAATGTGCTAACTATGCATATTTTTTGAGATACACACTAGTCCTTAGTCAAATCAGAGGCCAACATTTTGAGTCTACATTGGTTAGACCTGACTTGGTCCTTGATTACTTGAGTGAACAATTTTAGGTAGGTTTCTTGGATTATCTTCATAGCTTCATGAAGGAAAGACTTTAACTCTACATTATCCACCTTGGAGTGATCCATATCCATCTGTAAGGAGGTTGCCTTCAATGCAATTGATTATTTAAAAGCTATGGTTCTGTCTAGTTTTTTCTTTAGTGGAACCCTAGAGACATCCAAAGAAGTTTTTAAATTGAGTGGGAGTGTATCCATTATACTCATAGGTGATAAAGGGTCTGGTCATGGGATCATGGAAAGTGGAAGAAAAAAATTGGTGCATTGAGAAACAATTATTGGGACATACCAAAACCAATCTCCTCTCAATGGTAACTCTAGGAGCTGATGGCCTGCCTGAGCTATAGATGGTGCCTCTTGTTGTGTTGGTTATTCTACTTTTGATTATGGTTGTTTAGATGCCTATTATTATTTCATTGTGGCCTCTACTACTAGTTTGATTTTATGCACAACATCTTTATCCTACTTTCTTTTTACTTCCTCCTACTCATCCTTTTTATTTTTCATCTCTTCTTGCATAGATTTTAGATTTTATTGTTCGTCCTTAACCTTCAACTTCTACACACATTATTCTTCTTATTATTTATTGTATTATACTAGGGTCATAGCCTTAGCTTGTTCCTATGTAGCATAGGCATGCACTTGTGCTTGTGCTTACTATTATGCCTATACCTATTATTGGTGTAGGGATTCATCTTCTTACTCCTTATTTTTCTTTGTAACTTCCTCCACTTACTATTCTATACACTTTGAAACTTCCATGGCTTATTATGCTTGGGACAATGTGTCATTATATTTGTTTCCCTTCTTCCTCTACCTTAGCCTTGGTAGTGATATCATCTTCCTTTTCCTTCTATGGTTGTACCTTTTGTGCTTTCTTAGCTACATCAATAGCATCTTAGGCTTTCTTAGCCACATCCATGGCCTTTTGTATATCAACCTTTGCATCCTTGGCCTTTTATGTGGCCTCAAATTTTTTAACTTTTTGAGTTACCTATTGTTTTTGATCTTTCTCCTTTTGTTTCTTATTTTCCTCCTTAATTCATCATTTAGTTGTGTAATCTAATTCTTCCCTCGAGCCCTATTATTTTGATTCTATGGGTTGATCAGGTGTGAGATCTTTAACCTCTTGGGCCTATAGTGATGATGTGAAATCACTTTGTAATAATTTTTAGATAGAAACTTGTGCCTTATTACATTTGAGGGTGACCAATCTGCATTTAGGTAGTGGTTCACTATTGAAAGTGGCAAGTTCTGCTTCTTGGGTGGAGGTTGGTCATCCAAATGTGCACTCTTCAAGTATAGACCATAACCTCCTTCCTTGTTTAAGGTCTACACATGAGTGATTTTAGTGGGTTTTCTAGAATAGGTGAAGATATATCTTCATCTATGAATATGGGAGTAGGTTTTGGCTGGTAAAAATCAATCCTCTACTACAACTACTCTATTTCTTCCAATAAAGTATCAACAATAATGGTTTGTGGACAAGATGGAAGTTTCACCCATAGTTCTAGAGGAACCTAATTTTTCACTTATACCATTTGCACAACCTTTGAGAATAATAATTCATTTTCCTCCTCCTTATCATAGAAATGTCTAACCATGTCTGTAATCATGACCTAGTAGACTTGTTGCTTATATATCCCCATCTATGGAAGGTCAAATGATATCATGATTTATAGAACCTTTAGATCATCCAACAAATTTTTTATGTTGTGTACCTTATGATTCAAATTAGTGGATGCTAATTAGTTCTCTATAGAAATCTTTCACTTTCCCTTCTATTTCTAGGAATTGGTAGCTTCTTTCAATTACTACACTATAGGTGTGTGTACATCAGGTCATATAGCATGTAGTGGAGTCTCAAACTAGGTTCTAAAGTCTTTTTTTTGGAAACATATACCTCCACCATGTCTATGGTGATAGATAATGGAAGCGGTGTAAAGGGTGATTGTGATAACTCATGAATGTGAATAAAGAGACCCTTTAGTAGCAAAGTGATAGTTGTGTGTTGGCATAAAAACTTCATGATGTCTAATGACACATGGGGATGAATTTGATCATTTATAGACACTCTTCCCACCATGATTTCAATTTTATATCATGTTCTAGGGCTTTGGGCTCCTATGTCTAGATGAGATTAGTAAATTTATATGCTAGCTAATAATCTATGTCTAGGTGCACTTCTCCATCTAGGGACTTCAATTGTATGAAGTAGAGTGAATATGAGGAACTAAGACACTGATCAATATTGGTAAGCAATTCTTGAATGTAGTAATTTTTTCAATTGAATTACTTGTTCCTATGTATCATGTGGTGGGTGATGTCTACCACCCCTTTTGGTATTTATTTTGTAGACTTGGTCATCTACCAAAACCTCCTAATGATACATTCGATAAGGATAAACATTTGTTCATCGATAATGTCCTTAATTGGGATACCTTTAAATATGTAAGCATATAGTTATCTAACTTCTTATACTTCATGTAGTGTTCTCATCTTGTATGGAGATAGGGAGTCTCCTCATGTAGGCATGCCCAAAGCTCAGGCCATAAATTTTGTGTTGATTATAATGGTGATGTCTAGGCTGAGGTATATATTGTTTTTATTATATCATATAATAAGAGCTTGTATAATCTCCCCCAAATAATCAAATATAGGCATTCAAAACAAGCACATAACATCTATGTTATGGAAGTGGCAAGGAGCTATGAGGGTGCGAAAATGTTCAACATCGATGCAGTTGGGGAAAAATAAATTTTGTTCTACTTGTTTAAGGAAGTGTAATGGATTTAGATCATTAAAATGTATTTGCCTTAGATCCATTTCGATTACCATTACTTCTTTTTATGTGTTGATTAATATTTTTATGATTTATGAAGTATCTATAGAGTAATTTCCTACTCTATGTCGTATTCAATTATTTTCAGTAGAGCACTACAATTTTGGATCTTCGAGTGAAGTGGAAAATTTTTGAAGTAGAGGGCCCACTCATTTTGCCTAAGTGTTGAGATGCAGGGGAAGCTGCCAAGTGTCACCCTCTGAGCAGGTCTTTTTCCCCTTATTGTTTCCTTCATCTCATTTTTCCTGAGTATTAGTTCAAGCGGATGCTACCAAGTGTCACTGTTTGGGAGACAAAGTAGACAGTTAGCATCCCCTGAGTCCCCTTTTTGTAACCTTTGAGAATCGTAGACCGTGACACATACCTAGTAGTAGTTAAGTGGAATGCACCACATGTCAGCATCTACGTCTCATATTGGTGTCCACACTTCATTCAAAGACTTTCAACATAAGGCAATAGAGAAGGCAAAAAGTGCTAAGTGGTAGTTGTGGAGGCCCTAAAATACCTTTTTGGAGAAAATTTAAAGCCACCACGTGTCATCATCTGGGAGACTTTGGTCTAATGATTACATTCAACACATAAAGGCATCCTTTTATTTTGCTTAAGTGCTAAGAGTAGTGGAGGCTGCCAAGTGTCACTCTCTGGTCCCCTTTTACCCCATCCCCAAAAGATAGTGAAAGGCACCACGTACCTTTAGATGAAGAAGTGGAAGATGCCACGTATCTTCCTAGGAGGAGCAGAGATTTCCACATGTCAATGTTCGAGGGATCATCTTTGAGTTTCATTGCTGAATAAAGGTTGTGGTGGGCCTCGGGTGTTACTTCAAAATCCACGCAAGCTGCCAGGTGTTTCCATCTATAAGAGCCTATTATGAGTCCTGAATAAATCTACAACATATCCAAGGAAAGCAGAGAGAGCCATGTGTCTTTAATGAATCGGGTAGAAAGTGCCAAGTGTCATTTTTCAGTGCCTTCTAGGTGATCAAGGGGATTTTTAGAAAATTGACTAAGTGTCCTCTCCCATTTAAAAAATAGCAGAGTGTTCTGTGTATTGGTTACCAGAAGTGAAATGGAGGGAAAAGTGGCTAGAGTTAATTTGAGATGAAACAATTCATTAGGTAGATTTTTGGAGCCACCCACAACATTGAAGGCGCCGTTTGTTTGTCCCCTATGAGTGAAGGATAGAGAAGATTGCATGGGAAAGAAAGTGATCAAAGGAGACATCCAAGTCTATATAAGCAGGATTGTAAAATCTAGGAAGGGGGGGAATTCTCATAGTTTTAGACTATCTAAAGTTTGTGGCCAATAATATCATTTGCTCTTGTCTCAATTTTCTTGAGTTCTAAAGTTTATGTAATCATGCATGTTTTTATGCCCCTTATGTGGCTAAATGAATTGAGGAAATTTCAGCTCCATGCCTTTGTTGATGTTATCTGTGTTGTTTGGAAAGTAGTCTATACTGTAGATTTTCTAGTGTGGTGATTGGAAATGTTATTTTCTTTTGCCTCATTTTCTTGAATCTGAAGATTTACATGACTGTGCGTGACTTCTGCACCTCTTATGTGATTGGAAGATTCTATTAAGAAGATTGAACACTATGCCTTTGTTGAGAATTCTTGTATCTCAGCAAAAGACTCCCCTATTGTAAGCCTTTGTTTCTATTATTCCAATCTTTTACATTGATCATGCACTTGTCTGCTCTTAAATGTAATAGAATCACATAATAGTTTCATTGTGTTCAGGTTAGGATTAGGATTACTCTCAGGTGCATCACCATAGTTAGGTTTTAATTCATACATTTTTCATTTTTGTTTAGTCTCCTATCCCTTTTCCCCAACACCCAATACAAAAGAAGAGACTAGCTTCTTTAAAATCTAAAGGTTTTTTTCAAGCCACATTGTCCCACATCTTGAAACTTCCCATTGTTGTTGATTAAAATCTAGCACAATTTTAAGACATCAATAGTTTCTAGCATGCTTGGTGGGACCAATATTTCAAGGAGTTGAAGAATTTTGGTGTATTCTGCAGCCAATCTACCTTTGAAGGTTTTTATCGACACCAACAATGACTCTGTGTCACTAGTCAATCAAGCAGTATCATCAAGAAATCACTTTGGTATGTATAATTCTGTAACTCATAGCTATGAGTCTTATTCTACTTCAAATATGTTTTATTAAGAACAAGCTTCTCCCAGAATCATGTCGAGTAATGAGGATGCATATTGTTATGAGCCACATCACTCTTATGCCCAGTCCCCCCAATATGTCTCATCCCATTTTGAACCTAACCTTATTTTAACTTTCAAAAAAGTATTTTTGGGATTTAAAAAATATGTGTTAGAGCTTGATAATAGAAGGGGATATGGCCAAGAGATTCCTTGTCATATCATCTCTTAAGTAAGGGATGCAATAGACCTAATTAAAAGTGAGTGGGATCCCATTGAGAGGGCAAATTCGCAAGAACTTACATATGAGATGTTAGAAGTGTGTGGATTGATTGCATTCCTAGAAGAGAGTGTTAGGTGACCCCTTATCCAATGGAAGCACAATTGATTACTTATTTATAAGCAATTAAACACGAAATTATACCAGAATGATAAAGTAACTAGAAACATGAGATAGCAAAGAATTTGAGAGACAATACACACTCTTGTATTAGATATTACTAGAAGAAAATACAATAAGGAAGATGCCACTTCTCGCTCCACCTCAAAGGCTTGCCACACCTCAAGACCTTCTTCCCTCTCTCTCTTGATCAACATAAAACCAACTCTACAACCTGAGTTACTATCCCTCCTTGAATGCTTCAGCTGATCTCCTTGACCTTACACCTATAGATCTCCTTGACCTTGCTTGCTTCAATGATTTTTACTTGATCAATTACAATACATGCCTCATGGGTCTTTAAATAGAATCCCATGGTTACAAAAATATAAATCTAACTACAATAATTAGACACACAGCTCGTGACTTAAATTAGCCCCTTAACATGCAAACACTCAGTTCAACTAACTAACTGTTCATGTAATAAATAGTTTTGGAACGCACAGGCGACTGATGCTAGTCCCTGCTTGACTGGTGCTGCCGACGTTGATCGACTCTCTGCCATCGCCGGTTTCCTTCTCCACTGTCTGTGACCGACGTCGGTCATGCTGCCGATGCCAGTTCTTCTGGTTCTTCAGCATCCTCTTCTTTGTGTCTGCAAACAGTTGAAGCTTTTAGCTCCACACCCTAACAATCTCCCACTTGGAGATAAATAGCTGCTACTATACCTGTACCTATACACCATCTATTTTATTCCTTTGGCTCTGTATCCCTCTTCAAAGTCACTCTTGAAGACCAACCACCACGCAAACCTGTGATGCTATACCTGTCACTTATGCCACAAGAATTTTGCTGCTCCCAAATTCTTCATGACATACTTTTAAACCAAATCTACCCTTAGCTCAAAAAACTCCTTGTATATGAAACCCTGCAAAAAGTGACACAATACAGTAACAGGATAATGTAGCTAATATTATCCAACCTAGTAAAGATAAAAAAATAATGGTCAAACCTCCATTGTCTGCAGCCTAATCAAGACCATATACCATAGCCTTCTATCTCAGATGTCCATCCACTCTCTTCTCTAAAATGGGAATCCATCCCTCTATCTAGTGCTTTCTTCTAGCTAACAACTCTACCAACAAATACCTGTTTGGCTCTACTCCAAGGACTCACACTCCTCATCCATGTCAAGCTCCCACTGTTTCTAGATTTTACCTGCATTGCTTCCTCTGTCTTCCTAGTTCTTGACTATCAGTAAGCAATATAAAGAAGGTGAATAATGAATATGAGGTTAACATACCTTTTCTAACCTCTATATGGGTGTTTGAGACTCCTTGATAGCTAACTATCCACCCATCATCCATTTCAGTGACGGATCTCGGCCATCTCCCAGTCTGCTCCCGACCGATGTCAGTTCCCTGCACTAACCCTAACTACCGATGTCATTACCCCTAGCTGACGCTGGTGTCGCCCTTACCGACATTGGTCCTAATGATCGACGTCAGACTTCTCCTGCCTGACCTACCGACCCTGCTGGTCTGCACATGACTGATGTCGATGTTTGACTGATCGACGTCAGTTCCAAGTGACTGACATCAGTGCCTGTGTGTTCCTGTGAGTGATGAATTCTTCATCCACAAACTCATCTTGGATTAAATCTCTATCCATACTGCCCTGCTAATATTTATTTAGTGCCTGTAACTGCTCTCTAGCCTTCATCTCCTCCAAAAACACTAAGACTTCCCTGTTCTTGTCAAAATCATCAAATTTCCTTTTCCTACAATGAACTCTATCTATGCTTTTTGAATTTGAACACATACCTTTTGAATCAAGAACTTCCATTCCCTTCTTATTCATGTGACCCAGCCTATTAGACCACATCTTTGAATCTACACCAAAAGTAGAATCAGTCATACAAGTAGATAGATAAAGAGTACCTACTTTCTTACCTCTAGCTAAAACAAGTGCTCCCTTGGTAACCTTCCAAGAGTCTGCTGTGAGGGTTACTGTGCATCCCTCATCACCCAACCTTCCTATAGAAATCAAACTCTGCTTCAGAATTGGAACATGCATGACCTCCTTCAACACCCATGTGTTGTCAATCTACAATCTCAGCTGCACTTTCCCTTTGCCAACTATCTGACAAGGTGTACCATCCCCTAAATAGAGCACTCCAAAGTCTCCCTGTTCATACTCATGAAATAAATCTCTGTTTGGGGATGCATGAAAAGATGAACCAGAATCTAAAATCCATGATCCTACCTAACTATCCAAAGAAAGTATGAGAGCATCCTGTACCATGATATTTGCATCTTTTTCTTCTTCTTTACCTTCAGGTTGATTCTCTTTATCTCGCAACCAACACTCCTTCTTTGTATGTCCTTTCTTTCCACAAAACCAATAGGTAATACCTTTGGACTCGGATCTCCTTCTCGACCTTGATTTCCCTTGCTCAATCTTCTCCCTTTGCCTTCCCCTGCTTTCTGCACTTAGAGCATTCCCTGATGATTCACCTGTGCTTCTCCTGCATATTTCCTCATTCAAGATCACACTCACAACATCATCAACTTTTAATATTTTAGAAGCAGATAAAAAATTACTTACTGCCATAACCAAACTGTCCCAACTTTCAGGGAAAGAACATAAAATCAAGAGAGCCTTTACCTTATCATCAAAAATAATATTGACTGAAGCTAATTGGTTTACCAAACCATGGAAATCACTGAGATGAGGATGTACCAATCCACCTTCCTGCATTTTCAAAGTAAATAGCTACTTCATAAGATATACCTTATTAGAAGCCGAGGGCTTTTCGTATAAATTCACCAAGGACTTTATCAACTCTTCTGTTGTCTTACACTGTGATAAGCTATAAATCACAGATGATGCAAGGCTCAACCTTATGGAACTGAGAGCCTTCCGATCAAGAACGTTCCATTCTTCATCCTTCATGTCTGTGGGCTTGCATGCAACCCCACCCTATGGTAAGTACAGATCCTTCTAATACAGATAATCCTTAATCTGCATCCTCTAGTGATGATAATTATTGCCATTAAACTTCTCCATTCGTAGCTTACTTTCTTCTGCCATTGCTGAACTCCCACTCAATCAAAAAACCCTGTGAATGACCTGTAATCAAAAACAATAACTTGCTTCCTGCAAATCGTAGCTCTGATACCAACTGTTAGGTGACCCCTTATCCAACGGAAGCATAATTGATTACTTATTTATAAGCAATTAAACACATAATTATACCAGAATGATAAAGTAACTAGAAACATGAGACAACAAAGAATTTGAGAGACAATACACACTCTTGTATTAGATATTACTAGAAGATAATACAATAAGGAAGATGCCACTTCTCCCTCCACCTCAAAGGCTTGCCACACCTCAAGACCTTCTTCCCTCTCTCTCTTGCTCAACACAAAACCAACTCTACAACCTGAGTTGCTATCCCTCCTTGAATGCTTCAGCTGATCTCCTTGACCTTACACCTGTAGATCTCCTTGACCTTGCTTGCTTCAATGCTTTTTACTTGATCAATTACAATACATGCCTCATGGGTCTTTAAATAGAATCCCATGGTTACAAAAATAGAAATCTAACTACAATAATTAGACACACAGCTCGTGACTTAAATTATCCCCTTAACATGCAAACACTCAGTTAAACTAACTAATTGTTCGTGCAATGAATAGTTCTAGAACGCACAGGTGACCGACGCCGGTCCCTACTTGACTGGTGCTGCCGACATCGGCCGACTCTCTGCCATCGCCAATTTCCTTCTCCACTGTCTGTGACTGATGTCGGTCATGCTGCCGATGCTGGTTCTTCTGGTTCTTTAGCATCCTCTTCTTTGTGTTTGCAAATAGTTGAAGCTTTTAGCTCCACACCCTAACAGAGAGGATAAGTGTTCATGAGAACTAGCCTTACCAAGTCTACCAAACTTCATAGCCACCACCACAAATCCCATATCAAACATATGCCACCCCTATTCATGAGCAAGGTTAAAATCATCAAGACCAATTCCCTAATAATGCAAAGTCTATGATAGTAGCAAGAGAAGATGATCCTAAACTCTCACTTTCCCCTCAAATTCCTTCCACCCTTACTCAAGAAGCTTCTTATTTTCCATCACAGCCTTCTTTCCCCCTTTTTGAAGAAGAATATATTTTAAAGGAAGCAATTGAGTATGTAGAAGAATACGCTCAATTCATGGATAAAGAAGAAGATTACATCAGTACAAAAGAGGAGGAGATCACCATAGACTCCCCTTTTGATGAGCAAGAGGATAAGTCGCAAGCTGAGGAGGAGATCATTTTAGATTTTTTCCTCACTCTGCAAAAGGATATAGAGGAATATGGACACTCCCTCGACAAAGACATTGAGATAGGAGGCACTGAGCTTGTTTCAAATGAAGAAGAAAGCCCTGAGATTCAAATGAGTATGCAAAAGAGATGCCAACTTTTTAATTCATCCTTGCAAGAGGATGATGTCATAAAGGAGCATGATGATGAAATAAAGCTAGAATCTAAGGAAGATGTGCTGAAAGATAATGGATATCAAAAGGCACAACATGAAGAACCAATAGCCCATGATTTCTTGATGACTCTCGACAACATGAAGAACTAGTATTCGATGGGAATTCAAGGACAAGAAGAGTTAATAGGTGTCGAATACATGTTTTGCTCAAACTCATTCGAGTGTAGGCAAACCTATGTGGCTGGTGCAGAGAACATTCTGTCAATGACATATCTGTTGTAATCAATGGTATAGAAATGCAAGTTGGCTTCTCATAAAGAGGACGTGGGAAAGTTCATTTTCAATCCTGAAGGAAAATAAGGATTTGTAATTAATGTAGTTAGGTAGTTTCCATTCCCACATTGCTTTGTTTTGTTTTTTGCTTTCCCACTTTTCCTTTAAAATAAGCATTTTAAACACAGAGTCAACATCTTAGAAATTATTTAATTCTTTATTTTTGCCGCAATAAATGCTTCCCCAAATCTTTTGAAATCTCCAAGGTACCTTGTGTTGCATAATGCCTCACTATTTCCTAAAGATTGAGTATGATTTGCTAACGGTTGCCTTAATTTAATGCTATTTAGGACTTGATGGGCCCATAAATATCCCTTATCAAATTTTAAAGTTTACAAACTCCTAAGCATTCCTATGAAAATATCTTGCTCATTGTGATTGTGGCACCTAGTGGAATTTGTTACAACAAGCATGTTTTTATCTTGTGAAAGTTTCATACCAAGTTATTATACAAGAGATTTAGAGATGGCAGGAACACCAGAAACACCTAGGAAGAGAAGGGTACAGTTCTAATTAGACCTAGAAGAGGAAGAATAGCCTTTGTAATGCCTAGTGTAGAGCACTGCAACTTCTCCTCAGGTAGGAATTACTCCACCTCTTCCCTCTCAATCCATGCCTCCACCCAGCCAAATGACACCTCCCACCACTACTGTCATTCCCATTTTGCAATTCACTTCATCCTTGATGCCTCAAGCCTTAACATTACCCTATTTCTCCCCCTCCATTTCTAAAAAAATGCCCCTTCAACTCACCCCTAGCCAGCCAATGTCTCTCTAATATAGCCTGCCATAAGGATTTCCCTTCGCATGGGGATATTGCATCCCCTTCCACTTTCTAGACACAAGCTAATGCCATAAGGAAGGCAAGAGAAGCCTAATTAGAGAAGAAGAGGAGTAAAGAGAATAAAGAGCTGGTGGTGCCACATTTGAGGTCACAATTTGACCCCATTCAATAGCAACTGATGGTGACCCATTTGTCACCCAACGTTGCCAAGCCAAGCGAACAAATGCAGCTAGAAGACTACACCATGAATGTAGTGGCCATCGACATGTCCCTGTTTAGGCCTCAAGAAAGAGTTGAGCTCATGACTAAATCTGCTTTTATGGTCACAGAAGATTATTTAAGGATATCAAGGAGACTGTAGAAGATGGAGTTGACCTGGCCATAGAAAAGGAAAACTACAACAGTTTGGCCAAACAAATAAACCAGAAGGACAATGAGATAGCTAGTCTATAGAAACTGTTGCAAGATATTGTTTCCCTCTAGACTCAATGAGCAATTTAGGCCCAAAATGATTCTTTGAAAGTAGAGCTTGTACTTGCCAAGGATGCAGCAATAGCTCTAAGATGGGAAAATGTAACATTACAGGGAAGAGTCGAAGGACTCCAACAGTAGGTTACCCAATCACAACAAAGGTTACTAGAAGAACAGAATAAAGGTGTGACTTTTCAAGCCCAACTCTAGGCAGAGTAGCAGTGGACCACACAACTAGTAATTGAGCTGGCCAATAGGCCAAGAGGTGTTGGAATGGTGCAGCTAGTGAAGGAACTCTACAAGTCAGCATGGGAGAGAATCTCTTCAGAGATTCTCCAGCTTAGGCCAATTTTAACCTTCCTCCTCAAATCATAGCAGCTGTGTGAGAGGGTTGAAAATTTAGAATAGAGCACTCTGGATATGATCTTTAAAAAAATCATAGACTCTCATTTTTTACTAGAGAAGCTCTACAGCTCAAGGGATGTAAAATTGATAGCTACAGGGATTCTCGATAGAATGGCTACTGTGAAACAGGTCAATAAAGAGCTCAGTCATAATGTCATAGCCAATAATTGTAGAAGCTATCTCGATGTCATCAAAGAAGGCATCAGTGAAATGAGGCAACACATTAAAGATCTAGTGTGATTGGGCCTTCCTTCCCCATTTCTAGATGTGATGATGGTGCTGATGGTGGACCAAATCCAACCATTGATGCTAGCCAGGCAAAGGGATCAAATAGTTTTTTAGAGCTTACGGGATGATTCTCTAACCTCTGAGGTTGAAACTATTCTAATCCTTTTTTCTTGCTAGAATCCAAGTTGAAAGCCACTGCCTAGGTCCTGCAAACCTTCTTGCACAAGGATCTCATTAGCTTGGATTTGGATTTTGATGAGTTGCAGAACAAGCAAGGATTATTCGACTATGAGTGGTTTATCTTCCAGACAGCTCTTTTGAAGCTGTAAATTTTGAAATTTTGATGGAGCGGGAGTCAGGTTCTTTTTAAGCAGGCTTAAAAGCTCTGATGGTCACCAGTAACTGTAGAGTAATTTCCTACTCTACGTCATATTCAATTATTTTTTGTTGAGCACTACAATTTTGGCTCTTCAGGTGAAGCAACAAAATTTTGAAGTAGAGGGCCAGTTCATTTTGCCTAAGTGTTGAGATGCAGCAGAAGTTGCCAAGTGTCACCCTCTCAGTAGGTCTTTTTCCCCTTCTTATTTCCTTTGTCTCATTTTTCCTAAGTATTAGTTCAAGCAGATGCTGCCAAGTGTCACTTTCTAGGAGACAAAGTAGATAGTTGGCATCCCCTCAGTCCCCTTTTTGTAACCTTTGAGAACCGCAGATTGTGCAACATACCCAGTAGCAATTAAGCGGAATGCACCACATGTCAACATTTGCGTCTCATATCGGCATCTACACTTCATTCAAAGACTTTCAACATAAGGTAGTAGAGAAGGAAGAAAGTGCCAAGTGGTAGTTGCAGAGGCCCTAAAATACCTTTTTGGAGAAAAATTGTAAGCCACCACGTGTCATCATTTGGGAGACTTTGGTCCAATGATTTCATTCAATGCATAAAGGTGTCCTTTCATTTTTCTTAAGTGTTAAAAGCAGTAGAGGCTACCAAGTGTCACTCTCTGGTCCATTTTTACCCCATCCCCAAAAGGCAGTGGAAGGCACCATGTACTTTTAGATGAAGAATCAGAAGACGCCACGTATCTTCCTAGGAGTAGTAGAGATTTCCATGTGTCAACGTCTCAGGGATCATCCTCGAGTTTCATTGCTGAATAAAGGTTGTGGTGGGCGTCGGGTGTTACTTCAAAATCCATGGAAGCGGCCAGGTGTCACCATTTGTAAGAGCATGTTATGAGTCCTGAATAAATCTATAACATAGCCAAGGAAAGTAGAGAGAGCCGCGTGTCTTTAATGAATTAGGCAAAAAGTGCCAAGTGTCATTTTTTGGTGCCTTCTAGGTGATCAAGGGGATTTTCAAAAAATTGACTAAGTGTCCTCTCCCATTTAAAACATAGCAGATTGTTCCGTGTATTGGTTTCCAAAAGCAAAATGGAGGGAAAAGCGACTGGAGTTAATTCGAGTAGATGAAACAATTCATCGAGTAGATTTTCGGAGCCACCCATAGCATTGAAGGTGGCATCTATTTGTCCCCTATGAGTGAAGGACAGAGAATATTTCATGGGAAAGAAAGTGATCAAAGGAGACATCCAAGGCTATATAAGTAGGATTGTAAAATCTAAGAAGGGGGGGAATTCTCATAGTTTTAGACTATTTGATGTTTGTGGCCAATAATATCATTTGCTCTTGTCTCAATTTTCTTGAGTTTTAAAGTTTATGTAATCGTGCATGTTTTTGTGCCCCTTATATGGCTGAATGAATTGAGGAAATTTCAGCTCCATGCCTTTGTTGATGTTATTTGTGTTGTTTTCAAAGTAGTCTATACTATAGATTTTCTAGTGCAGTGATTGGAAATGTTATTTTCTTGTGTTTCATTTTCTTGAATCTGAAGATTTACATGACTGTGCGTGACTTCTACACCTCCTATGTGATTGGAAGATTCTATTAAGAAGATTGAACATTATGCCTTTGTTGACAATTCCTGTATCTTAGCAAAAGACTCCCTTGTTGTGAGCCTTTGTTTCTGTTATTCCAATATTTTACATTGATCATGCACTTTTCTGCTCTTAAATGTAATAGAATCACATAATAGTTTCAATGTGCTCAGGTTAGGATTAGGATTACTCTCAGGTGCATCACCATAGTTAGGTTTCAATTCCTGCATTTTGCATTTCTGTTTAGTCTCCTATCCCTTTTCCCCAACACCTAATACAAAAGAAGAGACCAGCTTCTTTAAAATCTAGAGGTTGTTTTCAAGCCACATTGTCCCACAGCTTGAAACTTCCCATTGTTGTTGATGAATATCTAGCACAATTTTAAGACATCAATAGTATCCATCTCTAGTGAAGTGATGAAATTACAATGTTATCTCCTCTCTACATAAGAAAACTAGCTCAAATCTATGCTATTGTAGGTCATGAAAATATGTGAAAGAATGAAATAGCAACTTGGTTCTTGAACATGGAATTTATATATTTTACACCTACTTTATTCAACATAAATAACACACTAAACTATCCATTTGACATGAATGAAATTTTGACGTAGAAAATCCAATCCTATATAGAAATTAAGATAATTAATCATTGATACATGTGTGGAGATATGTTTTTATAATATTTATTGTTCATATGGGGGTATGATTGAATGATCTTGATGGGCCATCAATTTTTTGAATATCAAGACCATCAACCCTTACATCTAGCATTTACTTTTGGTTGATGACCATTATATGAAGGAAATATTGTTGATGTGACTTTTGTATACCTTACCTAGACTTAATTTCTTTCATTCACTCATGTTGACATCCATGATAGATCACATGGATTTTCCTATGTATAATAGATAAATGTTAATTTTGGTATCTTGGTTCTCAATTGGTATTAAAGAGATCATCTACAAACACACATAAATAGAAAAATAAACACATAGAAAAACATGAAAAATTAAGAAATTCTAATCTACTTGGTGCTACTCAACAAACACTCACTTCGAGAAATGAGATCAATTCAAATATTGGTGGTAGGGATTAATCCTAAGTACATTCACCTGCCCTCATAAAATGGTTTATTTTATATCACTTAAAACCATGATTCCTTATTACAATAGTGTATGTGTAACATGAGACCCTTTCCATTGACTCTATAACTTGCCCAAAAATGCTCTGAAATGACTATCATATAATAAGACCGATTGATCCTTATGAAATTATTTATGGCACAAATTTCTATCATTCCATTCTTTCTAGATTTGTTTGTGAACTTTATGTGTCAATGATGCTTTGCATCTATACCCATCCATCCTGTTTAGTTCAACAAGTCTATTGGTGAGAGACTCACAATCCCATAATCTCATTATGATGGTAATGCATAGACTAGGTACTAAGTATTCCATTGGCATAACTACTTCAAATCCATACACCAATTGGAAAGGAGTAAAACTAGTGGCTCTCTTATATTACATATGATATGCCCATATAATTTTAGGAATGCAATCCTTATAATCATCCTTTTTGATCTCAAATATTTTGGTCAACATTATACCCAACACTTTATTAGAAGCTTCATATTGGCCATTTTCTTGTGGATGGTATGTAGTGATTTTATGAAGAGAAATCACAAATTCCTCAATAAGATCCTTGATAGTGTTATTCAAGAAATGCATCCCTAAATCATTGAAGAGTTTTATGGGGTAACTAAACCTTATAATGATTTTCTCATAGATAAATTTTATTGTCTTATGAACCACAACTAGGAGTCATAGTAGTTTTAACCCACTTGGTAAAATAGTTAGTCATATTGATAATATATCTTACTTTGCTATGTTTACTCAGTGGATTGAAACCCATTAATAGTGGCGTATAATAAAGATCTAGTGATAAATTAATTCTTGTCTCATTATTGATAGTGCACATGGAATACTCCTTATTCGAATAAGTTGGAAATTACATTAAAATTTTCAAGAATCATATAAATGTGAAAGAGATGAGCATCATGAGAGTCTTCCTATAATTCTTCTAGTTTTTCACCATTAGTAATGTGGTTGAGATTATCCATCCCCATGTTCTCTCTTCTTAGATTGACATAAATGCAAAATTAGAATTCATGAAATAGCATCAGCCATAAAGATATGCATCCTCTTAACATGGTCTTGTTGACAAGGTATCATAGATATTGATGATTAGTAAAAACTTCAAATGGTATTCTAAGATAATGTTTAAATTTTTATATTGCAAACATGATTTCCAATGCTTCTCATTCAGTGGTTGTGCAGTTCTTCTCTGCATTAGATATATTGTGTCTTGTAAAATCAATTGGATGGTCGAGTCTCCCATATCCTGGTTATACAAGTACAATACCAATTGTGATACCAAAATCATCCAAATTCTTATGAAAGTGCTTGTTCTAGTCTAGAAAGATAAGGATGGGCACAATAACCAATCTCTACTATAGTTCGATGAAGGCTTCTTCGCATTCTAAAGTCAAAATAGATTTTGCACTTTAGCATAGTAAAGATTTTATTGGAGATGAAATAGATGCATGCCCTTTTATAAATATATGATAATACCCTATATTTCCTATAAAACATCATACTTCGATGGATCTAACTAGTGGAGGCATATTTAGAATAACTACAATTTTTTCTTGGTTTACCAAAATGCGTTCAATACATACTACATGGCCTACAAAGATGCCAAGAGGTGTAAAGAAGAAACATTTCCTTAAATTTAAAGCAATACATAGAGCTCAACATCATTATAACATTAGGTACAACATAAACAAATGTTATTTAAATAAGGAAAAGATTGCCCAATTGTCAAGGTAGACTTCCATAAAGTCACAAATAAAGTCCTTAAATGTATTCAGCACTACATGACATAAAAATATAGGTGCATTCTTAAGTCCAAAAAGCATGACCTTATTCATAAAATAATTCCATCTCATGGAAAAAAAAAATTATCTCTATCTTCTTCTATGATGGGTATTTGATGATAGCCACTAAAACCATTCATAAAAGAATAGACTTCATGGCCTATGACAAATTCCAAAGCTTTATTTGTGAATGCAATTGAGAATTGATGATTTACACATGCATCATTCAAAATGCAATAATCACCACATACTCAAATTTCCCTTTTTTTATTGGGTTTCACTACCATGGGGCTAACCCAATCTACCTTGTTTGATAGGATAGGTTATTCCTACATCTTGTATTATTTCAAGTTTAGACTTCACTTTCAATTACATGTTTGTATTTAGCTTGTATGGCCATTTATTTATAGGTCTTGCACACTCCTTATGTTTTATATGCGTCTCTCTTAGAGATGGATCAACTCCTTAGACCTATAAAAATTTAGTAGGAAAGACATCTTGATAATCTCACGGGAGTTGCATAGCTTAAAAATTTTAGGTTATGTTTATTAATCACCTATATGCACCAATTTTCAAACCTCCTTAGTTCTAATGTTTTTTTACATGATGTTTAATGGACTATTGGTAAATTTTGTGGTTTTATTAATCAACAGATTCTTATATCCTTAATTACCCTTCCTATTATAGAATTTATATGTTGCCTAGCATGTCTAATTTAGTAGGTTACATGCCAAGGTATTTTAGTTGTTCTACTAGCCATTTAGGTTCAAATATATAAGTCAAATCCAGATCACCATTAGAATCAAAATCCTCAATATCCTCTTCTTCATCTTATATTTGATATCATGTCTACATAAGAGATTATTATCCTTTTTTGGCATCTTTATATATTTTTAATGTTGAATTGAGATCAGAATTTAAATTATTTTATGCCATGGATTCTATCATAATACTTAAGTCTTATGCAAACCCATGGCATAGGAATTAGTTTATTTTCTATAGTGTGTTGTGAACTAGATGGTTTTCATATTCAAAAACAAATGTTTGTATGAAATCACTTTGCACCTATGCCCAATTATTTGTCTTCCTCCTATGTTATTTATGCACATATCATTTTGATGGTAATGAAGCAAGTGTATAATGGAAAATGTGAACCCATTATTTTGGTGCCACATGTTCCTTAGTCCAAACTTCAACACATTTATGAATATCAATTTTAGGACACTCACCTTAGAAGAAAGACCAATTAGCTTGGATGATTTATGGTAATTTGAACCTACTAATCATGATCTCATAGGTATAATCCCACTCAAGCTGATCATTTATATGAATTTCCCACCATGTCATGGTAACTTCCTTTAGGGTATAATTTAGATCACTGACCTATTAGTTGATGGTCGGTAGATAAACATGTAAGTATATAATGAACTGATTGATATCCTTAATTACATAATTCACCAAAAGTTATCATTAATATGCAAAGAACATTTTCATAGGTCAAAGTTCATGATCTCTTCAAGCCCAGTTGAGAAGTTGTGTGTTTAAGTCTCCACTAATATATGAATCTATTTCCCAAGGCAAACTGCCTTCTCTAGTCATCTCTATATAATATTGCATATGATCATATGCTTGATAGATTAAGTCAACTTTTGAATGAGTAGGGGATTTTATAAATATAGATGCATAATATTCTATAAAAAACTAATTTATCGATGACTAAGTAACTACTAGTTTATTACTCAATTTTTTAGATGCCTTCAAATGTTAAGTGAGTAATGATTATACCTTAGGTTTCGTATGCCCATACAAAAAATTGTAATTAGCTACATGCAAATATTTTAGAATTTATTCAAAGTTTACCTTCATCAATTTAGTTTATTACATGAGATATGGAGATTTTGGTTTACCTAGAATTATGTATGGTTTATGCACACTATTAAGAGGAATGGCAAGAACCTTATCTCCTTGGTGCACTTCTAGTTGATTATGTACTGTGTTGATAGTCAATCACCCATCATATGCCCATTTATTGCTAGTTAACATAGGGTAATATGTTGTTATTGTCTTCATTTTAATGACTTCCAAGTCACCTCGTAGAGTCAATTTTATCACTTTGAACTCAACATCTTATAATCTACCAATACACTCAACTCTTTCATAGTCATTTAAGCTCAAAGTTACTAGGTTTTAACTTAGAATCGGTCATCCAATAGCCTCCCATGTAGACCTAGGAATCATGTTGACTATGAGACCAATATCAAAGAAAACATTTGGAATTTCATAACCTATAATATGAATGTTTATTTATGCATCTACATCTTAGGGATTCTTTGTTTTCACGTATCAAAATAGCTTTTCTATTTTTTGTTGTCCTCACTATGTACACTCCAATAGATTATGTAGTAGGTTTATGATATTTTGAGAGATGTCTTCATTATGAAGAGTGCTTAAAAGATTTAGAAGATCTATTAGTGTAGTGACAACTCCATCCTAACACATTATACACATGATCTTACCATACATTTGAGCATATATTGGTAAGGCATCTCTTTTGGTAGTGTCCTGATGTTTTATGTTTTTGAACATCTATGTAACTTCATATATGAGCCCATTTTCTAAGTTGGGTTTGGCTATTTATCCTATTTTCATTTTTGGATTCCCTAACCCTAAAGAATTTTAAGTGGAGGCAAACCTTTTTCTACGTGTTGTTGTTGTGTAATAACATTCATTAATGTATCCTCCTTAGGTTGTGCACTTACCATATTCACATTCTATATGGTCCTATCCTTTATTTTCTTCTCCAAGATAAGGCAATATTTTGTGTGGTATTGGTCATATATTATATAGTATGCATATTAAGACTATTTTTAATGATTTGATCGGTAATTACATTATACATGATTATACTCTCCACATAGGTAGCATTACAAAGGAGACCATTGATAGTTATTTCCTCTACCACCTTGGTACTCCTATGTATCTACCAATATTTACTCCTCTATTGGATTTATATCCTTCTCTATACCTTCCTTGTTATTGTGTAATGTTCCAATGCTGATATTTCTGGGTATTGTCTCTAATTATGAATTATTATTATGTAACTAGTTAGGTCCAAATAATTTTCTATTATTACATAATGGATGATCTCTATGGTGTTGCATATTGGTATTATGGAGATGGTGGTATATAACTTGGTGAATGAGGGGTCTAACCTACCAAACCTTGAAGTTCATATTTTGGTGAACTAGGAATCTATTATGGAATTGCTTAGGTCACACAACCTTTATCATTTTCTTTCTCAAGGACATTTGATGTGAAGTGATGGTGAATACATTTTTAGTGATTCCTTCCTTGAGCTATTGGAAATCCCTATAGTTATTTTCATCATGATTGTTTGACTTATAGAAATTATAATATAGATTATGTAGATTCTTGACATACTATTTTAGAATATGGCACTTTGTTCTTGTGTACCCCACTACTTGATAGATTTCACAAAATTCTATCTTAATATTAGGACAATCATTCATGTTATGTCCTTCTTTCCCATAATCCATACACTATAAATTCAACTTATGTTTATCTACCTCATTTTATTGCTCCATTATCTTCATGAAAGCTTGCAGTGTGTTTTCAATTTTGTAATTGGTAATAGGGGCTTCTCCATAATCTTCAATCTAATCTACTCTTAGTACAACAACTCTAACATCCACTTTAGTAGTATATTTAGTTGGTGTAGTGGAAAAATAGATTTTAGAGCATAGTCCTTAGATAAACTATGATAATTTTTATTTATCTTTAAAGGTAAACTATACATTATTCATAAATTTAAAGATCTTGTGATCATAGTCACAGATGGATTCTCTTAACTTCTAACTTATCTCCTTTAAGTCCTGAATAGTCTAAATTATAGATTTAATTATTTTGAACTCTATGAGGATTCATTCTTTAACTTGTTATAGAGTTTCTCATTGAATGTTTATACAATATATGAACTCAAGTTCTCTTCCAGCTAGTTCCCCTACTAACTGACACTTTTGTACACCTTCATCATTAATGGCCTTAGCTTTCTATCTCATTTCATAGGTTAACAAGTAAAGTTTAGGGTCCATAGACCCATCATATATTTCTAGGTTTATGAATCCTCCTAAATAACCCATTATATAAATTGGTGTTGATGGAATATATTATACATTTGTTATAAATGGAGGCTATATTCTTGGTGATCCTACTTACTTAATACTCTATGCATTAGTAGAGTCAACATGCATACTTTGTTTTTTTGTATCTCCTTCTTTTCCTTTCTTGGTTTCAACAAGCCCTATGGCCTTCAAATCCTTTCAAATTGATGTTGTTTCAATTTCATTACCCTAATGATGAATTTGATTTGAAAATGGGCCTTACCAACTATTATCTACCTATCTAAAAACTTCTACTAGAATATAATAAATTAGGCTATGCAGACGTGTGCTCCTTTGGTGAATGATTATTTCCTACAACTTTTTCTTATATTAAACTTGAACCTTTGATTAACATGTGACTATGTTATCCTTTTTTAATTAATTCTTCTTCTTCTGCTAATACATGTTCTTGTAGCTACTAACTACATCTATCATTGAACTATTCTACACTATTCTCATCTTCTTCATCTCATTCTTTGTCACTTCTTCTATCTACTAGAATTTATCATCTTATTTCTTCATACTTCATTCTTCTTCTCCTTCACCACACTAATCACATATTATTAGTAATTCATCATCTATTTTACTACTACTCTTACCTCTACTATTCTTTTGTTTATTGCATATATTCTATTATTTTAGTTCACATTATAAATCCATAGGTTTTTTGACTTTTATTTCCTCATATCTCCATTCTAGATTCAGGTTCAATCCCTATATACTGATATACTCATCATTCACTGTGATATCACACACACCCCCATATTCTTGAAGTGACTACTCCATATTGGCTGGTGTAGGCACCATGGCCTTGTCCATAACCAACATCTTCATAAGGAGAGGTAGTCACTGTAAAAAAATCCTTCTAATTCCTCAGATACATATGTCATATTCATCTTCAAAATATATGTATCCTTATAATATAATATTGGTGATGTATCCATCTATGGTGGTAGTAACCCAATAATCTATGGCCCTCATCCAGTCAGTTTCTAGTTTCTACAATTGATCTATGTTCCATTTAGTCTAAATGATTGCTTCTTTTATTCTTGGGTTAAAATAATAGTATTCAAACCATGATAACCAATTAGCTATAAATTTATCCAATTAAAACCAAATAATTTCATAAATCTGTCTATAGATATGTTCTTCAATGATTTCTTATGTGGTAAGACTAGTTCATTGGAATTCTTCTTCTGTGAAATTACATAATTTTTCATGTAACCATGTCTCAATGTATCTCTACCCAGTGGCTATCTTAGCATAGTTTCCTCTAGAAGGTATGATTCCATGCTCACCACACCATTTTTATCAGAGGTTCCTATAGCATTATAACATGCTAATGATGAGGATAGCTAAATTTTACTTTTGTGCACAGGATAATGTATATAACTCATATGTAAGAAGAGAAAACATAGGCATAGATAAAATGAATTATTGTGCATTACATAGATATTAATATAATAAAAAATAATATATAACCTTAGCACCACATCAATATTCACTTGGCTGAGGCCCATGTCCTTCCACTAGAACTATAATTATTATTCTATTTGTGCATCTGAATGCATTAACTCCTTAGGTTCTTTTCTCATCTCTCCTTCTTGACTCCCTTATTCTATCAATGCTTTATGATCCTCCTCTTTTATATATTATTTAGTGTCCACCATCTCAATGACTTCCTTCAACACCCTTACCTTAGTCATTTCTTCTTTTTGTTCTTATAGCTCTTGTGCTCTCTATATTTTGTCTTCACTGAAGCTGCGTTTCCTTAGTCTCCACTGTCAATTTTTTGGCTCAATTATAGGTTATGAGGAGGGGTTTTATTTACTTAACAAGGAATCTTCATCCTCAGGTATAATGTAGGTTACCATCATACCCTCTTCTTCCTCTAACTCCTCTTCCTCCTCACCATCCTCTTCTTTAGATAGGACTATCCTCTGCACCATAAGAGTAGCCTTCTTCTTCTTCTTTTTCCATATATTAGGGTAAGGCTTTAGTGTAATACACATGTGCTTCAACACCTAGGTGAAAGGAGATGTTTAGCCTTATGAATTGATATTTAGCTTTAATTGATCTTCTATCTCCTCCAAAGTCTCCCCTTTCTTTTCCCTTGGAGACTTTTTCTTCTCTGTGGGTCTTAGGGTTCCTTCATCCCTAATCTGAACTGGAGGGTCTTCCTTTTGTTTGATGCTTGACCTAGTAATATAAGCATTCTTTCATGGATTCATATCGTAGCACATTCTATGGATGAAACCAAGGATTCATCTCATAGCACTGGAAGCCTTCTTTTAGTGAATAATCTTTAAATAAATATAATTTTTTTTATTTTAAAGTATTGGTGTATTTATAAACCCAATCAAGAAGGTACTAAAAAAATTATAATTAAATTTTATACCTATTAGATAACCCTTGTTTAAGAAGGATACTTATATCAAATGGTTTTATAGATTAGAAAAATCTATTGGGAAGTGTGAAATAAAGATAAGAGCAAAAGAAATTTGAGGGTGATTTGGGAAAAGTGAACCTAATAAATATTATATAGTCCTATATCCATTTGAGGATTAATAAAGTGAGAAGATGAGCAAAATTAAGGTCATAGAGAAGGAATCCAAGGTGAAATATAATTGGAGGTGTCGAAAGATAAATTAGATGATTTTGGTGAGGAAAAATAAGAACCAGAAAAATAAATTGAAGGATTGGAAAAAGATAAAAAATAATGCAGATAAATAATGAGTTGGGAAAAGAAGAAGACATTTAAAAAGAGATAGATGAGATGAAACAAGCTTTAACATGTTTAAGGTAATGTTTGGAAGAATGAAATCAATCAAAATAAGGGTTATTTACATAAATGAATAAGGTGATCAAGTGGCCAATCAAATAGATTGTTGAAAGAGTAAAGAGGAAACAATAAATCAAAAATTGGATGAGAATGATAAGGGTTCTATAAAAATAGTCCAAGAAGGAACTTGGAGAGTCAATTACACCTGAATTCTTTTATTCTAACCATATATCTAAATGTGTGATTGTAGTTATGCAAGTTGATGAAGAGAGTGCACAATTTGAGGTATCAAACCTTGAAAAAACAAGGAATATAATCTATTAATGAACCATATAAAGATAATTGTAAATGTAAATCATACATATAATAATAAAAGAATGATCCTCAATTTATAGGATTAAATTAGAATCAATAGAGATGAAGGTGACAAATATAAATTGCATGAGATAAAGAAAAAGGTATAATTTAGAATGCAAGATGATCATGATATGATCAAGATAAATGAATGATATGAACAAATTTCTCAAGAGAAGTAAAATTATATTAGAAATCAGATAATAAAATATAAATATGGAGAAGTCTATGTCAAGAAAAAATCATGTAATAGGATGTAAAAATAAGTGTGGATATCCAAGATTTCAAGAGAAGAGAGGTCTTAAATCAAAATTGCAGCATTTGAAGAGCATTGTAGTGAAAAACAACATCAAGAGAACAAAAAAAGAGAGGTCGTATATTTCATGTGAACATTAAAGTGAAAGGATCAAGAAGGAATCACTGACAAAACCATGGATGATAATAGGTTAGCACAAGGAAGAACCAATGAGAGATGATGAAAATAATGATAATGGGCCTATAAGGATGACAAAAGTATAAAAATGGTTTGGTAAGGAAATTGATATAGGTATATAAGAGAAAGAAGATGTGAAGGGTCATGAGATCCTTGAAGAGACCATTGAGTCTCTTTAATGTAATTTACTTGTGCTAGGACTATTGTTTTTGTAGGTATGGAGATACCAAGATAAGAAATACTCCACTATCATATGATTAAGCCAATAGATGAATTACAAGATTTAATGATATAATAAGAAAAGGAGGGGAACATTAAAAATATTAATTAATAAGATAATTTTAATAATATGGTCAACTTTATGAGGGGAAATATTATCCCAAAGAACAAGTTAAGG